>JAPZDZ010017440.1:0-14021 GCA_029783805.1 Acanthurus tennentii | reverse complement strand
ACAAAATGTATTTTTATCTCAACAAAGTCATTTTTTTGTAGGTCCTTGAACTTTCTCATTTTGCAAGTATAGTTTATCAGTTAACAATCATTCTGTGGAAAGTGTATCAGTGCATTATTTATTAATTAATTTCCTGATGATACATCAGTTCTGGAGAAGTTTATCGATGATGAAATATGAAACACTTAATCATCAAACACTCAGTCTTCATTGTGCAGGTAAAGTTTATCAGTTTACATTCATTCTGTGGAAAGTGTATCAGTGGATTATTTATCAATTAATTTCCTGATTATACATCAGTTCTGGAGAAGTCTATTGATGAAGAAAACATTAAACACTTAATCATCAAACACTCAGTCCTCATATGCAGTTTAATCTAAGTGTTACCAGAAATCCAGAAGATAATTGATGCAGTCTCTATCTGATAAAGGTCAATTTACAAAAATTCAGAGCTTTTAAATATCAAAGTCTCCACAGGACATTATGTTGTAAGTTTTTGTCTTTCTGCAAAGTGCAGATCTGTCTTGAATCCAAATGTTGCCACTGCTTTCATAAATTATCCAAAAAACAATATTAACACAAGAAACATGCTTCCAGAAACAATGTCTCATGTGTGTTGAGAGGTGCTCTCTAACTGCTCTATCAATTTCCTGCCAAAAAAATGTTTTGATGTCCATTGTCTGGAAATATTGAAAGATACTAAACTAAAAACACTGAATATTGTCACAATTATGCATCAAAACACATTTGCACTTTAGCTAGGTATTGCTCAAACAAAAGAGGTCTGACTGCAATCTTTCAAAATTTGCAGTTCTGGTGTAAAAACAAAAACAAAACACGTTTTTAATCAATCAAGTGGCCTATGTAAATACTTGTACACATGCATCTATTGTTCATTACAAGGTTCTTTCAATTTTAAAATGTTCACAAGTGATACTTATCTTACTGATATGTGGAACTGTGTCCCATGCAGCTTTTGCCTGATATCAGATTGAATTTTATTTAACTCATTAAAATCAGATTTCATTTCATATCTGAAACCATCATCTGACCCTAAAGAATCTCTGACTGATCTTAATGGAGTGGAACCATAGTGTTAATATTGACATTTAACACCATGGTGTTTCATTGTGAGCCAAGATGGCATCCTTTAAAACGATGTCTCATGTGTGAATCTTGAGAAGAGGCGCTGTCCAACAGCTCTATCATGTTTCTCTGCCAAAAATGGTTTTTCATGTCCATTTCCTGTGAGTATATGTAGACAGTAACACATTTGCTCCTCAGAATATTATTGTCCAAACAAAAAAAAGCCTAACTGTACAATCTTTGAAAATAATCAGTTTATGTGTAAAACAAATTGAAAATAGATCCTTAATCAATCATAGAGGGTTAATATACTGACACTAGCATTTAACATTATGGTGCCTCACTTTAGCAAAAAAAAAAGCAAATGCAACATTTAAGAATCACCAAAAAACGTACATAGACTTTTTCATGCTTTTTTATTGCTTTAGAGAGAAGAACATCTGATTTGCTTTTTTCCAAACACAAAACAACTTTATGTGTTTATACATTCAAGTTCAAAATGATGTATAACAAAGCAGTTTCGAGTTGAATTATTTCAGAATGAAGAAGCAATTTTTTTATATGAGACCGCTGACCCTGTTTACATTTAACATTAGAGGGGTTCGATGGAGTCCTCTTTGGTCTTGTCCTGCTGAACGCTACGCACCTCAATCCCTCCTCCATAACATGGAAGTGCATGGAAGAGAAGAACATGAAAGTATTTCACACCTCCGACATGAACCTGCAGAAAAGAGACAGGACATGAGTGACAATTGATTCAATCCATATATCTGAGCATTCATTATTTCCTATCATGTCAAAAAAAATCACATGATGATTTACCTTAATGTCGTAGTTCATTCCCGCCACAACCTGCTGCCTGTAACTTACAGCTTTGAATTCACTATAACTCTGGCCTGTAATTTTCTCCACTTGCTCCTTCGCCTGTATGTGAAAAAATAAAATGTGAAGCAAATCCACTCGAATACAGAGCAAACAGTTTTGCATGGAGGTCATAAAGAATGAAGGTAAACTGAAGCTCACCTGATCACAAATCTTCTGAATTTCTGCATCAGCAGCTCTTGTCTCACTCCATCCTCCAGGCATGTTGGCCATTGTCACAATGTCGGATTGAAACGTAACAGAGAAGTCAGCTTTTTGCGTCTATGTGTCTGAAATGTTTCAGCTTTCTCATATATATGTTCTTTTTCACAGTGACCACTCCTGACCACACCTGAAAGGTGGACCTTACTAAATATGGGTGGAGTTACATGTGTGATAAGATGTTGTTGGTGTGCAAACAAATGCAATTTACTTCCGTCTTACATGTTTTATTGTACTTGAGTTTTCGATCATTGCTCACTTTTCTTATGTATCTGTAACTATTTATGTCTGAAGCATCTCAACAGCTTTTGAGAACTGCTCATCAAATCTGGTGCAAACATTTACAGTCCCCAGATGATGAATTTTTTTGACCAAAAAAAGTCGACAGAGCTGTTATGAAGTCACCAACTGGTTTGTGGACTGCTGTTTCAAAGTCTCATGTTTGGCATTGTGGCCGTTGAATTGATTGTTTTTCAGTTCCCTTTGTTTCAGGTCAGAGACTTGTTCCAACTCAAAAGAACAAAGAGGTCATGAAATATATGCAGGTCATTGAACTTTCTCATTTTGCAAGTATAGTTTATGAGTTTATGTTCATTCTGTGGAAAGTGTATCAGTTTATTATTTGGTAATTATTACTTTATTTCCTGATAAAACAGTTCTGCAGAAGTTTATCGATGAAAAGTGTTACCAGAAATCCAGAAGATAGATGATGCAGTCTCTATCTGATAAAGGTCAATTTACAAAAATTCAGAACTTTTAAATATCAAAGTCTCCACAGGACATTATGTTGTCATTTTTTGTCTTTCTGCAAAGTGCAGATCTGTCTTGAATCCAAATGTTGCCACTGCTTTCATAAATTATCCAAAAAACATGATTAACACAAGTTGATGTCCATTGTCTGCAAATATTAAAAGATTTGCAAAAGAGGTCTGACTGCAATCTTTCAAAATTTGCAGTTTCAGTTAAAAACAAAAACAAATCAAACACTCATAATATGCTGTTAAATTTCAGTGTTAACAGAAATCCAGAAGATAAAGAAATCTAGAAGATAATTCATGCAGTCTCTATCTAACAATGGTCAATTTTCAAACATTCAGAGCTTTTAACTATGTGTCAAAGTCTCCATTCTCATGTGTGCATCTTGAGGAGAGACACTGTCTAACTGCTCTATCATGTTTCTCTGCCAAAAATGTTTTTCATGTCCATTTCCTGGAAATTTAAGTAGACAGTAAACTAAAAACGATCGACTATGGTCAAAACAATTCAAGAAAAAAACACATTTGCATCTTAGCCAGATATTGCACAACAGTACAGTCTTAGTTTTATCTGGTTTTTAAAAGAGTTGGTGGACATTAATTATTGTTAGAGTATTTTTAGATTTGGTTAGATGCTGCACACTCCCTGCTAATTTTCTACTCTAAGGTATGCAAAAAATTGTTTTTTACTCCTCCAGGAAGTTTTTAGACTTAACTGACAATAAGAAAATGTTTCCTGTTCATTAACATCAAATCAAAGAGAGGTGAGGAGTACTAGTTGCAAGATTCACTTAAAGTTAAGGAAATTCAAACCTATATTCAGGTTTCTGTAAACTTAAGTAAGCTAAGATGATATCTTCTAAAATAATCTGACTCCACAAAAAGAAAACATTGAATATTGTAAGAAACACAGATTTTTTCATGTTTTATTATATTTTTAGAGAGAAGAACACTTGATTTGCTTTTTCAAACACCAAATAACTTCAACTGTATGTGTTAATGCACTGAAGATCAAAAATGGTACATCACAAAGCAATTTTGAGAAGAATTATTTCAGAATGGAGAAGCCTTTTTTTTAAATATAAGACTTCTGACCCTGTGTGTTTTTAACATTCGAAGGGTTCGATGGGGTCGTGTTTGGTTTTGTCCCACTGAATGCAGCACACCTTGATCCCTCCATCTTCACCCACGGATGGTGAGGACATTGCATGATGGTAGTTATCTCCACCAACATGAAGCTGCACAAAGAGACAAGACATAAGTTTGACAGTGAATTCAATGCGTGTATCTAAGGTATTCATTGTTCTTTTAATGTCAAAAATATCACAAGGTGATTTACCTCTATGATATATTTACTTCATTCCACAAACTGTTCCCTGTAATTCACAGCTTTAAATTCCTTGTCATTCTTGCCCTTTTCACTCCATTTGGAGTGAAAAGGAGTTGTTGCCTTGTAACACTGTATGTTTGTCTACAAAGGCCATGCAAAAACCTAAAACATCTTAAGCTCAGATGATCACAACTATGAGTCAAACTGATAAAGGGCAGTATCCCTGCTTTATCACACTGAAAGAGTAAAGGTGTGCTGAGTACACATGCATGTGAGAAAACATTAAAACCTGGTGGACAAGTCCATTTGGAGTGAAAACATGAAATGTAATGCAAATCCACCTTAATGACGAACACAGAGTTCTGCAAAAAGACATTAATGCAGAACTCAGAACAATTGAAGGTAGACTGAAGCTCATCTGATCATAAATCACCTGATCATAAATCATCTAAGTTATCTCATGGCCTTCACAGGGCATCATACTTCACACTTTCTCAAAGTTTGAGAGCGAACATCAATGTGCATATCTGTCTTGAATCAAAGTGTTGGTCCTACTTTTTGGAAAAATACCAAACAATAAAACTTTTATAAGGTGTTTGCTGTGAAAGAAAGCAATAAACGGGTATCATAAACTTGCAAACAATTTTTTATCCACCACTAACCTTTTGACACACCCTTCTAAGGAACAGCGTCAGATGTGTGCTCACAAGATAAGCGTCATGTTTGAAAAGAACTGTGTCTGTCATATAGGAGCTAACTAAAGCTTGAGAACAGCCTTGGACTCCGACCAAGCTCAGCCCAAAACAAGTAGTGCACAGTGACTCAACAGTCACTGGCAGATGAGTCACAATATCTTAACCTTAAATCATGGTAGTATACAATCAAGGATATGACAGTAGCACTAAAAATGATTTGTAGTTGTGTCTAAAGCAAAGTATTCTATTTTAATCAGAATCCTCATTGGGAGATGGAGAAAACACTCCTAAAAGCCCACAACAACACTCAGTATGCTAACACAATATAAAGATGTTTTAAAGAACTATAAAGTTTTGCTAGAATATTGACCGTAAAAAATAAAAAAGTGATGGTCTATGACAGTTGGCAAAATCAGTGTTAAGGGATAAGTCGCTTCTTCTTTTGCTCTTTCTCAATAGATTGTTTTTTTCTTGCAACTTTGTCTATCACTAAGCCTTTATCAGTGAACAGGGGGCTGTTTTTCTTTTTAGTCATGAGTATTCATTCCCCTCAGGTGTGCCTGTGACAGTGTGTTCTTCATTCCACTTTTGATGTGCTCATAGGCCACAGGTATGATGGGAAGAGTAACAAGGAACTTGTATTCTGAGCCAAGGAAGTGTCGTCAGAGGTTGTAGAGCAGCGAAACTAAGCAGCAATTGAGCTGTTGTTAAGCCTGGACAAGAATTTATGCAATTCTGTAAATGTGGAATCAGGCAGGGCATCTCATGACAACAAATTCAAATTAGCATGACTTTGAAGAACACTCATCACTCAATGCACAGAGCCTGATCTGGCTTTTCAAATTACCAGAAGAGAATCATGTCTTCATTTTGACCCACCACTGTCTCTTTAATAGTAGAAAGGCGTCTGTGTCCAATATCCTGGCTTTTAAGCCCCCACATACTCATCTTTTAACAAGATCTAAGCATGAAAAACATAATTCATGAGGGTGAAAATGGACCCACTGGATATGGTCACTTTAGTTGTATCAGTCAGAACTTGGTTGAGCACATGTGAAAAGCACCAAGCATGTGTTTGGTTTAAGGCTTTGGATGACAGCAGCATGGAGAAGCCTCTGTTTTGATCTATTGCACGATCTGCCTCGTTACCAATTAAGTAACTGATGTTCAAATTAAATCATTCCATCAAATCTGTCAGTATCTGGGCAAAATTTTGGCTAAAGAATGCTTTAAAATTGATCTACACAAGACACTTTTACTGAATAATATCGGCAACATATCTCAACCACAGAGCACTGCTCATTTCCTTGGCTGTATTTATTTGCACAGAAATCTCATTCACTTAATTTCACCGGAACAGCACCACTGATCTGTAAAACCCGCAGTCCTGTTTTATCTGTTTAAAATGAACAAAAAGCCTATAATGTTTTTTATATTTAGAAATCAAACTCAGGTGTTAGCTAACCTTATACATTCGCTCTGCAGTCCCTAGTGAAAGATAGTAATCATACTCCATCTATATTGCTCACAAAAAGGGTTTTAAATCTGTGCTAGTATGTAAAGACAAATTAACAGCTCTTTCAGAACTTGCCTAAGAATCATCATGTTTTTAGTTTTCTTCAGAATCAAACTAACCTGCTGATAGTTGTCTTTACATCCAAAAGTTGCTTGCAAAAGGGAAAATGCTAATTTGGCTAACTTTATAGTCCTAATTTGCCAAATTTAAACATATAAAAGCCTGAAACAACAGAGATCAAGTTGTTGTTCAAAGCAAGTGTTTTACAACTAACACCAGGGGATGCACTTGTTTCAAATATGTTTTTGTAACTTTAACCAAATGTTAAAAAAACACTACCATCTAGTGGCAATTTCCCAGCAATGATGTTAGGTTGCTAAGAATAACAATACACCCACTGTAACAGCTGAGGTAGTGAAAGAGCTGCATTAAGAGTCAAAAACAATTCAATGTGTCAATATTGTGATGCCAGTTTTGAACACTAGATGGAGTCAAACGCTGAGGGTTAGACAAGCTAGTAAATAGGATAGGATAAAAAGTAGACTAAGATAAAAATGTAGATATTAAAGCTGCATATTTTATGACTTTAAGTGAAGGTAAGTAGCCCTCACTTGGCATATTATGAGCTTATTTTTATTTTATTTATTTTATTTATATCAATTTTGTGCATTGTAGATCAAAAAGCATTTCTGTGGATGTGTTTTTTTCCCATCTGTAGTGGACAGATGGCTGGACAGATGTTAGTAAGCTGTAAGAACATACCATTAATGAAACAAAACTTATTGACATTAATAAGGACAGGAATAGTAGTAATAAAAGAAACAAAGTAAACATTTGTGTCTATCACACAAAAAATCGTATCATTTAATCTAGTTTAATACATTTTCATGCAAAACCGGTGTAGATAATATAAGACATGCAAAACACTGCTACTGTAAATATTAATTTCAAGAAATTTGATAAAATGTGCAAAAAGCACAATCACATGCACACATGGGGAACATGAATCACTTGGACACAAAAAAGGAAATTTAATTTTGGTTACTAGGCAATTTGAGTTAGTTTGGTTTTAACAGTCAGCAGCTTCAACATTTGAAACTGAGAGTTCTCTAAAGTGTTTTGAACTGTGTAATCGGTTATCTGGTAATGAATTCAAATTCTTAATATTTCGATTTTTTCGGAACCTGGGGAATATTATCTCTTAAAGACTGAACCTTTGACTCTCTCTGTCAATAAATCCATTTGAACTTTGTTTATTGTAGATTTCAACATGAGCTTCCTCAAAGCAACATTCTTTTGAAAACAAGTAGCAATGCAGATTTCAACATGAGTTCCTCATGAAAAGAGAGTATATAGAAAACTTTTTTTGATCAGAGAGCTTGAATAGCAACACAGGACTGCAGGAGTTAAACTTCAAATACCTGCATGTCAATTCATCTGTTAATGGGAATAGAAATCACATAGCTTATGCTTCACAAAGAGGAACATTGGTCATAAGATAACAGGAATGTGACTGTCGCGTACATACTGCAAAGCAGGGATGATTCATATACTGTAGCAACAACTGTGATCAGCAGTTTCTCCTAACAACAAAGTAGTTGAACGATTGTTAAGTGCATTTAAAAGTTTCCCATGAGCTGAAAATTCAGGGACATGTTTGACTGTCTAACGACTGCTTTCACAGGGAGTAAACAAATTAATTGCACACTGGAATACTTAACCTTCTTTAACCCGACCAACCTGCCACTTGGTTAGGCTTTACAAGCACATGCTGTGCAGTGGAACTGTATATTACACTCACAGAACTTAATGCATCAGTTGTAGTGGAGACCACAAGCTGCAGTGTTGTGATTTTATACCTTTGTTTTAACCACACAAGCCTTCTGCAGCAAAATGATAACAGTAAACACTGAGTATGACCACTGACATACATTTAGACATTTATTGCTTTATCATTTCCAATTCAGGGGCAAAAGTTTATCAAAAAATAAATGAATTCCTGACATTTTGCACTGAACAGTGAATAATTCAACATATAATTTTGTTAGTTGCCTTATAAAGTGTTGTAAGACTGCAGCCGTCATATTCACAAAGTGACATACACTTAGTAAAGCACAGCAAACTTTCAAGACATCATCATGAGTCACACATGATGTACACACCCATCCTTTCAACAAAAAGCACATTATAGGAGCTAAACACAAACTTTTGAAACCCACCCACTGCACTGGAGGTGAACTATGAACTTACAGCCAGATTACTGTGGGTAAACAAAAGCTGTTAGATTTCAATGGTATGATTTTTAAATAAATGAAATAATCAGAGGTACCAAAGTGGATCTTCTGTCTTTCCACACTCACAGGTGAAACAGCATCAGAAGAGACTGTGTGAGTTTATAATGCATAAAATCAGTTTAGAACATAGAGCGGTGTCAACAGCAAAATCTTCTATTGGAAAACTGACTTGTTTGCTCTCTTAGCATATATGGAAAATTGTCTCTTGATCTCTACCAGCTAGTGGTACACACCTTGCAAACCAGATACAGAAATAAAAGCATAACTCAACAACATCAAAACAGATTAGATTAATTTATTAATCCCTCTTGTACAAAATAGTTCAATTTTGACATATTCCAAACATCATAATCTACAGTGCAAATACAGTATGTTATTACACAATAGGCATGACAGCAATGTTACACATAATGAGCCAGTAAAGTTTATTTTAACTACTTAATTTTTGAAACTACAGCCTGAAGGCACGGGTGCTCTGCTTAGTTTGACGTAGAGTCTTTTCAGAAATACAGAATAGGGTCGTGGAGGGTCTTGGAAAGCTGCACATCACTCAGCTTAACGTCTTCTCCTGTATGTGGAAGTGGTTCAAAAATACGGAGGTGAACATGGTTTTCTCCTCCCACATGGACCTACAAGAAAGTCAAAGTGAATATCACAGTGGGTGTTAAAATATTTCATTTTTGGCAACTTGAAGACAGCAAAACAAGCTGTAAACACAACACTGATCCTGGCATTGCAAAGCTGTTAGCACACAGATGTTGAGTTACATCAAACAATCATAATCATAGTCATAATACAGTTGTCTGGTTGATCAAGTCATAAACTTTTAGAGATATTATCAACCTATTAGCATATATCTCAACGCTTGTGTTGTACTAAGGATAAAATTCTCCAGAATTATTATATTTACAACATTCATATCTATAAGAATTATTAATTATATATGTATATGGTTTTTTTTTTGTAAAGAAACTGAGCCTACATGAAGGAGGCTGATATGTGTCTTTTTCAATTGGTCTCATAGGAATTAAACAGTCTTAAAACAATCTTCCAAATGCTAGATCTACAGTGAAAGCTGCATTTCCAGGAAACTTGTGGAAACTTGTGAAACAAAAAGTTAAGCTGCTTCATTCCCAAAAATTTTGGAGTTGATACCGCAAATATCGAGTTTACAACCCTGAGAAACTTTTTGGTAGAGAAAGTCAAATGAATGGCTCGAAAAGCCAGAAACAATAGCGGAGAGTTGGGAATTCCCTGAAGATTTGTCACTACGAGACCTCCTTTTCACTTATTAATGAGTAAGTTATGTGATCTTTACGTGGTATAAAATAAATATGTATGGTGTCCTATTGTGCTCTATTTGTCACACTGCATTACCTTAACGAAGTAATTGAACCCGCTGACAAGTTGCTTTGAGTAAGATTTGGCTGCGAAAACGTCAAAAGTCGTCCCTGCTTTCTGCTCTGCATGGCCCTTTACCTGAATGACAGCAACATGACAGCAACAGAAAAACAACAACAAACAGTGGCCCAGTCAATTGTGTGTAAACCATTTCAACGAAGGAAAGTCAAAATGTGCTCATAATATTCTTTTTGTTTCTACTTACTTTTTCAATGAGTTCCTGAATTTTTTCGTCAGCGTCGACTGGCTCGCCAAGCCCTCCACACTTCATCGGCATTGTGGCTGTTAAAAGTGTTGAAAATTAGCGAGACGAGACAAAACCGATTGTTTCCGTGTCGATGAGGCATTCAATTTGAGTCAGAGCATCATATGACTCTGTTTGGATTGTACCATCGGCGTAGGGGGGGGTTGTTTTTTTATTTGACGTCACAAAATAACATGGTAAAGAAAGGCAAGTAAAGTTTATTAGCTGTAAGTGACCATGGATGTCACATTGTTATTTTTCTTTCCTTAATCTTTAAAAATATGAGGAATCGAACTTACAGGTTTTTCAAAGAAAAAAAAAAGCCCTTTCGCTCTCCTTGCTGCGATGTGGGTCAGTCCGAGGCGTGGCTGTGTTTGGATGAGCCAGCAAACCGCAGTGTTGTGACAGGAAGTGGGAAGATGTGCTAGACGGAGACGGGTTGGACTGGAAAATCTGAAAAAAAAAGTTTATTTTTTACGGACTTTTGAGGACAAATATGATTCATGTACTACGGAAACAGCTGCAGAGGCGTTTCTTTTCGATTCCCTTAAAGAGTCATCTCTGCTTGATCTCTGCAGATACAAAGCTTTCACATAAAAACAATGCTTGATTTTATTGTTTTTTATCTGGTTTCTAGCCAGCAAATAGTCAGCTGTTGCTTACTCATCTACAGCAGACATGAAAGATGACTTTTTTTCTGTTAAGCACTGCATTGTGACTCCGTTTTATACTACATGCGCCAGTTAAAAATCAAAGATGATTTAGCGTTTCCATATCTTGGCCTGAACATTCTCATAACATTGGTCAGTGTTCTCAAAATAATATCAGAGAACATTCCCATAACATTGGCAAACATTCTGATAACATTTTCAAAAAATGTTCTTATAACATTAGACAATGTTCTAAAAATGTTCTCAGGGAACATTTCCATATCATTGGGTCACATTTTTTAAATGCCTTCAGGGAACATTGCATGAAATTATGCAATATTCTCAAAATGTTTTCAGAGAATGTTGCCATAACATTGGCATACATTCTGTAAATGTTTTCAGGTGACATTCCCAAAACATTGGGAAATGCTCTGTAAATGTTTTCAAGAAACATTCCCATAACATTGGCCAATGTTCTGAAAATGTTCTTAGGGAACTTTCTTATAATATTGGCCAATATCCTCTAAATGTTTTCTGGGAACATTCCCAAAACATTGGGCAGTATTCTGAAAATCTTCTTCAAGAATGTTGCCATAACATTGGCTAACATTCTGATAAAATTCTTATAGAATGTTCCTGTAACATGGGGCAATATTCTGTAAATGTTTTCTGGGAACATTCCCATAACATCAGGCAATATTATGGAAATGTTCTCACAGAAAGTTGTCATTACATTGGAAAATGTTCTTAAAATGTTCTCATAGAACATTCCAATAACATCGTGCAACATTATAAAAATGTGCTCAGGGAATGTTGCAATGACAGTAGACAATGTTTGGTTAATGTTTTCTGGTAACATTCCGATAACATTGGGCAATATTATGAAAATGTTCTCAGGGAACGTTCTTTAAACACTGGGTAACCTTAATTTAATGTTATAGTTGACATTCCCGAAACATTCAGCATTGCTCTGTTTATGTTTTCAAGGGATATTCCCATAGTATTGGGTAATGTTCTGAAAATGTTCTCAGGGAATGTTCTCATAACATTGGGCAGTGGTTTGAAATGTTGTCATAGAATATTGCCACAATATTGGACAATTTTCTGCAAATGTTCTAAGGGAATATTCCTATAATATTGGGCATTATCCTGTAAATGTTTTCTGGGGACATTCCCATAACATCGGGCAATGTTCTGAAAATGTAATCAGAAAATGTTCCTTTAACATAAAGGAAGTTTTGTTAATATTTTTATAGAACATTCTTATAATATTGGGTTACATTTTGTAGGCGTTTTCAAGAAACATTCTTATAACAATGGCCAATGTTCTAGGAATGTTTTCAGAGAACTCTCCCAAAATTAGGCTACATTATGAAAATGTTCTCATAGAAATTTGCCATTACATTGAATAATGTTCTGAAAATGTTCTCATGGAACATTCCTATAACAATGGCCAATGTTCTAGGAATGTTTTCAGAGAACTCTCCCATAAAATATTCTCATAGAAAAATGTTCTCATTGAAAGTTGCCATTACATTGGATAATGTTCTTAAAATGTTCTCAAGGAACATTCCTATAATAATGGCCTATGTTCTTTGAATGTTTCTTGGAACATTCCTTTAACATTGGGCATTATTCAGAAAATGTTCTCTTGGAAAATTGCCACAACATTGGACAATGTTCTGAAAATGTTCTCGAGGAACATTTCATGAAAACATTTGGTAACATTATGAAAATGTTCTCATGGAATGTTCTTTTCACATTGGCTGACCTTATCTAAATGTTATAGGGGATATACCTATAGCATTGGGCAATATCCCGTAAATATTTCCAACATTTTGTAAATGTTCGCAGGGAACGTTCTCATAACAACGGCTAATGTTCTAGGAAGGTTTTTGGAGAACTCTCCCATAACATTAAGCAACATATTGAAAATGTTTTCAGAGAAAGTTGCCATTACATTGAATAATGTTCTGAAAAGGTCCAAAATTATAAAAAGCCTTTCAGAGGGATGTAGCACTCTTGAAATTGTTACGATATTGGGGTGTGATCACTGAACCATCAAATGTTTGTTGCAAATAGTCAGTCAGGTCGTAAGTAACATGCTGAGAACAAGAGACATAAAATTAGCTGCCAAAGATTCTAGAAGAATCAAACGTGAAGCTACCAGGAACCCATTATCCTCCAATGTCGTCATATTCCAGAACTGCAACCTATCTGGAGTGTCCAGAAGTGCAAGGTGTCCAGTGCTCAGAGACATGGCCAAGGTAAGGAAGGCTGAGATCCGACCACCATTAAACAAGACACATAAGTTGAAACATCAAGACTGAGTCAAGAAATATCTGAAGACAGATTTTTCAAAGGTTTTATGGACTGATGAAATGAGAGTGATTCTTGACAGACCAGATGGATGGGCCCGCGGCTAGATCAGTAACAGGCACAGAGCTCCACTTCAAATCAGACACCTGCAAGGTGGAGGTGGGGTACTAGTATGGGCTTGTATTATTAAGGATGAGCTGGTTGGACCTTTTGAGAACTTGTGGGCCCTTCCTGAATGAGAGATTTACAGTGAGGGGAAGACAATACACCTCTCTGAACAGCGTGTCAACAGATCAAGAAACTGACAGACTCCATGGATGAAAGGCTTATGACTGTTATTGAAAAGAAGGGTGGCTATATCGGTCACTGAATTCTTTTTTGTAAATGTCAGGAATGTTTATTGGAAAATTTTGAGTTGTTTGTTTGTTATTCTTACTTAAACAAATAAAAATAAACAAGTGAGATGGGAAAATTTTTGTTTTTCATTTGGTCGCATAATAATTCTGTACACTCATAGCTGCCCAATAATTGTGCACAAATGGATATTCTCAGAAAGGCGAAAACTCACTTTTACTGTCTTAAATATTCAGATTTGAAGTTCAACATTTTGGATTGACAAACAGCACTGTGTTTGTTTAACAATTGAAT
>JAPZDZ010017120.1:0-13359 GCA_029783805.1 Acanthurus tennentii | reverse complement strand
TTGTTGCCAGTTAGGAGAGTCTGCTTTTCTGATGTTTTTGGTTTTGAGTTGCAGGTTTTTTGAATTTTCTTATTTGTCTTTCTTTGCTCTTGTTGTGTTGAGAGAGCTGGGCTTTCATTGTGAAGTCAGTGACCTTTTCCAAAACTGTGCTGGGCAGGAGGGATCTTAGTTTCTGGAGAAAAACATTTTTAATAAAAGCAAAGAAAGACAATTTATTTAATTAAAATTTTAATAAAAGCACAGAAACACCTTCAAAACGAACGGATAAGACAGGTCCACTTCACTATCGAGGGGCTCAAAGAAAAAAGCTGACCACTTTCTCCAGTGGCGAAACGTCTTCACAGACATATTACTGAGTCCAGTTGATTTATTTGACCAGAATAACTATGACTTGGATGAATGAGAACATTCACAGATATGACTGACAGATGATTTAGGATAAAGCACTTTTTAAAAACACTTTTAGTTATCAAAAGTTTTGGTTAAACATGTTTTGTAACCTGTAATTTCATATAACTCTATTAATTTCATATACTATTTTTATGTAGTGTGTGTGTGTGTGTGTGTGTAAATATATATATATATACATATATATATTTAACCTTTCCAGTTGACTTTACTCCTCTGACAATGAAGAGGTAGGTAATCACCCAGGCAAGTACAAGGCACAGTGCCTGGCCTGTATGAATGCCTCCGTTCTCTTCAATAGAAGAGGAAATGTTCAGAGTTTCTCTGTAGAAGAAATACTGGGTGGGTGTAGCTCTTTCACACTCCTCTACGGGTCCTGTCCGGTTGGAATTGATGGGGCAATTTGCCCAGGGCAGAACTGACTGGAATTGGAGTGAACATAGTTTAGTAAATGCTTGTTATCTTGCTCTCTTTCTTTAATTTGTGTGTGTGTGTAAATATATAGACAGACACACACACACTTATATAAAGATAGATAGATAGATAGAGATGTACATATATGAATATGTATATTAACATATTTGTTTGTGTGGTGTGTATATATATGTATTATGGCATGTCATTTGAAACTCTGAATATACAGAATGGAGCTGAATATATAAACTGAACTTGGAAAATAAGGAATGAAACTCTAAAAATGTAAAATAAAACTGAATTTATTGAATGAAACTGAATTTATTGAATGAAACTTTGAATATTTACACTTAGAAGAAGCCACTTGGCCAGTACCATTGTACAATTGACCAGTCTTTTGTTTCAAAATGTTGAATTGCTGTCACCTGTACTTGTCCCACCTTTTCACTGCTGCAATCCATGTTGAATGGAAATGTCCCTAAAAATGGCAAAGATGGAGGTGTGTGTGAGGAAAAATTCTGGAATGTCTGGATAGTTCATTATGAGTTAGTGAGAAGTGTTTGAGTGACTATGATATAAGCACCAATAATGAGTTACTGGTACACAGACTGAGATATACTTTATAAATAAATAATCAGCTAATGATTAGTTTATTAATCTGTGAATTGGAAAACCATTCAAAAAATGTTTTTCATGGGTAGTTCCTGATTAGTTTTTAACAGCCACTAAGTGGTCCTAAGTAGTGATGACTTATTAATTACTGACTGACAAATCATTAGTTGAAATCAAGTCAACTTGAAATTTAGTCTGTACTCTTTTTAGACCTTTGTGATAAAGTTATCAAAAGCTTTTGTGTGTGATTTACAGTGTGGCTATGCCGTGGCAGTCATTTCATGTGTTTCGTAATTGAAAACTAAATGCTTGTATAACTTTAATGTACATTGTCTGATCTGGATAAAACTTTATGTATTTAATAAGAGTCCTGACTTGAACATATCCAACTTTACAACTTAACACATGTGTTAAGAGGTTGGTCCTAAACTCAACAACATGTCAATATTATGACATGGTTAGAGCATCACCTACTAGCAACAGAAAATGACATGTTTAAGACTTTCATGTACTTCTTCAATGCAGTTGATCAGATAAATCTCAAAATTGTTGAGATAGGCCTAGAGATGAATGTAATGTTGAAATGTTGCAACTACTGTTTGTTTAAATCGCAGGACTTCACCATGCTTCAGGGCCCACAATGTTTTGCCAAGACAAAGGAAGTTGTTGCAGCTTTCCTGTTTCTTATGTGGTATATTATGCTATAACCTTATGTGATCTGAAATGCTTTCACTGTGGCCTTGTTCAAAGAGAGTAGATGTTTTAGTACTGGGGTCACTGTGACTTTTGCCGAAGGTAGTAGATATCTTTGTACTAGGGCTGCATCCTCTTATCAGGAGTGGGAGTCCCCAGGTGCAGGATTCATAAACTGGACAGTGGTTATTTATTTTCACCCCCTTTAGAGTTGCGTTTTTTGGGTAAGATGAATGCTTTGCTGGGCCTGTATTACTGAGATGTTTGAGCTGTACATCAGAGATTCACATTGGCTTTGAATGCTCTCTGAGGCGGTCTGCGATGCCTGACTGTACTTCTTTGTAATAAACTTCTTTATATACAATCAAGTCAGTATCAACCGAGATTCCTTCATCAATATCTATACAACATCACTACAGAAGATACCACACTTATCCAAGCTGTCCCAAATTTCACAGGGTAATTAAGAATTCCATTCTTAGGAGAGTGACATGCCAATTAGGAGTCACTTACATTGTGCTTCCTGGTGGCTACCAAATGTAAAGCCTGATTACAAAAATGATATGATTTACATTAAATTCTTGTGCATGTTCAGCTCTCTATGCATAGGAACATAAAGAGAAAGTACTTTGTCTGTACTTTGTTTGTTGGGGCAACAGCGGCGCCTGTGTGCGTGCAGCTTTAATTGGGGCCCAAACATGAACTGTGTAAGGACCCTCTTGGAATGCAAGGTATTATTATTATTATTATTATTATTATTATTATCAGTTATTTATTCAATTGTATTTTTCTCCCCAGTGAATCACATTTTTGGTGATCACAGCATGCCCTAAAACCCATGAAAAACCCCCCAAAACCCCAGCTATTTTGAATTTTTTGTTCATTTATTGCAATTTCCATCCCTCATACTCATGCAGTCTTGTCTTACAGGATTGTTCCTAACCAATGCATATTTGGTATGTCCAATCTTAACAACTCGGTGATCAAAAATTTTAAAAGGTCCATGCAAAACTCATACAATTTTTCCATTGTGCTGCTTTGAATTTTAATATTTTATCATGAAACAGGTTATTGTTGTACCTCTGGTGTACAGCACCTAAACTGCCCAAAACTTCATAAGTTTGATAGGGATCCCACCCTGAATATATATATATATATATATATATATATACATACATATATGAAAACATTCACTCATCATGTTAGCATCACCTAGTGGCTACAGAAAATCTCATTTTTTAAAATATTTTTCAAAAACTCATCCTACACAATTAGTCAGATCCACTTGAAATTCTGTCTGTATGATCTAAGACCCACAGGACTGAATGTTATCAAAGGTCCATGCAAAACCTTTACTGTTTTCCTGTGGCACAGCTTCTAAATTCAACATTTCACCATAAAACAGGACCCTGTTTTAACTTTGGTCTACATTGTCCGATCTGCCCGAAACTTTATAGGTTTAGTAAGGGTTCCGCCTGAATACATCTGTCTAACAATATTCACTCACTGTAATAGTGCTACCTTTTGGCTATAGGAAGTAATGTTCATTTATACTTTTAGAAACTCATCCTACACAACTAATCTGATTCACCTGAAATTCTGTCTGTATGATCTAAAGACCCTCAGGTTTCAATGTTATCAAAAGTTTATGGAGAACTGTTACCATTTCTCTATGCCTTAGCATCTAATGCTGATGTTCATAAGTTTGATAACCAAGAGTTATCAAAGGTCCGGGCAAAACTTTTGTGGTCTTCCCCGGGGTGTAGTGATAAATTTTGATGTTTTGCCAAAAACAGGAAATTATCATAACTTTGGGCTACATGGTCAAATCTGCCCCAAAGTCCATCGATTTGATATGGGTCCCACCCTGAACACATCTGAATAGCAATATTCTCTTGTCCTCATAGCACCTCCAATTGTTTACAGATTATTTTTTTCAGAGTTTTACAAACTCCTTCTAAATAGTTCATCCTTCCCAGTTAAAATTCTGTCAGACCTCCAAAATGAACACTTATCAAAGCTCTGGCAAAACTTTTACTGTTTGCCCAGGGCATGTTGTCAGACTTCATCGTTTCACGGTCAAAGAGGATGTTGTTACAACCTTCTGTATACATTCTTATGTCCCCCACAAATAAGGATTCTATTCTGATCACATCTATGTGACAATATTCATCATTGTAATAATGCCACATACTAGCAACATAAAATGATATTTTTTAATACTTTTACACACCCATACTATGTAATTAGTCTTATCCAGTTAAAATTGTGTCTCTTCAATTGTCTGGGCCAACTGCAGCCCTCCCCGACAGGCACCGGGGTGTGACAGCCCAATCCGCTTGCAGCTTTTATTATTTTAATCATTTTGATTATTATTATTATTATTACACTCATATATGTACACTCACATTGAACCTTATGTAACCATGCACCATCATTGGCTTAATTTCTACCTTTATAGTTTTTGTTGTATCACTGTTTCTGTGCATCTCTGCCCCTGAACCCCTGTCTCATTCTCTTATTCTGTCTTGCCCTCTCCCCCCCCTCTTCTTTCTCTGTCTTTCCCTATAAGTATCTATTTCTCACCCTACCTCTTTCTCCCTGTTGCTCTCTTGCTCTTTCCCCCCTTCTTAGCCCATCTGGTCCAATCAGAAAACCACCTACCTCTGAGCCTGGATCAGTACCCCTGTTTTCTGCCTTTTAAAAGGAAGTTCTTCATTGCTTATGTCAACACGTGCTTGCTCATGTTGGAATATTTTATTTATTTAATATATTATTGTAAATATAATGTCAAAATATGGCCACCAGCAAAGAAAGTTTAAATCCCTTTCACATTCAACTGGAGCAATCAGCCAAAATCAAAGTTGGCAGCCACTACTGCTAGCCATGTCACTTTAGTATTTAAAACCTGTTTAAATGAGAAAGAAAACCACTAAGACACTGGTCATCACAAAGCCCAAGCAGTTTTGATAACTGCATGCTTAAACTTCTGCCATTCATCTCTTCTTCATTGTATGTCAAGGGAATTAGGTGTGAATTTTCAGGTCGTTAAGAGGGATGTCTCTACTAAGTTTGATCAGGATCACTTAGATCAGATCATGAGTAATAAGCAAATATTTTATAGGCCACGCCCACTTGCACCAATCAATATGGCACTTCAGATTTTGTTTAGCACCTGCCCCATGAGCATACATATCAATTTTGCAAAATTCTGTACAGCAGAACACATATCTTGCATTTTTGACACCTCTTATGCATATTTAAATGCTGTGGCCTAACTCTTCAGGAACACACTCTGAACAACTCTGTTAAGTTTTATGACTGGACTAATAAATAATGAGTTATGGGCAATTAACTGCCATGTAACTGCTTTACAAATATTCTTTGGTCAATAGCAACCATGTTTTTCATCGGATCTTGATGTTTTATAATAAAAATGTATGACCTCATCCCTCCAGGATGTGTACCAAAATTGGTGCAGAAAAAAAAATAAATAAAAAAAGGAGATGTCACTTTACTGTGTTTGTGAGTAAACGAATAAACTTTTATGGTCCAAGAGGATTTTCTAGAGCACATTGAGCTGAACCTGTGTGTCAAGTTTCAAGTCAATCAGACTAAGGATGTGAGAGGTGTGACCTTTAAGCAAATGCAGCAGAATATAAGTATGATAATCAAAATAATAATTAATAAATAGCCATTAGAAAGGGTTTCAACCCCTTCAGGGTTTGAACTCTTAAAATTAACAATAGTAAAAATAATCGGGGTGAAACTCAAATATCTCAATAAAACTCAAATATCTCAAAAATCTCAATAGACAGGATAGGATCACAGGTTTTGGAAGGTCTTTAACATATCAGTCCTGGCAGCTGGAGCAATTTCAGTGTTTGTGTCAGCCTGTTTATTTGATTCGGAAATCGAGGATTAAATTTTGTTTTTTTTCTCGATGGAGAGCTGTTCTGATGAAGCCAGAAGATGAGGTACTAATTGCTGCTAACTCAGACCAAATTTTTTAACATCAGCTGGCTTTGGTGGAACCCCAGCATCTCCATATAAGATGTGTTCTCTGGCTTTGACTCCCTGAGCCAAGAGATCTGTCTCCTCACTGGTGAATCAAAACTGTGCTTGCTCCACAGAAGAGTGTAAGATATGGCCCACTTAGTTTTACTACATATATTCAGTGTCATTCAATATATTCAGAGTTTTATTCCATATATTCCGAGTTTACTGTATATATTAAGTTTTATCCCATATATTCAAAGTTTCATTACATATATTATAAGTTTCATTCCATATATTTGGAGTTTCATTAGCAGTATTCTGAGTGTCATTCTATATATTCACTTTCATCCAATATATTCCAAGTTTAATTTAATAAATATTCAGACTATCATACCATATTTTCAGACTTCCATACTGTTATATAAATAATTTCCTAAATGGCATGGCTTTACCCCCTCCCACACACACACACTTATATACATAGACACATATATATATATATATATATGTGTGTGTGTGTGTGTGTGTGCGTATAGATATATAGATATATATATATATGTAGTGTAAGTGTGAATATGTGTGTGTTCGTGCGTATGTATGTCTGACTATATGATATCTCTCTTTGAAAAAAAAGTTAATAGTATGTAAATCAGCCGCTTACTTGAAACGAATGAAAGAGGTACCAGAAACTCCATGCATTGATGATGTTGTAGTACAGACACAGATACAGGGATGTCACAACACTTGCAAGACCTGAAACGAAAGAATCATACAAAACCCCCAAAAACATTTCAATAAAAAAATATTCAAAAGAATGTGTTTACATGTGAGTCAAAAATAAAGGAAGCTCTATAATGCTGAAACCAAATACCACACTTTTAAGCTACATCTAAACAAGACAATAGTCAATAGAGGTTGGTTTTGCCCAACAGCTTGAAAAATAATGTTTCACATTCTGGAACACATCACTCAGTAACCCGTTACAATAATTGTAGAAAGTCAAGCTAACTTTGTAATCCAAAAAGACAACAGTGTGGTCCAGGCATAAAACTCACTCACACAAATCCCCAGAATCATAGTTATCACTAACAGCACAGAATGAAGTGGCAGTCCTTTTTAACACTTGTTAGTATTAGTCCCACTGCAAGGAAAAGCCATCTTCATATTCAATAAAATTAATCTGTCATCACAAAGGCAAGGGACTCCCTTATCATCACCCTCTAAGGATGCAGTACAGAGTCCTGAAGCTGCATCTATACACAGTACAGCAAGTACAATCACTTGGCTTGGTCAGCACTTACCCACTCCTCCTAAATAGGGATTGATGGCAGTCCATGCCCCGATGCTGCCTAGACGCATCTTCTGACCAATTGCAAGCTCCAAGTAGAATAAGGGAACACCTTCCAAAAATAGCATGATGAGATATGGAATCAAGAACCCCCCTGAAGGTGGAAATATAGATATATTTAGGCAACTTAGAAAAAGACAGATAAACAAATAATAATAAAAAATACAATAAACAGTCAGTTGCTACTACTTTTTGTACTCATTTTTCAACAGGAACTAGGGTTCAAAAAGTGTATCCTGTAGGTTTTTTTGTGTCGTTACCAGAGTAGGATTTAACAAAATAAGTTTTAAATTTATTTGGTCGATTTAACTAACACTATCCTCGAAATAAACATGTTTTTCACAATAATAGATCTATAATATTATTTTGTATTTCTGATATTGTCCCCACACGCAATTATAATAGGGACAAAGTATCAAAAGCATAAATATAAAGCTGACAGTCCAACACCAGTACAATGGCCTCAGAAATGACCATGGGTGTAGAGCTACTGCACTGGATTGCTATAACTTATATACAAGTGTACACGATAAACTGGTAACTCAAAGTAAACATTTTTGTCATACCTGAAGATACATGCATGTAGCATATTAAATTACAAGCATGTGAAAGATCAAACCAAATGAATTAAACACAACTATCAAACTGCTGGTCACATGAGAGTCGCAACAAAAATTCTACATTGTTACTTACTTTAGAAGAAATATAAAATGTAAAAAAGCATGTTATTGCACTTTCCCACACTTTTGAACCACTGAGTTGCCTAATCTGCCCAATTGTATCATAATTTTAATATGAGGCACATTTTTCATCTGTTCTAATTGTAAATGTTCAAACAGCATTTTAAAGGGATATTTTTTTAGGTTTTTGCACTCTTTTAATAAATTTTAGTGTAATTATGCTTGCTTTTTGCAAATGTGTGTTTACTAATATTATTATCCAATCCAAAACAATGACAAATCCTGTCCAGAATATTCATCACAATCACCTAAAAGGTATTGCACATTCAAAAAATATGCTGAAAGCATAACATGGCAAACTCAAGCCCAACAAGCAACAACAGATAGTTTGCAGAGGTCAATATGTGCACCTCTTCTGCCCAAGAGGCAAAGAAGTTTTCTCACAACACAAAAAACATTTCATCTGGTCATCACTATATAGAAATTACGGATCATTTCCAGTTGGTTCACATATCTAATCAATAGTTCCCATTTCTTTCAATTGCTGCATTTCAGTCAGTAAACAACAAGTTATGTGATTAGGCTACATACATTTTAACATACAGTTTTTGGAGAATTTTACGAAATGAAGGCACACTTTTTCATTATCCCCTAAACTTCCAAGGTTGAATGTTGTTTAAAAGTGCTTAATAGTTAATGGCTTTTAACTTAAAGCTCTATTGTATATATATATTTAATTTATTTAGTTAAGTTTTCAATAAACATTTCAGATTTGAAATTATTTTGGTAATTATAAATCTAAACCGATGGCGCTGTTGAAACCTATTTAGATAAATTAGGATGGACTCGAAGGAAAAGAGAGACGCAGCACAAAAGCAGCTGTTTACTTTTGTCAAAACCAACAACAGAAGTGTACCTGCTCTTTATTATCTACACCCAATAAACCCCTAAAACATTCCTTATCACTTGATTATGGTGCTATAACAGTAGTTAGAGTGTAAAGTCTATTGATTGGCTACATAATTCATTTGCAGTGCAACTTCTTGGGCTTACCATTTTTTATGACTTGGAATTTGTTTATCAGTGTTTTCAACATTGAGTCAACTGACTGTTTCACAATAAGTCATAAGATCTGTCAAGGATTGTTTGGAAATTTACTGCCGGATATAACCCACCTTAATGGCTCAGATTCTGGGCAACAAGTCCATAAACAGGTGGATAAGATGTTCCTCTAAATCAGAAAACTATTTTAGATAACATTCTATTACTCCTGTTCACCATTAGCTAGTTACTTGATAGCGCACCTGTTAGTTGTGTACTGGCTCTTAATTTGTCATCAAAGCACTTACAAATGCTTTACTCTTGGGTTATGGTGTGCGGGTCACTAAGGATTAGCCTATCATTGTAGGATATGGTAATGCAGAATAACAGGCTTTACAGTAACAATTAAAAAGCCAATATGCTAGTAATTTACATGCTCATAAGGATCTAATTATTGGGGGATATGTGCACCTTAATATAAAGTGTCACAATTATTAATTTAGTTAGTTGTTTTTTTAATTTAAAGCAAAAATGTGTAGGCTGAACTACCTGAGATCCTTGTTATCTATCTTTGTTTTTGTGAGACGTTTAAATAAGAACAGTGCTGTATACAGTGCTGTTAGTAGCCTACAATGTGAGTGTGCGCGTGTGAATAATAATCTGCTCGCGCCTTATAACCACGCTATTTCAAGCACAGTATTTGATTAAAAAAAAGAACTTGTCATACCTCCACCGTGCATCTGACACAGGTATGGAAATCGCCATACGTTTCCCAATCCGACTGCATATGATACACAAGCCAGCACAAACTGTACAGGGTTGTCCCAGTTAGGTCTTGCATCTTTTTCCATGCCTGCCTCCGCTGAACGTCTACAAGTTTATGATCAGACGCCGAACCTACAGTGGATGACCGCGCAGTAAGTGTGGCCGTACCTTGAAAACGTCTATAAGAAGCTCACTGTGAGTGTAACTTCGTCACGCTCAGGAGGTGGGATTTCTTACCAGAGAACGCTTATTCTTGTGCTACTAATTAACTACACTTCCCACGAGCTCCTTACTGAAGAGCACTATTAAAGCTTCTTGAGATATGTAGTCCTTAAATGATAAAACAACTGTAGATCTGTTAAAGTATCACTGTCAAGTACATGAGTAAAAATTGACTTTAGTTTGATCATAGAGAGAGTTCAGCCATCTTTTACTTTTAAAAGAGGAATTTAAAAAAGAAAAGAATTTTAAAAAGGAACTATTTCTCTGTGCAAAAAACATAAAATGGAGACTTAAATTGGAAGTCAATCTTACCCTGAGATGGGAGGGACGTGAAAGATAGCTGCAGTTAGTGTTCAGCTGTACAAGGTTCTATAACCTAGCTGGTTTACTTTGTCATCCTGAGAAAGTACACTTTCCCTTTTTATACCAAAACCTGATTCACCAATTTCAAAAGATAACCCACTCTACTTCTTCACAGATTTCATGCTGACATTTTGATTTTGGATTCTGACTAAAGTGTCCCTTTTTCAAGCCTAGGCTAAATGCAGTGTTTTCTACTGGGATTTTAGATAGTTATGTGCCTGGAGTATGTTTTTGGAATGATAATGGACTTTTACACATTTGGGGTTGGGGAAAAAATGATCAATTAAATGTGTAATATGTATAATTGTGAAGCACATTTCATGTAATAATTGATTTGTATTGCCAATTTGTGAATGAATTGTAACGCACAAGCACTAACATTTGGAAGATAAGTGCTCAAATGGATAAAAAGGCCACTCATCTAAAAATTCTTTATATAAAAAAATTCACATGTGGTTTAGCATTTTTATTACCATACTGATTTATTCCAAAACCTATATTCTGGTGCAAATATCCAGATGTTTGGTACATGCTCTTTTTTTTTTTTTAATTAGTATTTTTATTGGATTTTTGTGGACATTTACATCTCCCAGAAAAGAAAAAATTCCATTATATATAGCAACAAAATAATAATACCACAATAACCTAATCCTAAATCAGAGAAATAATGTTAGAAATAGCGAAAAGGGAAGTAAACAAAAACAAAGCAAACAAGTGGAAAATATTAAAATAAAATAGAATAAATAAATAGCAACCATCTTGGTAAAGATATATTTACACAATTTAATGCTATTTTCCATAAAAATCAAGAGTGAAATGTATTTTACTTCAAGATCTATTTGCGTGACCAGTGTGTTCCAGGTAGTCTCCCCACTTGGCCATGTATTCCTCTGTCCTGACCTTAGTCCTGAAAGAAATTTGCTCACAAGATGCCACTTGTAAAAGCCAAAATGTAAATTTGCCTGTGTTTGAGTATTTGTTAAATAGTACAAAATCCAAATCCAAAAAAGTTGGAATGCTATGTAAAATGTAAAGTAGAACAGAATACACTGATTTGCAATTTCTTTTCAGTCTGTATTCAAGTGAAGACAGTCAAAGACAAGGTACTCAATGGTTAAATTGATAAACTTTATTGTTTTATTGGAATTATACACTCATTCTGAATTTGATGTCTGCAGCACATTCCATAAACTTTGGGACAGGGGCATTTTTACCACTCTGTTACATCACCTTTTCTTTTAACAGCACCCAGTAAGTGTTTTGGAACTGAGGACACTAATTGTTAACTGTTGAAAGCAAACTTCTTTCTCGTTCTTGCTTGACACACAACTTCAGTTGTTCAGTAGCCTGGGGTCTTTGTTTTTGTATTTTGCACTTTATAATATGCCACACATTTTCAATGGGAGACAGGTCTGGACTGCAAGCAGACGAGTCTAGTACCTACGCTCTTTTAGTACGAAGCCACGTTGTTGTAACCCATGCAAAATGTGGCTTGGCATTGTCTTGCTGAAATAAGCAGGGGTGTCTCTGAAAAAGACATTGTCGAGATGGCAGCATATCTTGCTTCAAAAACTTTAGGTGCCTTTCAGCATTAATGGTGCCTATACCAACTCACAGATGCTGCCTGTTGAACCTCGCACTGAAAAACAAAGGAATTTAAAACAAAGATGGCCGAATGGAAGATTACGGCCAACACCACACAGCTGGAGGTCAAAGGTTTCTTTGTAAGGCTTAATGCATGTAAGCTAAAGGGTGCCAGGTTAAGAAAAGGGGGGTCAGTTTCACACTGTGCTTCCAGTTTTATATGTGTATGAACTGTGCAACTAACTTAACAATAACCAGGCCTAGGCATAAAGCTCAGGGATACGTCCAATAAAATCATTGCAACAATGAAAACAGATGAATAATATTCTGCTTAGCTGTGCAATCTTATGCTAGGTTATGCCCAGTTTCGTTACCCAGTCTTTCGAAAAAAAAGATATCCTTTTCAGTGTGTTGCTTTGTTAAATCCAAGAAGCTGCAGACTTGTAACGAGGTTAAGTCAAATAAGCTGCAGGTTTTTGAGACTTCCTGATGGGTTACAGGCTGGTCTGACCCTCTGGACCACCGGTTTCTCCTTTGTTCCGTAAGTTAGCAGCTCGTGGCTAACTTTGTTTTGTGACTCCCATTGCTTCTAAGTCTCAGCTGGAAGACCTTGTGTCCTGGCCGCTGGTGCTGACTTAGCTTGCTGACTCCTGGTTCCTTCAGCAGGCTCTCGTGTCGCTGGTCTTGGTGAGAAGGAGTGTGGTGTAGCAGTCTGCATTGAGCAGGACTGCTAGAGAAGTTGCCCCGCTGAGTCCTTGGCCGTGTAGGGCTCCTCAGGAGGAGAGAGGAGAGGAGTAGAGCTCCTCTGCAGAAGAGGCAAGAAGAGAAGAAGAGGAAGATACAGGGGCAGAGATGGTTTTATTGTCTGTGTTCACACCTAGGCGTGAAATCTGGGGGACTCTGGGAAGTTGAATTTACTGCCCTTTATCTGAGCTCCTGACGGTCTCATCTAAAATATAAATGTATTTATAGAGTGTGGTATAGACCTGCTCCATATGTGAAGTGTTTTGAGACGACTTGGTTGTAATTTGACGCTATATAAATAAAACTGAGGGCTGCACGGTGGCTTGGTGGTTGGCAGCAGTGCCTCACAGCTAGAAGGTCCCTGGTTCGCGTCCCGGTTCGGGCGCATGGGATCTTTCTGTGTGGAGTCTGCATGTTCTCCCTGTGCAGCGTGGGTTCTCACCGGGTACTCCGGCTTCCTCCCACAGTCCAAAAACATGCTGAGGT
>JAPZDZ010016905.1:0-14079 GCA_029783805.1 Acanthurus tennentii | reverse complement strand
GTTTTAGTTTGTTTTCAGTAGCTTTGACAGTATGAGTCTCTTGTAGAAACAAAATATCCCCCTTCAATGAATTCAAAAGAGAAAAAACCTTCCCGCATTTTAAGTCATTGCCAAGCCCCCTTACATTCCATGTTAAGAGCGAAATTGTTCCATTTAGATTCATTTACTTAACGTTAACAAACGAAATAATCAGAAATTGTAAACCTCAAGAATTTTATACATGATGTCGACATAACAGATAATAACAACAGAGTGTACCCTCTCAGAGACTAAACCAGGATCAACAGATCTCTCCCCACACAGCCTCATCACTCGCACATACACGCATAACACCACCCCCCAAAAAGGAAAAAGAAAACCCCCCATCAATAATAGGAGAACGCATGGCGAATGGCCAGAATCCCTCTGTGAAAACGGACTTAAACACAAACAATGGACAAAAGGAGTCCACAGGCACTCCACAGTGGAGATAAAAAAAATAATAAAGAATTTATAACATTTAATCAGCCGTCTCTACTTAGAGGAGGTAGACGGTAAGCAGGCGCAAGTTAATATTCTCAAAGTTCTCAGTTCAAAGGCCTGCATCAAGAAGTTATCTTTTCATGTCACGTTCTATGAACAACATAGCTTCTCCGGGGCTGGTGAAGACTTTTACCTGATCGTTGTTGTGGACATGAAGCTTTGCTGGGAAGCGTAAAGTGAATTTCATCTCCCTCTCCTTGAGTGCCTGGATTACCTGTCGAAATCCCCTCCGTTGTGCCATCACCTCCGCTGTATAATCAGGGTAAATGAACAGATGTTGTAGGTCATCTGTTGTTGCCGACTCAGCCGAAGGATCAGCTCCTTTTCCTGATAGAAGTGAATACTGGCGATGATGCTCCTTGGCTTTTTAACATCTGTAGGTTTTGGCACAGATATGCGGTGCGCTCTATCCACAGTCACAGGCTTTGCAAAGTTGTTCACCCCGAGTAACCTCGGTATCAGCTCAGTGATGAAGTCCGTGTGCTTGCCCTTTTCCTCACCCATTGTATTCCCACAATCATAACATTATTCCGTCTAGATCGTCCCCCCAAGTCATCAATTTTTGTTATTAGTTTTTCGTTGCTTTTTCTCATATCAGAAATGCACAGCTCCAGAGTCTGAATGCGTCGCTCGTGGTCGGTAACTTGCTCCTCTGTGGCAACAATTCTCTCAGTCAGTGCCAACTGAGTGCTCATGAAGTCTTCAAATTTATGCTCTAAATGGTCAAAACGTTTGTTGATTGATTCCATAATTTTATCTGAAATCTTCTCCCACAAAGGCAACTCTTCACCTGCATCAGGCCCATTGTTCGCAGCCGTGTCTGATTGTTTGGCGTGCTTTGTTTGACGCGTGTCAGGCATCTTCGTAGCTTTCAAAGGTTGCAATGAAGTAAAAAGATCCCACAATACTTCGTATAGTTGTTAGATATGTTGAAACAACTTAACTCTAATGAAAGTGATTTTAAGACGGATTAAAAGAGAAAAAAAAATTGATTTCCACCTGGAGCTCTGAGAGACCTGACTATTCCATGCACACCCTCTACATCCTCTTCAGAGTAGTCTCTACATCCTCTTCAGAGTAGTTTCTTATTTTTTTAAGTAAGTTAAAACTCATGAGGTTTGGTGCAAGTGGATGAGCTCACATGAGGCTTTTTTTGTGAATTACTTTTTTTTGTTGGTTGTTTTTCTTTCACAGCGTGAGACTTTATTTTCACCTGAAACCAGAGAGACACTTCCTATCACAACATGTATGACTTCCGCACACATTGTCTGTGAAATCGGTTAATGGTTTTTGGTCCTTTTCATGGCCCTGTAATTGTACATTGTGTGTGTTTTGTATGCGTGTGTGTGCACATGTGTGTTTGTGTGCTTTAGTGTGTTTGTGTGTAACGGACAACAGCAAGAGGTCTGACTCAAATAATGGTTAGAAAAAAAAGTTAAACTTGGGGTAATTACACACAGTTTACAAACATGTAAACTACTGGATGTACCTTTGGTCCTATGAGTATAAAATGTGTCAAGTGACCCAAAAGTAGCCAGACATTGGCATAAAGCTCACAGGGCACATTTAATCAAATCACTGCAGCAGTGACTGAAGTTGTACAGTCCTGTGCTCAGCTCAGCCAGTACGTTATTTAAGCCTAGTTATGTTACCAAATCCCGGAGGGGAAGTTGTCCTTTTTGGTGTGCTTCTTTGTAAAGCTGCAGGATTGTGAGGCTTCCTGTAAGCTACAGACACTTGTTAACCATTATGTGTCCTTGAGTTCACTGTGATTTATCTAAGTTCCCACCCAAGATTCAGATTCTGGCTAGATTTCATGCTGGATTGTGATTAACAAGGTTTTTCTTTGTTCTGCTCACATGTTGAGGTCCCGACAGTCACTTGCTTGTGTGAGAAACATTGTTACTGGACATGAGAACTATTGCCAAAGGTTTACTGCGTACCTCCGGATCAATGGATGTGTCTTTAATCAGCCAAAGCCATAAACTAAACACAAAATGGTGTTCCATTAAAGGAATTTTTTTGTATTATCTCATCTTTTATTAACCAAGCACGTTTTGCAGACTGCAATGTAATGAAACCTTATGAACTTATGAGGTTGAGGCTCAGAAGGCTTGAATGTTGTTTTTAAACCCAGCCAGATATTAACAAACATACAACACAACAAATTCACAAGACACCAATGACAAACAAGGCAACTACAAGCGATAAATACAACACATCAGACAATGTTTAAAACAGTTTAAAAATACATAGAAAAAATTTTAATTCAGTCACTGTATTGTTGAAGGAAGGCTCAGGGCATATGATGATGATGATGATACACACACACACACACACGCACACACACGCACACACATATGTGAATATATTTATATTGTATATATATATGTAGTCAGCCAAAATAAACTGTTCGCTTAAAATTCAAAAATGTCAATTGCTATGATTAAAAAAAAATATATCATCATCAACCTTTATTTAATCCTCAAAAATCATCGAGGTTTCCCTCATTTACAATGATGTTGAGGTACAATAGTATACAGTGCTTAACAAATTTATTAGACCACCCACCAAAGTAAGGTTTATGCCACAGGTGCCTTAAATTAACAGCATTAGTGATTACCAAAATCATTTTTATGTTTCTGTAATGGTTAATACACCAATATTTAGAAGCTCTTTAACCGAAATGATATTTTTATTGTTAAAACATAATTATTATTGTTATCCATGAATTTTCAAATTTACTGATTTACAAAAAATCTGAAAAAAACAGTAAAGCACATTATTATTTCTTGATTAATATGTCAAATTGTAGTTATTTACATGCATTCCTGAACAGAAAAATTAGTTTAAGTGGTTTAATGTTATGCTTGATTAATTGCTGACTTCTCAGACTTCTTCAGTTTGAAATTCCTCATTCCTGTTCAAAATGGTAAAACGTCTAGAGCTCACTGAAAATGAAAGAGTCCGCATTAAAGCACTTCATGATGCTGAATGGTCTCTGAGACAAATAGGGACAGGTGGTCTAATAAATTTGTTAAGCATATTAAAAACACAGCACACAGGTAAAAAAATAGTACTCAGCTGACGCATTTTTATCTGTGGTAAGGCACTTTGAGATAACAGACTTAAACTGTCCAGGAGAAATGAGAGAACTCAGATTGAAAGTCTGCTGTAGACAATTAAACATAATGGGAGCATGATAAACAAAAGCAGATTTACCAAGTTCTGAATAAACCCTAGGAACCTTAAGTAAAAGACGGTTAGTAGAGTGAGTTTGGTAGGGACCCCCTGAGGCCCAGGTCAGTAAAGATGTTAGATAAGGAGGTGAGCGACCAGTAAGTACTTTATAGATAAAAAGGTACAGATGTTTGTCACGCCTCTGTGCTATACTTTGTTATACAGGGTGCAGTGATAAGTGTTGTAGGGATCTCCAGTTGCAGAATGAAAGACTGAATCCAGCAGTTTGAGAGTGGAGGCAGCAGCGTGTCTGTAAATGACATCTCCATAGTCCAAAACAGAAAGAAAGACTGCCTCAATCATATTTATCCTGCAACTTAGGGGAACTGTTGGTGTACAAAAATCAAAGTTTCTGGTGAAGTTTGCTGACGAGGTTGTTGATATGGTGTTTGAATGTAAATGAACTATCAAGCCAGATACCAAATATACCAAATATACACCATGATACAATATTTTATCACTAACCCCCACCTTTATCGTATGGTCACATGTACATATGCAGATAGCATAGCATTATAGATATTATCATAACTTGTATGGACTGTAAATGGATCCATAATTAAGAGAATAATTGAATATTAATATATTGGCATCTGGCTTGTTAAAAAAAAAACTTTTTTTTCAACAACATTTTTTTCTTTAACAGCAACAAAAACACATTAGAAACAGCAAACAAAACAAAAAAAATGGTGAAAGGAAATGTCATCTTTTATGTGCAAATGGTTATCTTAAACTTATGTAGTGTCCTACAAATGGATATATTTTACATATTGTCACTTAAGATTAAAATATGAACAGGTTAACTTGCTTTCTTGTTGACAAAACACCGTTATTTTTATTATTTTCATGTTATTTTGATCATTTCTGCAGCTCTCTCTCTCTCTCAGTTTCAGTGCGTGTGCCTTGAACACGTCACCCCTCTCGCCTCTAAGAGGTCTTTGCTTGTGCTGTGATCGGTCAGCTGTCGTAGCTCTGAGAAAATTCTGGCGGCCATTACAGCTTGCCGGTGTTTAAACACACACCATAACAAAACCACAGCCAAAGGCCAAAACAAAGGGCCAAAGGGCTGCTGGCATTTGTTAAATGTCATAAATTTATGGTAAATTAATGGAGCAGGAGCAACAGGTTGTTTTTGTGTTAACAGCGTGTGTCTGTTGTGTGCAGGTGTCTGATCATGGTGTGCTGGTGATGGGGTTGGGCAGCGGACTTAGCTTTCCTGCCACAGAGTACCTCAGCCACATCATACACACTCAGGCTCTGCAGGGTAAATATTTGCTTGCCTTTGTCTAGGCTGGTTATATTCATCTTGTTTTATCACTCTCATTCTCACAGTTTGTGCTCTCATTTACGGTTCTTTCTGTCCCTCCCTTTCGTTTCTCCTCCAGTGTCACCTCCACGGTCAGTGGTCCTGGATTGCCACCATGTCAGCATCATGGATTACTCAGTGATCAACGAGCTTAGGGACCTGCTGAGGCAATTCAAACTGCTTGAAGTGCAGTTGATCTTTTCCAGATTGCAGGTACAACCTCACTGACTGTCACAGAGTTTTGTTGGGTGTTTTTCTTTTCTTGTAACGGGATTGGATTCAGGGCCAGCATTCAGTTCTTACAATAACGCAGCAGAATAACATGTATGTTCTTCCCCCTTTCTTCCACCTATTTTCACATACTTTGTCTCTGTCTTCCTCCCACCTTCAGCCTTCTCTTTTGAAAATTCTCCTTGCAGCCGATCTTCAGGGCCTCATGTACACAGACAGTGTGGAGGCGGCACTGCAGACAAGTCAGGAACCTCCTGCATGAAAAACTGTCCAACTGACAGAAAAACTGTCCAACCACATTCGGAGAGGAGGTGTTTAATGTGGCACAGAAGCAACACTTTTATGGGAGTATTGGGCTGTTATAAAGTTTAAAAGAGATAAACTACCTCCAACAACTGAGTCACTGTCTGCTAGGTGAATGGCAGCTGCCAGCTAGCACGTTATGGACATTTTTCTCTCATCAAAGGAAGGTGTTGGATTGAACTTTGCACCTGCTAAACCAGACTTTGGAAATAATGTACGGAACTCTGTTATTGCAACACTTTATTAACATTGCGTAACATCAGTGGAACAGTGGTTTATTGTTATGTTTTATTGGCTTTTAGAGGAAATGAACAGAAAAAAATCATTAAACACAGTTATGTGATTGCATTGTCCTACTTTGAATGTTGGCAAAAAAAAAGTTGCCAAGGCAGTGGCAAAAAAGCTTTAACCATTTTGCCACAAAGACACTGACTAAATACGTTTTTAACCCAAATCACCACATTTATACAAGGATTTTTATGGATCAAAAGGTTTATATTGTCAGGTGTGTGTGTCTGTGTGTGTTTGTGTGTCTGAAGTCAGACATGTTTGTATTATAGTAAATTCAAATGCTTGAAGAGAAAATATATCAGGATGTGATTAGTAAAATTGTCATAATATCCAACACACTTCATGATTTTGGGTAAGATGTTTCTAGTGGTTGTTGTTGTGTTGTGTTGTGCTGTGTGGTGTTGTGTTGTGTTGTGTGGAACTCTTAAGAAACACACACATAACCAACATAAAGTAATTGTTTATATCACAGAGGGGAGCAGTAAGAATAGTGGATTCCAGAGAAGACACACCAATGGACCTTTTATTCAGTCAGGGTTAATGAAACTTAGAGATCCAGTTGATTTACATACATTCTTTGTTATGAACACAACAAAAAGCAGACCAGAAAATCTACAACAATTGCTTGTTTTTAGTTCAGAGGACAACTGTGAAAGGTAATTGAATTTTAAACATCAGTATGTACAAACTTCTTTAAAGCAAATAGGCTATGTTTTTCAGTATGTTGCATCAAACTGTGGAATTCTTCAAATGACAATTCAAATAGTTGTACAAATATATTTCAGTTCAAGAAAATGTATAAGGAAAGAATCATCAGAAAATGTCAAGTCACCAGGTAATGTATTTTTTTAGGTGATGGTGAGTAATAGTTCTAACCAAGTAATTTGACTAGACAAGAGGCATTTCATGAGAGTATGTTATGAACCCAGCTCGTTATGGGGAAAAGGGAAGTCTGTTCTTTACTTTTGGCTTTGATTATTTGGCATCTCATCATTTATGTATTTTACTGTCTGAGCAAATGTATTTAGACAAATCCTGAGAAGTTTATGTGCTTTCTTTGCCATGTTTCTGCCTGTATGTTTGAAAGTTGTTTTTAAGTAGGGGCTTTTCAGGGAGGGTTTCATTTACTTTGTGGCATACTTTCAGTAATATGTACACTATTGCACACAGATAAGTGTGATAATTATCAAACGTATTTGCAAAGGAACGGGTCAACCATTTACGAAAGAATAATAAAACTTGTACAGGAAGTAAGTGTATAATGTTTCCAGTAAATAGTGATAAAAAGTTATTTGACAGTATAGTTTAACAATTAATCAAACTGTCAATTAGGAGAAGGGGTCATTCACCTTTGCTTTCCATGCTTTCTCCTATCAATATCACTTTACCTGGCCCCTTATTTCAAAGGCACCTGTCTAATTCGTAATAAACTTTTTCAAAGAAAGACAAATAAAGACATAATGCATGACAAAGAAAAGACTGATAGGGACTCAAAAGGCAGGAGCCAGATCATAAGGGCAGATTCAAAAGCCGGTTTATTCAGTCCAAAGTCGTAACCAAAAACTTACAGGAGATCAGGCAGAGGTACCAAAACACCAGACTTTACTCAAAGACAAGATACAAAACTGGGATCAATGCATGGACAAACTCACAGAGGAAAAAAAGGATTGACTAATGTGACAAGACCATATGGCACAGAAGGGAAGAGAAGCGCAGCTTAAATACACAAGGAATGGGGGAAGACAACAAGACACAACTCATATGGTACAACACTCACTGGAAACACTTTGACAGGACAAGGGAAAAGACACAGACATTTTAAAATAAAAGGAAAAACAACACAAAGAGGAGACAAACTAAATTGAACCTGACACCAGACACTTGACCAGTACCGCACCCTGACAATGCACAAATATGCATGTGATATAATTACTCAGATAAGATGTCCATTGCCAGTTGAATTCATGGATGATGACAAGTGTTTAGATTCACTGACATTATTTGAGATAAAGGAATCATCAGCATATCAGGACTCCTTATATGAACATTTATTTTGACTTTTGAACATATTATAATTTATGCATACTATGCAGGTTGATGCTGTTGCCTCACAGCAGGACAGTCCTGGGTTTCGATTCCTGGCTGAGGAAGGTCCTCTCTGTGTTTTTCTGAGCTTGCATGTTCTCTTCCATTCTTGCACTGGTTCCCTCCAGTTGATCTGTCTTCCCCTTACAGGCTGAATTTACACTACACTGTTCAAATAGCCCAATTCTGATGTTTCTTCTGAAGTGGCACGGATCAGATCTGTAACATGAACATGTAAGCAGAAAGAAACTGCTTGAAATATGTAAGCTCTGTGATGAACCAAACTAATGATAAACAGTTCTAGTGCTCATGACCTTGTAAGGATAAGTGGTTATAGACAATGGATTGATGAAAGGATGGATATTAAATCATGGTCCACGTGCATTTCACAGTAATAAACTTAAGTTTCACAGAAATGAAACTGAAATGTGATTAAAAGTTCCTAAAAGAGACTGTAAGTGGAGCTTGAGTTAAGATTATTTGTTTTTCTTAGTTCAGACTTAAACAGTTTTGCTAAAAAACTCAGTGTTCTTCCTGACATTTTAGTCACTTCTGTGAACGTCCAAAGAAAGCGTAACGTTGGAATGTGCTCACCTTTCTCCCACTTTCAAAGGAGGTCACAGTTACTTTTAAACACCCATCTATGATTGATTGTAACCATAAAATATATTGACTCAGATCTTTGTCTGTGTGCCAGTTTTGGTTTCATCATTTCATCATTTTATGTCATTTTGATGAATAAGTTACTCTTTTCATGTTATACCCGTCAGCTATCAGCAATAAGTGTTTTTTCATTAATGATTGCCTCTTGCAGTCTTTTGAACACACAACGGGGCTATAAATTCTCACTGTGTCACTCACTGGACTATCACTCTCCTTCACCAACTCCTGGATTCTGACAGCCTCTTCAAGGTAAGACCAGCAGAGTAATGATCTTATGTATCACGGTGTAATTTGAAATGTGATTAGAAGACATCTCCTTTTATTCATCAGGTTTCTATTGTGCATGTGGTCCGTAATGGGGGTTCCAGTAGTGTTGTGGTTGCTCCTAATTTTGCAGAGTTTTACAGGAAGCACTTCAGGTAAGTCATCTGTCACTTTGGGTTTGACATTTTAACACATGCTGCATAAACTGTGAAACTGTATTTTCCTTTTGGTGAGAAAAAACACTTTGATTTCAATATTATTTTAAATCTATTCCAAGGTCATTCACCTTTGTTTTCCATGCTTTCTCCTATCAATATCATTTTTTTGTATCACATACGGATACACTTCAAGTAAAAAAAAGCTAATTAATTTGTGCCATGAACTTGTTTCACAACAAACAAATCATGAATGTTTGCACAAGCAATACTGGGATGGCTCACATAGTAAATACTCTCATAAATATGAAGGTCTTGACTAACATTACCCCTCTGAAGTAGATTAAGGATAAAGAATTTTATCATATTAATTTTTATTATATTAATGTTGCCCTTTTACAATAATTTATTAAAGCAGTTTTAATTATTAAAACACCCCTCTTGGTCTAAACTAAAACTTGAAATTTAGTCCTTTTAGATTCAACTTTTTTTGTCTTTGAACTCATTATGCCTTTGTAAGAGTAATTCACAATGAGACTATTGCGGGTTAAAAAGCCTCACATTAAGTGGTTATTTAATTACAATCTTGACATTACAATCTCTGAAACTGATAATAACAACAACAGCAACAACAACAACAATAATAACCATCAATCAATGATAACTTTTTTTAAAGACACAATGGAGGTCAATAGCATATAAAAAATAATCCAATGCATATAACTATACTAAAAGAAAATTTTAAAAAACAGTAAAAGCATTGCAAAACCTGTGCAAGTTCATATTAGAAAGACAAATTTCAGTTAACAGCAGTTCTGAAAGAGACACCCTGTATATATACTGTTAGATAAGATTTCAGATCAAGGCAGGGCACATACGCACACCAACACTTGCAAACGAGTTTACAAATGTTAGCCTGCATATACTCCTTGTGACATTTTTAGGATATTCATCCTATGAATCATGGAAAATATTATGGCCAAGATAATTGAATGAAACAAGAGACCAGTCATCCAAACAGCAAGAGATGAAAAGCCTTTTGCTAGAATATTTATGATGCTTTGCAGTTTTTTTAAGAGCACCACAGGCTTCATTGTCCTCTAACACTAAAACTGCAACTAAAAACTTCTTCTCTATTAAAAACTATATCTTCATTGGTATTTATTTCTCCCACATAAAAAAAAAACGATACCTTTTATTATAACTGAACAATGGATTAATTTCACATTAGACTCGTATAAGACTTTTTTTTAACTACAGTTTATATTACAACATCGTACAACATCTTAAGACTATACTTTATTTCCCAGCAAACTGACAGACCTCATAGTATATTTTAATATTTTAACACATATTCAATGGTTGTGTTAGACCACACCAGTTTCCACTTACAATTGAAAATAATATAATCATAAAAATATCCATAGTATCCAAAGAGGCATTGGTACCAGATGTACAAACACAATGATCTAGCCATGAGTATGCCAAGCTTCACCAATGTAAGTGTAACTATCAGCAGGCAAAAGCACCTTGCTAGCTGTTTGAATTTATATTTTATATACATATAAAAGTAGTATTAAGTGGATCAGCATTATAGAGCCTAATGGAGGCTCTCTTGCATTTACTTATTAAAATTGCCAACTTGAATTTCAATAGTGTGATGATAAAGAAATAATTAACAGCCAAAACTCACAAGACAAGACACCAAATGTCTTTTTCTATGCTTCCCTAACTAGAGAATGTTGAATCCTACTCAGCCGTAGCCATTATACCTTGTGGGTATTTTTTTCTGTCAAACTGGTGGAAGTGGAAATTTGCTGATAAACTCTTGAAAAAAATCAAACTTCTGTGAGCACTTAATCCCGGGTCGCAACTCGTCATTGGCACAGTAACTGCAATAATTATTACCAGAGTTTTATTAGTAAGCCGTTGTAATACTACGTTACTGCCTAAAAAGTAATATATTACTGTAACCTCAAACACTGTTAGCAACCACATGCATTAAAACATCCTTGTACTTTTCATAGGTACCTTTGTCACCAGTTGTGATTCTTGTCATGATGAGGCCACCTGCCTGGAGTCGCAAGAAAGAGGCGACTCTTTCAACAAGCATGCGCTCTTCTGTGTCTGTAAACATGGCTTTGTAGGTGATGGTGTCACCTGTTACAATAAAAAACTCTGTAGCAGCTCATCTTGCTGCAAGCAAGGTTATCACTGGTCAGCAGACAGTGGCTGTGTTGACACTGATGAGTGCTCCCTCCCAGGCTCAACCTGTGCACCATCTCAGATCTGTCGAAACACCCCTGGTTCTTTCGAATGCCTGCAGCCTTCCTCAAGCGCCAGATTGGGCCCCTCCTCCCAGTCTGTCCTGTTCAGCTGTGGACATATTGTCTGTCCTTCAGGCATGGACTGCATAAATTTGAATGGGACTCTGCGCTGTGCTGACCCCTGTGAGCACTATAGTGTGCTGAATGATGAATGGCGTTCAACTAATAACACAGAGAGTGACTACATATATTGTGACCAAAATGTTGACTGGCAAGGCTGGTATCGGCTGTTTCTTGGAAACATGAGTGCTCATATTCCGGAGAGGTGTGTGCCCGATTACAGTTGTGGAACCCATGCTCCTCTTTGGATAACAGCACCTCATCCCACACAGTCAGATGAAATTGTAAATCGCTCTGTATGTAATTCCTGGGATGGCAGCTGCTGCTATTTCAACTCACACACCATCAGTGTCAAGCTCTGCTATGGAAACTTCTATGTCTACAAGCTTGTGAGGCCATCCGCGTGCTATCTTGCATATTGTGCTGGTAATCCATTTAAACACATTCACACTGTGACAAAAAAAAAAATTCATCTAATCCATTCAAGATCTCCTAAACAAAAAAATTGTTGTTCTAATATATATGTCCCCTAAAATGTTAGACATTGACTATATTGACTAGTACCTGTGCAAAGTTTGTGACTGGAGAGGGGTTTTTAGTTTTCTCTTCTGGAGAGGGAGATGTCTGTGTACATTCCTAAAATCTAAGATTCAAATGTTTGCCAGGCAGATAGATTGGCTATGTAACAAATTCCATTCAGCAAAGAAACCTGAACCTTTAACGAACACTCCACTTGTAAATGCAGAGCGGGAGAGTTTGACTTTGCATAGTGAAAGCTTGACAGCACAGACAGTGAAGCGTGCAGTTATGGAAATAAACCAGACCCTGGAGCTTCAGTCTACTAACTTCATAAAAGTCCTACTATCTATACCACCGGAAATTATTACATAGTTCAAGACCTCTAACACTGTGTCACCCGCTGCTAGGTACAAGCTAACAAGCTAACAAACAACATAAAAAGACAGAAGATACTAACCATGCTTATCATTCTGATGTGACTGCTGGGAGCGCATTTTGTTGCAAATTAGACTCTATCTATTTTTAGGTGAGACTAAAAAAAAGTTAACTTTTCCAGTGTTTAAAAGGTATTTTGATGCACATGACTCTTTTACAGGTTAATTTAGCACAAGCAGCAAAAGGCCTGTATTTCATAGATCCAAATGTCCTAATGTAGAAGAAAAGGAACTCCAGCCATCAACATACTTTTATTCACATTAAGACAGGTCTGGAGGGGAACTTTAATTGTTTTCACAAAGGAACAATTGTAAATTAAAGTGCCTACTTGTTTTTCATTGTAAACAGAGGTGAACGGAACATACCCTGATTCTGCGACCACACATGGCCCAGAGATACAGACCCCTGCTACTGGTCAGGTCAGTGAGACTTCTGGAACAACAGCTTTCTATATCTCAGGGAATCCCGACTTCATCACATCAACAACAACAGCAAACAACAGTACAGTAGTCGAAGGGGAGATCCGTCTGGTCAATGGAGGAAACAGTTCCTGCTCTGGTAGAGTAGAGATCTTCCTCAATGGACAGTGGGGGACAGTGTGTGATGATATATGGAACTTGGATAATGCTCAGGTGGTGTGTAGGCAGCTGGGCTGTGGCAGGGTCCTGTCAGCACCAACATACGCACATTTTGGATATGGCAGTGGGCCCATTTGGCTGGATAGTGTCAGGTGCACAGGCGGTGAATCAAAGCTCACAGAGTGCAGCCACCAAGGGATTGGATCTCACGACTGCAGTCACAGCGAAGATGCTGGTGTTGTCTGTGAAGGTAAACACAAATTTGTCCTTAGCCTTTAAAAGCATTTGTCTTTTTTTAATTATAAAGTTGTTTTGCATAGTTTTTCGAAGATTTAGTTGTCTTTATTAAGTCCGTCTTTCATTTGTTTATCATAGTAAAAGCATTTTTCCGTTTTTCCTGTTAGCTGCTTCACCAGTGAGACTGGTCAACTCTGACAACCGCTGCTCTGGCAGAGTGGAGGTCTACCATGCTGGACAGTGGGGGACGGTGTGTGATGATGGCTGGGGCCTCAGTGATGCCAATGTTATTTGCAGACAGTTAGACTGTGGCACTGCTCGTTCAGCACTATCAAGTGCAGCTTTTGGACAAGGCAGCGGACCAATCTGGTTGGATGATGTCATTTGTTCTGGCAATGAATCATCAATAACAGACTGCATACATAGAGGGTTTGGGGAACACAACTGTGGTCACTATGAGGATGCCAGTGTTGTTTGTGAAGGTAAATTTTTACATCTCTTTAAAATTTCAATACAGTTCTTGTTGCTTACATTTAACTAAATAATTGTCCTCATCATTAAGTTTCAATATTTACCACACACAAGAGAGACATAACTAAAGTGTAATGGCAAACAATATAATAGGTTGTACTGATAATCAAGAAAAGAGATTTTTCCAAAATAATGTTGATGGTAGTGCAAGCTATTGTTGTCTTGTGAGTTCATAAAAGATTTTTCTTTGCAGTTCAACAAGATATCAACAGTACAGTTACACCAACCACAGCCATATGGCATAATATAACTTCCACAACAACAGCAAACAACAGTACAGTAGTCGAAGGGGAGATCCGTCTGGTCAATGGAGGAAACAGTTCCTGCTCTGG
>JAPZDZ010016839.1:0-14085 GCA_029783805.1 Acanthurus tennentii | reverse complement strand
ATGGGCTTTCATTTTTTATTGTTTTATGTTTCGTTATTTCATTGTTTTATCTTGTGAAGCACTTTGAGTTGCATTTTATTATGTATGAAAAGTGCTATATAAATAAAGTTTGATAAAGTTTGATTTGATTTGGTAATTTCACCTTGGCTCCTGCAATTTCTTCTGTTTGCCCCCCTTTAGCCTCACAACTTTCCCCCATTTTGTCCTCCCTCAGGCAGTAGAATCTCTGAGGTATATACACTGAACAAGCTTACTACACCTTTTGGAGCAGCCCATCTCAGATGACCCTTGCCATCACGTTTTAGATAACTCACCTCTGTTTAAATTGCTTTTACATTTTTTACACTATGACTCAGTTTGTTCCTGCTTCCTGACCACAGGGCCAAACTGGACAATGACCTGTCCATCATCTTGGACTTGGCCCTGAGCTTTGTTGGCACTTTTTTATACACATGCCACATCCTTTTTTGCTCTCCAGGCTGTAAGCCGCCTCTGGCAATTTAACCAGGGCGCCTACTGGGGTGGTCTTGACTTGGGGATCTACTGCTTTGTTTTCACAGCAATGTCCTCTTTGTCACTACACCATTGCCATGGACTTTTGCATTACCCACACATACTACTCTGGTGTTCTCGAAGCTCGATTCCGCCTCACCCCCTGCGCCCATCACTCCCCAGCTTACTCCCCTACTGCCTTGGATTTATTATAGACCTCTCTTACCCACATAGCACCACTACATCTAGCTTTAACAGCCTTAACCCCAGTCCTGACTTCTCCATGAAGTAAGCTACCATCACTAGATCCCTGTTGCCAACGACAGTGCCTGGCTGGCTAAAGTTGACATCACTAGTGCTTTTTAAGGGTCTGCCCACCCCCTACTAGTAGTTCTTTATAGTTTCTTAAAAGGATGTTTTCTATTTCACTGTCCATCCTACCCTCTGATGCAAAAGCAGCCCTAAACTATTCTATTCCCTCTCTGAAGCTCTTTGCTGGATCCCTCCTAACAATCACAAACTCCCATACATTATCCACCTTTTGGATGACTTCCTCACCATTAGACCATCCTTCTCCTGTCCGTCATATGGTCTCTCCACCCTCAAGTCTGCTTTCTTCCAGATTGGTGTCCCCGTGGTGTCACCTTTGACTCACTCACCTTTAAAGATCCCACCCATACAGAGAAACTCCTCCGCATCTCCCTGTACATCTCCAACTAATTCCTTGCCCACCATTGCTCCAAGCCCCAGCTCCTCTCCCTGGTCAGTCACTTCAACTTTACCGTTTGTATCATTCTTCAGAGCGAGTTTTTTCATCTCTCATTTGCTGTCCTTTCACCATTCCATCCATCCACAACCACACTATGGCGGAAGACTCCTGCAAGATGGAGCTGAGGCTGTGGCAAGACTTCCTTTCCTTGTGCAATGGGATTTCCTTCTTTTACAACAACCACATTACTCATCCAGAAGACATTTAGCTCACACTTATGCAGGGCCTTTGATAAGCTTTGGCAGCTGCTACACTGGTTTGCCTCTGAATGGCTCCGGAGCTGTGATCATTCTCTCCTACATCTGCCTTATATAAATTGTAGCCAACTGTCATTGCTGCATTTCTTTGGGGGAACAAATGGTCTAAAAAAGTAATTGTCATTCATTCAGAAAATCTCAATGCCGTAGATATAATTAAGACATATTACAACGTTAATGTCATGGGTAACGGGTGTAGGGGGGTTTTTTGGTTGTATTTTGATTATTCTTGTCTTATGATTTCCTGTTTTGTTGAACCATTGTCATGTTCTTGATTTAAGTTAAGTTGAGTTAGTGTCGTATCATGTCTATGTTTGTCTCGTGGTTTCTTGTTTTATTTTGATAGTCTGGTCTTTCTTTGTGTTGTCTCTGTACTTACTTCCTGCCTTCTGTGTCATCCCCAATTGGTTTTATCTGTGTTGATTGTTCCCAACTGTGTCTCTTTGTTCATGTGTGTATTTAGTCTCTGTGTGCTCTTTGTCTTGTGTCGAATCATTCCACTAAGTTCCTCTAAGTTCTAAGTTCGTCCAAGTTCTTCTAAGTTTTAAGTTCTTCTAGTAAGTTCTTCCAGTCTCTTTTGAAAAGAGACCTGCGTTTCCAGTAGGCCCTAGTGAGCTTCTGGTGAGTTGTGTATTTTCTCTTGAGATCTTCAATAAAGCCTTCCTTTTGAACATTTGGCCTGTTGTCTGCATTTGGGTCCATTCCACCCCGAACCAAGTCGGTTCAATGCAGACAGTTAAATGCAGACTCACATTAATCTCAGCCAAACACCAACTCATTATCCTGATGAAGGCATCGAGACATGCCCCCACCCTGAATTTTAACCCTGGGTTCCTCCTTGATCAAACCTCTATGACCTCTTGACCCCTGTTTATACCTCAACGTTTGACCCTTCCCCTGCCCCTTACATCCACCAAACTTGACCCCACCCCATACCTCTCAAATCATCTATCAATTTCAGTAAACTACTTTAAGCTATTCTATGGCATGGTCTTGTTAGTGAACAAGCCATACAGTATTTAATGGGAAAATTATTTTATACATTAAAAAACAAAGGGGAAAATCACATCCCCACAAGAGGCAGTGTCAATTTGCATTATTCTATATGCAGTACAACATGAAAATATGTAGATTAAGACACATAGAGGAATGCAAACCAATGAAGGAAAAAAGAACAAAGCAAAACAAAAAAGGGTAGGCCATGTTACACATAAAAAGGCAAAATAAAAAAAAACCAATATGGATGAATAAATGAGGGGGACCCAGCCTAATTGGAGACAACATCCAAGTCCTGCATTCATGTACAGTACAGCATTGTTAACACCTAGGCAAAGAACTAATTCATCTTAGTACATCATGTAGCTTCCTGACTGAGATCCATCTGATCCTTCAACAAAAATATGTTTTGTGTTGAAAATATTTAAGAGAAATTTGATATAGTCAGACTGCCAACTGTATAAAAAACAGGGGCCAAATTTTATAGAAAACCCCTAAATGTCAGATTTTCCATGGGTATCATATCAAAACTAACCTTATGCCACCCAGCTATTGTTGGAGGTTTGCAGTCTATCTATTTCAGCAATATGTTCCTCCTTGCATAGAACATAAGGACACTTTTACTTTTAAGTTGCAGGTCTGACAGCCCAAAAAAGGACATTTGGGGTCTTATTTAATTTTTTTTCCACGAATGAGGCATAGTCAACCCACTATGTATTCCCAATAGCCAATAAGTCCAGAAGCAGTGAATAATTAAACTCCTGGCTTCAGCATTATACTTTATACAGAGGTCAAATTTAGTATGATCCTTCTATGACTAAGTTGTGGGTAATCTTAAAATGTCCTTCCTTTGTTCTGTTAAAAATTTAAATATCATTTGCTGATTTCCATACTTGTGGCCAGGTTCCTTCATCAAAGTCCATACTAAAGTTGTTATTCCAATCTTTGGGCATAAAAGCAGGTTTTCCTTTGACACATAAAGAAAGTGTTTGACAGCTTAGCCCCAGAACACCTTCAACTTCATTCCAACAGAACATATTCTCTCTACCAGTGTTGATGACAAACACCAGAGTCTTTCAGCTATTTAAGAAACTTTGTATCTAGAGATATCTAAAAACTAATTCAATCCTATGTTATATTTCTTTTATAGCTGATCAAATGGAAGTAGTGTTTCTTTTTTATATAGGTGTTCAATAATGGTAATCCCTCTGCTGTCCCACAACTCAAATCCCTAACTGAGGTGCCAGGAGAACATTCTCTTTTCCCCCTTCAGTGTAAAGGGAGGACAGTTGTTCTCTAGTCTTTTTGCTCTTAATATTCCACCAGACCCTAAGAGTTGTATTAGTAATTATGTTATCACCAGTTAAAGTTTTGATCCTCTTTTGTCCTAAAAACATGAGACCTTTTAAAGACTGATTAAACTGAGAAGACTACAGTGTGCCATACAGACTCCTGTTCATTTGTAATCCACTCAGTAACATGGAGTTACTGTAAAGCTAATTGGTAAGGCCCTATATCAGAGAGGAATAAAACACCTGCTTTTGATTTTAGAAGTCTAGCAAGACTCATACAAGCTTTTTAACCATTTCAAACAAGCAGACAAAAGGTCAGCATATAGTACCTTCACCCAGCAAACAAATGTCTCCCTGATGCCCAGTATCTCCATAGTTGAAAAGAGATAGGGCCACTCAACCCTTATCAAAAACCTCCTCTGCATCCAGGCTAGCAGATATACAATCTGCTTTGCCTTAGTGGGAAAGCTAAATTACATTAAGAAGTATCCTCATTTTACTACATAAATTTCTGCCAATAACAAATTGGGCCCTACCCTACACTTGAGCCCGGCGCAAGCGCAGTGCACATGACACGGGTTTTACTGTATTCAGGGGAGGGTTTCAGGAGCAGCAGAGCTTTCATGCTCCTCTCCACCGAATGCATCACAGGTGCACAGCGGATGGTCCTGTCAGCTGCGTAAGATCACTTCATCAATTCATGGGTATTTCATGGGTGTTTCTTTGGCCAAAAATGCAATCAGAGAATCTACTCTCATTACCTTTAAAGACTGGTTGCGCAGTGTGCCAGTAGTGCAGGCGGCTTTGCTATCTTACACTCGGTGCAAACATAAACAGACGGATGATCTACAAGGATTAAATAATTAATTTATTTAGTTATTCAGCTGGACAGGGATAAAGGTCAATAAATGTATTGTGTCAGACAGCTCTCAGCAAATTTTCACCCTCAGTCAAATCTTATTAAAGGCAAACATTTCCATATTTTGTCATAGACATTTCCACAATACATTACCGCCTGCACAGGTAAACACACGCACACATGCACACACATGCACGCACATAAAAATTAAATCCATTTTGTGGGTGGAATCCATATAATAATCAATGGCTGAAGGACTGTTTTTCTTCAGCCACTTTTTGATATTGAATTCAAACAACAAAAGGTGATTCACCAGTGAGGGGACAGATCTCTGGGCTCGGGGTGCCTGTCATAGATAATAATTGTTTTATCCTTGTTTTTCTGAACTAATAAATGATGCTGACACGAATGATGAAGTTGCTTTAGCTGTCAACCGATCTGTTAAAGATGATCTGACAGCAGTTATCCCGTCCAGTCCATTGGGATTAGGCTTTATGATTACAATAACTCCTAAATAAATAAGTAAATAAAAAACTAAATGAACGGTGTGTGTTAGTCTTGGCCAAACACAAAATATGGACACTATATGCACCCTGTTTCCTTCAAAATGGATACTTTATGATTGAAAATAATGTTTTATTGTATTCTTTATTATTATATTATATTTAAAATATTTTCAAAGGACACTTTACTGACGTTACTAAATAAGTCAAAGGTACACTTTTTTAACAATATTTTACACTGCTGAGTAGCAAAAACAGAAAAGAACTTTGTTTCATTGTGGAGATGTGTGTAAGCATGTCGGCCAGCTGCGCAGTATCTTACAGTACAGGCTGATTTACGTTTGGCCTTGTGTTTAGACTAGATTTTGGCTGGTCTAAGAGCAAGGCACATTGCACTTCAGTGCGCTTGGTACAATATAGCAAATGCGCGGAGACACACACTCATTCTGCCCTCACTCTCAGACCTTCCGTCCCTTTGCGTGTGTGGCAAAGTGGCGGTCTGAAAGTGAGGAAATTTTGTTGCTGAACAATGCCACCTGGGCAATTGCACCCCAGGAAGTAGTCACCAATTTTTATAATGAAAGGCTAAAGGCTACACAGGTTCAAATCACCATGGGGGCAAGAGACAGTGTTTGCAATATGAACATCTTTATTGAACAATGGTCGTTAAAAATCCATGTATGCTGTCTGTAACACCTATTGTAAGTACGGGGGCCAAAGAGGAGGGGAGGTGGACAGTGCTGGGTTACCTCAGCGGCCCGAAACCAATGAGAGAGAAGGAAACAAAATTAGCACCCGTGACACTGCACACACACACACAACTGAAACGTGAAAAACCGCCACCAGGGATTGGGTTGCTGCCCGTAGCCCACAGCACCTGTCCACAAGGAGAAAAGGAACAATAAATTGGCTACACCATACAACTGGTCGTACTTAAAACACAAACAAACAATAATAAGCAATAAAGTAAATAACAAGATAACTTAACTTTTCCAAATACAGTATAACAGAGGCAATTAAGAATATAGAAAAAAAATCGAACCCAATAAGGTGATGCTAGAGTAAATAAGCACCTTAATTAATAAACAAATAACAAACAAACAAACAAAAGCAATACATGAGAAACCAAATGGAATGAACTCAATATTCAAAGTAACCAAATAACTGCATTAATCAATGTACAAAATGGTGAAGAACACTAAAACAGCCGCATCAACACAGCGGTACTCCGACAGGGGAACCAGATAATATTAATATCCAAAGAACAATGAACAGGCGGTAAAGCCAAATAAATCAAGCGAGCCAAAACAGCAGCGCCGTCTAGCGAGCCATGGTGGTAAATTAGCTGCTGAACAGGCCTCACCGTCCCAACGTCTCGGCAGGCCAGCAGCGGAATTATTCCCCGTCTTATGTCTGGTCCATGCTGTGGCACAGATGATTAATAACTAGCCCTGAGGCGAAGGACAATGCCAACTCACTGCGAGGATGCACAAACCCACGCAAGGGGCTTCAAGCAGGGCAGCTCGGTCCCCACAGCAACAGTGATCCGCGACCTGCAGCAGAGGACTGTGTCAAAAGAATGGACTGTGTGTCTGCTGTGCGATACGGCACGTTAAGCGGAGGAAGAACAGCGGTGCACATACCTGTATGATGACAAAGGAGTGTGCTCCACGATGGCCGACATGCCAAACAGCGCTGCAGTGCAGGCATAGTCAGGCCACACCATGCCAAGCCAAGCCACACCACCACAGTGGACGAGTGGCCCTGGAAGAGAAGAGGGAGGGAGGCGGATGGAACCCGACCCATATATAAAAGCTAGGTGGCACTGCCCAGCAATCAGTGGGACAGAAAAAAAACACAGTGCTGCCCTAGGAGGGGCAAGGAACAGCACTCATGCTACACATGCAGACCTGGTGCAAGTGGATTTGCTATTGTACACTAGTGGCAAAAATGACACATGCGCAAGGTGTATGATAGCAATGCCACCTGCGCTAGTGGTGCATTGCAATTGCGTTGGGTGTACGATAGGGTCCATTGTGTTTAAGTATCACTTATGATATAATGCAAGACTGTTTCTAGATTTAAATCAAGGGTCATGGAGAGCAATTTATGATCAGTATTCAGCAGGCTTATAGGCCTATAGCACCCAGAGTCATACAAATACAACTCTTGCTTGTATTTGTATGAGCTTACTTATCCTGTTTTATACAAAAAAGAGATATTCAAGTGGGCACCTGTTGTTTTTTTTTTAACTTGGGCACCATGGGCTCCATTTTTGTAGACCAGGCACAGGCGCGGGACACCTGCCCTGTGCCGTGCCTGTGCCTTGCCAACAGGGTGTGTCCAGGGCATTTTGCAATTTTTATGCACGGCACAGTCCGGCACAGTGCACCCACGCCTCCGTCCCTCCCACCGGCGCAAGTGGCAAAGAGAGAGGAGAAAAGATGTGAGTGGGTTTAACACAGCCGAATGTAATCTTCACCAATCAAATGAACGCCTCTCCTTGCCTTTAAATGCGCTGTGGGCGAGGTGCAGTGCCAATTTCACTTTGCCACCACCATGGACGCAGACAGCAGCAGCAGCAGCTCCAGGTGGCCAAACTTCTCCCATGAGGAGATTGATGTGCTGGTCCGGGAGGTTCAAGCTAACAGTACCAGAATATATGGTAATGCGAAGAGACCTCCACAGGCTGATGATGCAAAAACAGCCTGGGAGGAAGTTACTAATAATATCAATCAGGTTTGCCCAAATTGTCTGAAAACCACTGCCCGATGTAAAAAACGGTTCAATGATGTAAGGAGAAGGGCCAAAAAAAGGTGTCAGAGCAAAGACCAGGCTGGGCATCAGAGGCCATGATGTGCATCACTATGTGGACCACCCCGTGGGACAGATTTAATGTTACACACGTTTGTTACGTGTGACAAACGAGTGTAACGTTAAATCTGTCTGTGATCTGAAATCAGATGTGACGGGACAATTAATATAGATCCAAAGTATATGCTGTTTCAGATGGTTACATTAAATAGTGGTTTCTGTGATTGTTTATTGCATGGAAATGTGCCTGACACTCTGGAAACCTGCCTGTGAGGTTTTAGTGACGAGTGCTGACTGCGCGCCTGTCAGACATTACCACTACGTGGGGTGCGTGAGAATAGACCAGGTTGGAGTTGGCAGGCTTTCAGCGCACCTTCCGCGCAGTGTTTTGGCGCCAAGCTGTGGACACCTCCCCCTGGTGCGCCACCACACCTATCTTGGCGCAGCTCAGTCTACCAAATTGCCAAATTGGCTGCGCAAGGTGGTGCGCCAGACAAAATTACCACTGCACGGGGTGTGCCACACTCCGCCACTATGCGCCACCCTAGAGCCCCATGTGTTTATCAAACATGAGTTTATAAATGCATAAACATCTTGATAAAGGCAAAATTTTAAATACAGTATTTGCTTTTGCTAGAGATTAATAGACCCTTCTTGTGGGCTCACCACCCGCAGGAGGGGCCAAAGGGGTCAGGTGCTGTGTGAGCTGGGTGGCAGCCGAAGGCGGGCACCTTGGCAGTCATATCCTCGGCTTCAGAAGCTAGCTCTAGGGACGTGGAATGTGACCTCTCTGGTGGAGAAGGAGCCTGAGCTGGTGAGTGAGGTTGAGAAGTTTGTGCTAGACATAGTTGGTCTCACCTTGACACATAGCAAGGGCTCTGGGGTGCTGGAGAGTGCTCCTTGTGGGGATTTCCTCATTCTGCTGGGGGACTTCAGTGCTCACGTTGGCAACGACAGTGAGACCTGGAGGGGCGTGATTGGGAGGAATGGCCCCCCCCTATCTGAACCTGGGTGGTGTTTTGTTATTGGACTTCCGTGCTTGTCACCATGTTCAAGCATAAGGGTGTCCATATGTGCACTTGGCACCAGGACACCCTAGGCCACAGTTCGATGATCGACTTTGGTCGTGTCATCAGACTTGTGGCCACATGTCTTGGACACTCAGGTGAAGACAGGGGTGGAGCTGTCAACTGATCACCACCTGGTGGTGAGTTGGCTCCGATGGTGGGGAGGGATGCCGGTTACACCTGGCAGACCCAAATGCATCGTGAGGGTCTGTTGGGAATGTCTGGCAGAGTCTCCTGTCAGAAAGAGCTTCAACGCCCATCTCTGGGAGATCTTCAACCATGTCCCTGGGGAGGTGGGGGACATTGAATCCGAGTGGGCCATGTTCCATGTCTCTGTTTTTGAGGTGGCCGATCAGTGCTGTGGCTGTAAGGTGGTCGGTGCCTGTTGTGGCACCAATACCCGATCCCGTTGGTGGACACTACGGTGGTGAATGATGCTGTCAAGCTGAAGAAGGAGTCCTATTGGGCCTTTTTGGCCTGAGGGACTCCTGAGGCAGAAGACAGGTACTGACAGGCCAAGCAGCGTGCAGCTGCGGCGGTGGCCGTGGCAAAATCCTGGGTATGGGAGGAGTTTGGTGAGACCATATAGAACGACTTCCGGATGGCTTCGAAGAGATTCTTGAACACCAACCGGCATCTCAGGAGGTGGAAGCAGTGCACTGTAAACTCTGTGTTTGGTGGGGACCGGCCGACAACAGCAACCTGATCGTCAAGTTTGCTGACGACACCACAGTGGTCGGGCTCATCTCGTGGGGTGACGAGACAGCTTACAGAGAGGAAGTCCTGAAGTTGGCAGCCTGGTGTTCAGGAAACAACCTGGCTCTGAACATCAGCAAAACCAAGGAGATCATCGTCAACTTCAGGAGGCTCAGCAACACCGACCCAGCCCCACTCTACATCAACGATGAGTGTGTGGAGAGGGTCCACACCTTCCGGTTCCTCGGTGTCCTCATCTCCTCTGACATCTCCTGGACTGACAACACCACAGCAATCATCAAGAAGGCGCAGCAGCAGCTTCACCTCTTGAGAGTACTCAAGAAGTACAACCTGAACCTCTCCCTGCTGCTGACCTTCTACCCCTCGTCAATTGAGAGCTTACTGACCTACTGCATCACAGTGTGGTACGGCAGCTGCACCATGGCAGACAGGGAGAGGCTTCAGAGAGTCGTAAAGGCAGCCCAGAAGATCATCGGCTGCCCTCTCCCCTCCCTGATGGACATCTACTCCTCCCGCTGCCTCACCAGAGCAAAAAACATCATCAAAGACAATTCCCACCCCGGTTCCGTCCTGTTTGACCTGCTGCCCTCAGGAAGGGGTTACAGGTGCATCAGATCCAAAACAAACAGATTCAAAAATAGTTTCTAGTTAGTTTTGTTAGTTTATTTAATTTACTCTAGACCACACAATGTGGTATGGAGTACAAACATAGAATAAAACAACAACTCAATGGTGGACGATGAGAATAGGTCAACATGACAATCTAGGTCATTTAAATAAAGGCAGTACATAGCTCAAAAAAGCACCCAATTTACCTATTACCCGAGGTTTATGTGTTTGCAGTAATAATATGAATTTAAACATAGATGGATGATTAACAAAATTCTTTCCCAAAGCCATCACCACTCTGAACTTACATAGGCACTGACACCACCCCCGCCCCAACCGCCTAGACTACCTCAACCACATAATGTACAATAATCCCTATTGAAATTATAATGTGTATATAATTTATTTTTATATATTATTGAAATTGTATTTCATTGTATTTTATTCGTATTTATTGTTTCGATTTTTTGCATTGAAGGAGCTGCTCTAAATTTCATTGTACAAAGGTATAATGACAATCAAGGCATTCTATTCTATTCTAAGAAGGGGGACCGAAAGGTGTGTTTTAACTATAGGGGGATCACACTCCTCAGCCTCCCTGGTAAAGGTCTATTCAGGGGTACTGTAGAGGGAGATCTGCAGATAGTCAAACCTCAGATTCAGGAGGAGCAATGCCATTTTTGTTCTGGTCCTGATATGGGCTGTCCGTTTCCTGTACAACTGGTGCCAGAGCTTGGTCCACATTGCTGGTAGTAAGTCAGACTTGTTTCCGATGAGGGTTGGACTCCGCCAGGGCTGCCCTTTGTTACCGATTCTCTTCATAATTTTTATGGACAGAATATCTAGGTGCTGCCAGGGCGTTGAGGTGGTGCGTTTTGGTGACCTCAGAATTGGGTGCTTTTTGCAGATGATGTGGTCCTGTTGGCTTCATCCGGCTGTGACCTTAAACTCTCACTGGATAGGTGGTGGATAGGAGTGGATAGGAGAGCCCTTTCTGGGTCAGGGATGAGATCCTGCCCCAAGAGGAGGAGTTCAAGTACCTTGGGGTCTTGTTCACAAGTGAGAGAAGGATGGAGCGGGAGATTGACAGGTGGATCGGTGCAGCATCTGCAGTGATGCAGACTCTTCACAGATCCGTTGTGGTGAAGAGGGAGCTGAGCCGAAAGGCAAAGCTCTCTATTTACCGGTTGTTCCTAACCCTCACCTATGGTCATGAGCTTTGGGTAGTGACCGAAAGAACAAGGTTGCGGGTACAAGCTGCCAAAATAAACTTCTGGGTGACTGGGCTCTCCCTTAGAGATAGGGTGAGAAGCTCAGTCATCCAGGAGGAGATCACAGTAGAGCCGCTGCTCCTCCATGTTGAGAAGAGCAAGATGAGGTGGCTCAGGCATCTAATTAGGATGCCTCCAAAACGTTTCCCTGGTGAGGTGCTCAGGGCACGTCCCACTGGTAGGAGACCCAGGGGCAGACCCAAGACACGCTGGAGAGACTATGTCTGTCAGCTGGCCTGGGAACATCTCGGGATCCCCAGGAAAGAGCTGGACAAAGTAGCCGCAGTGAGGAAAGTCTGGGTTTTCCTGCTGAGGCTGCTGCCCCCGCGACCTGAGCCCGGATAAGTGGTAGAAGATGGATGGATGGATAGAGATTCATAGATTCATACAGTTTCGTATTTTGTGTTTGTGCTTTATCGTTAAAATTTCAAGAAAACAAAGTAATTTTTTTTAACAGTCTGTAAGCAATTTTTTTAAAAAATGTAACCATTTGGAATATAGCTGCTTACAGATTTGGTAGACATTAAATGGTAAAAATCAACAACTTTCAGTGATATACATCACACTACATGTGATATACTTCTTTTTACAGATGAGAGTCTACCCACACTGTCAACTAAGACTATTAATATGTACTGGAGATACTGTTTTACTTTGACCTAAATGCAAATGTTAACACACTACAATGCTTTAAAACTATAATGTTTTAAGAAACTTTGCTTTCACTACTAACTTCAGAAACAAAAAAATAGAGCAAAGATATGGAAATCGCTGAACTATTAGCTATTAATTATAGAAATTAGTGCAATTAAGTAAACTTAATAAATAATCATTAAATACTCTATTAACTGAAAAAATACATGTTACTATTATTCAGCTTAAAGCAACTATAAGTAATTGCAAGGATATGGTCATGAAAAAATATTGAATAATGAGTGAATGATGTCTGAATGATTTTTCTAACTTTTGTTTAAGTTTAAATTGAAGGCGTTGAAGGAATGACTGTAATGACGATGTTGTAAAAATGTTCTTTATTTGATATTTGGTTGTCCTTACTATTTTTCTTTTTTACTTTCACTCAATAGCACATAGCCTCTTATATAGCAGAATGGCGATTTACATTTTCCTCAGTTCTGACTTTGTTTTAAGACACCAATGTGGAATAGGTTTCCTGCAAAAAGTTCATGCTTCCAGGATGGAAGGAGAAGCTATTGGCATGTTCAGCATATCAGGGTCCTTGGCTGGGCACTAGATGATCCCTGAGAGGTGGCACTATGCCAGTCCCCAGGGGAACAGATGAGCCATGTGCTACTAGACCCCCTACAGATAAAGGGTCAATAACCTGATTTTAACATGGACCATGGAACAAAAGGGCATAAAAATGAAATGTATGGCTTCCTTATCTTTGTAATCCTCTAGACAAAGAGGTGTTGACATAAAAGAATTTCTAAAAATTAATTAAGTTTACAAAAAATTGGATGCATTCAATGTTTATTTAAAAGAGTCAAACTGAGAGGTACCTAAACCTTTTTATGAAGAAACCAGATGTTATAACCTCATAAAAAAGGTTTTATTGAATTTTTTCATCAGTTATATTCAGTAGCTTGTCATTATTATATCACAATGTCATAGGTTTTGTGGAACCTTTTGTCTGACATCCTGTTACATTGTACTTTGCTTTCTGTCAAGCTACTGTTTGATTGGCATTTTTTAACCTTGCAACTAAGCTAACAAAAACACCTATAGCTACACCCTGTTGGTGCTGTGTGTTACTAAAGAATGCAAACAGAATGATTGGTGATCATAAGGAGGATATCAGACCGCTATACGATATAGTATATCTGTCATGCACTCAAGTAATTTAATTGATTTTGTGAGAGCTTATAGACCTCATTCATTTGTGTGTGTGCTTGGCAGTGTCATGATCCGCTAATTAGTTCAGTTAATTCTTAGGTTGTGTGTCAAGTTTACTTTTTCCTTGTTTCACTGTTTCCTGTTTTATTTTGGTAAATTGTGTTCTGTCTTGCTACCCATGGCCTGTCAAGTTTCCCTCCTTTTGTAATTACCTGCCCTGCCCGTGCCGTCCCGTCCCCTCCCATGTTGTCTGTTGTCATCTGTTGTCATCTGTTGTCGCTCCGTTGTCGCTCCTTGTGCTTTCATCAGCCCTTGGTTCTGGTCTCCCCGCGTCTTTGGTTTGTAGCATTCAGATTATTTTGTCTTCTGTTCTGTTAAACTTTGCATTTTGTTTGATTTTTGTATTATCAGCTTGTTTCTTAATAAAGCTCACTTTTTGATAAAGTCCCTGGATAATGTCTGCTCTCAACAGTAGCTATGCAAGGAGATGTATATTTAAGCTCCTTTCCTCCCATTGACCTTCCACAATTAACTACTACAATTTCTTCTTCCAAACCATCCACCTGTCTCTTAGATCCCGTCCCA
>JAPZDZ010016828.1:0-14086 GCA_029783805.1 Acanthurus tennentii | reverse complement strand
TAGATTTTACAGGTAGCCAGTGCAGAGAAGCTAATACTGGAGTAATGTGATTTCTTATCCCAGTTCTTGTCAGTACATGTGCAGCGTATTTTGGATCAATTGCAGACTCTTCAAAAAGTTATTAACACTGAACAAACAAAATCCCTCTTTATCACTAAATGAGAGAAAGAAATGGACATATCAATAAATTATGACTACTGGATCCAAATTTGCACTAAAACATTCTCACTAGCAAAATAACCTTAACTCCAGCTCATACAATGTCAAAAACAGATCACACATCAAACTCAAAATATGCACCAGATGGGTCAATCAGACCTAAGTGACTACTTTCTCTGCCTTTCCAAAACTAACACAGCTATATTCAGGTTAACTAGTTTCCCAGACCGGCACAGCATGCTTGGAAATAAATCATAGGCAAACTGTCTCTTATAATGAGATGTCACATTGCACTCTAATGCATCCCTATGCTTGCTAGATGACCTCTGATCAGTCACATTTCTAAATCACTGGGCCCTATCATACATCAGTGCAAACATGGTGTGCCAGTGGCACAGGTGGCATTGCTATCTTACACCCAGCGCAAATGTCATTTTTGCCACTTGTGTATGATAGCAAATCCACTTGCACCGGGTCTGTGTGCCAAGGGGCGGGCGGTTTGAGAATGAAGGCGGAATGAAGGCATGGCTCAGCGCATTTGCTATCTTGTGCCCAGCATGTATGGGCGTTTGTGTATTTGGCGTTTGGCCAAGACGCACACACACCTTTCATTTATGTGAAATATTTTTTTCCAGTCTGATCTTTTATATTTGTTTACAAATTTGTTGTATCAGTTTCATTGTATTGTATTTTCAAGTATTGTAATGTAATAGTATATATGTATTATGTATATGTAATAGTATACTTATATATTGTCTAGGTTTTATTTCATGAACTGTTCCTGTGAGTGTGTATATGTGAATCTTTGTGTGAACCATGTTTAACTACTGCTGTAGATTAAGATCATTTCAAATAAAAATAATAATAAAATAATAATAATAATAATAATAACTTAAATGTAGCCTACATATTATTATGTACCATCACTTTATACTTATTATATTTCTACAATCATAGTTTTTGTTTATTAACTGTTCCTGTGCATCTCTGTTTCCCACATACCTGGCTTTTTGCTCTTTTCTGTCTTGCCCTCTGTTTGTCTCTCTCTCTCTGCCCCTACCACTCTCTTGCTCTCTCGCTCTCTCTCTTGCTCTCTCTCTCCCTTTTAACTTGACCAGTCCAGATGGCTGCCACCCTCTGAGTCTGGATCTGCTCTGAGATTTCTGCTGGTTAAAAGGAAGTTTTTCCTTGCCACTGTTGCCAGGTTTTTGCCCATGTGGGAATTGCTTTCATCTGCTGTGTCTTGATAAAATCAGGCTAACTAGTCATAGAGTGTGGTCCAGAATCGTAAAAGTGTCATAAGACAACTTATATTGTAAATTTGCGCCATATTGACTTGTGCTAGCCAATACATACAGAAATACATGTTTACAAAATTTACACAACATACTCAAATAATTAACAAAACTAGCAAATTATAATCACATTTTCAATGTCCTCTCCTTTCACGCTCTCTACTGGAAGTGCTGTGTGCTGCACATGACATGACATGACATGCTCTGTGTGGCAAGTATTATGCACCATTGATGAAACATTGATGGCAACATGATGTCATGGGAATTGATTTCGGGTTGTAATGATGATAGAATAATCATAATGACTGTAGGAGCAGATCGAGAAATGCTGTTCTGTATTTGGTGTGAATGGGTCTCACATTAATGTGTTGTCAATTTTACCTATATAAGGAAAACCTACCTTATATAAGGTAGGAACCTTTCTGTCTAGGTAGGGTTTCCAACCAGAAGGGGACGAACCAGTTTTTGACGACGGGCAAACTCCCCACTTACGCACTGAAGCCTACCAAGAAGTACAAAAACTTGCAATTCCGTGACTGACCGCTTGAGGCTGGCTCCAAAAGGGAGCAAATTCTCACTGGAGCCCATGTTAAAATGGCCAACTTAAGAGCAGAAATAGACATATTTACAGCCTGGTTCAAAAAACGTTTTTTTTTGTCTACAGCTTTTCTACCATCTCATGAAAACTCTGAGGTGGGTGAATTTTTTTCTAACTCATTTATTTCTTTTTTTTTTTTTTTTACTTTATTGAAAACAAATTTACAAACTAGTAAGGCAAATACATTTGTGCATGAAAACAAGAGCAGACATCATATCGCAGAGATGAAACCATGAATTTAAATAAATATCAAACGTCTAATAAATAGACAAAAAAAGGACTACATACACTTAAAGTATAGTAATTAAATTAGGGTTAAAGGGTTGATTTAATAATTGTTACCCTTTATTAGTCAGATCATTTTTGAGAACTGAATAGAGGTCTTTGACAAGTTTAGATTCGATAAATTTTAGGGACTTAATATAAAGGTGAAATTCATTTAAAAAGCATGAGAACACGGGTGTGGTTTTTAGATATTTGGCTTTGTGAATAAAGAATTTGGCTTAGATTAGTGAGACATTTACCATTAAGTCCAATTGTTAGTCTTTTAATATAACACCAAAGATAATACTATTGTAGTCTAAGTTAGGCATCGCTGAGTTTTTTCTTTTTAACCAATCTATTAATAATTTCCAAAACAGCTGGGTTTGAGAGCATGTAATAAAGAGTTGCTCTGTTGTTTCAATGTCACTTTTATAGAAAACACATTCGTTGCTTTCAAATCCAAATCTTAGTTTTAAAAATTCACTCATTTAAATCATTCATTATTTTGTAATGTATTTCTTTTGTTTTGGGTGAAACTGGATATTTAAAAAAATTTGTTCTCAATTTAGATACTGAAAGTTGATCAAATGCATTCTTAATTTTATTTTTGTCAGCTTGAGCAGGGTATAGATCATTTGTTAAAATTGATCTCATGAATTTGTTTGAACACCTTTTGTCAAAGAAATTAATAACATTTATGACAAGCGTAGGGAGACGAGGTGGGGACTGGGAATACAAAGAAATATTTTTGGCGAGGGTAAGTTATGCTTTTGGTATGGCTTTGGTAAAAGATTTAAAATCTTTGAGATTGCAATTAAAGTCATATTTACCACAAAAGTTGTCATAAGATAACAAGTTTCCATTTGCATCTAAGAGATCCATTATGCACCAGATATTCTTATCCATTCAGTCTTTATAAAACATAGATTTTCCTTTATGGAGTATACATCTATTATTCCACAATGGAGTACTGTGAGGTGTAAAGTTGTGTTTGTAAAAAAATTTCCAAAAAAGTAGGACCTGCTGGCGATATTTTACCAACTTAATAGATAGTGTCTATTCATACATTCAAAGTCTATTGCCTTTGAATACCCCTTCAGAGAGTTCTTGGACCGTGATTGCTGTTTTGATATAGTGAGTTTGATTCCTCCATCTAAAATTAAAATTAATTTGGTTTATGGACTTTAAAAAATCTGAACAGAGTGCTGAAGAGGATGCAGGATGAATACCTCTAGAGATGCTTTCCATTTTGGTGAGATAGTGTAAGTTCTACCAAAAATAGATACATTTTTGCTTACATTCATGTAGTTTGTTGGTCAAGTTAAGTAAGTCTCGTTCATTTTGTTTTTTTGTTACATAGATACCAAGATATTTTACCACACTTTTGACAGGTATATCACAAATGACATTTTGAACATTTTCATGAATAGATGATAATTCCCATTTTTGAATATTAAGGAAGAGACCAGAGGCTCTTGAAAAAACCTCAGTGCTCTGTATGGCAACAGGAATCTGATGTTAATCCTTTAGCAGCTGTGTTGTGTCGTCCGCAAATTGACTTATTGCAAGTTCTGTTCCAAATACATTGAGTTTTTTCAACATTGCACAATTTTTTATCATTATAGCTAGCATTTCTGCAGCTAAAATAAGTAGTCCTGGGCTTGCTGGACAGCCTTGCTGGATTGCTTTCTGCACATCAAAACGAGGTGATTTCCCATGAGGTAGTGAAACACAACTATTGATGTCCTTGTAAAAACTCTCAATGACTTTTATGAAACATTCCCCAAATCCAAATGCCTTTAGAGTATGAATCATGAAGGGGTGTTTGCTTGTGTTGAATGCTTTCTTAAAGTCCAAAAATAAAATGAAACCTTTATCCTCAATCATTTCACTGTAATCTAGTATATCTAAAATGAATCGGATGTTATTATGAATAGATCTGCCATCTAGGAATCCTGACTGAGTTTCACTGACAACTTGAGATATACCTTCTTTCAGACAACTTGTGTGTTTATGTGCTAATAGTTTATAGTCATTATTTAACAATGTGATAGGTCTTAGATTGTCTATGATCTTATGATTTTTACCTGGTTTTGGAACTAAAACTATGACCCCCTGCTTCATGCTTGTGGGAAGACTGTGTTCACTAAGAGCTTCAACTAAAACTCTGTATAAAAATCCTCTAATTATGTCCCAGGAATGTTTGTAAAAATTGGCTGTCAAACCATCAGAGCCTGGGAATTTGTAGACGATGAAGTGCATTATCTAATTCATCAATTGTTATTTCTGCATCACAAAAACATTTATAATCTTGATTAATTTTATCTTTAATTAAATCAAGAAATGTTAAACAATCTTGTTCAGAGTATGATATTCTATACAAGCGATTATAGAAAGAGAAGATTTCATTAGAAATCATTTTAGGATCTGAACACTCTTCGTTTCCAATCAATAATGTCTTGACAGCATTTCTTTCTTGATGTCTTTTCTCTATTCAGCAAAAATAAGAAGTGTTTTGTTTTCCTTGTTCTATCCATTTGGCCTTTGAACAGATATAAACTCCCTTGGCTTTGTGTATGGAGATGGTATCAAGTTTGCTATGCAGTTCCACCATTTTCTGTTTGTCCTCTTCTGTATGATTGCTTTTATCAAGATCTTTTTCTTCTTTTCTCGCCTTAAGAGCTTTTCCTTTACTATAAGATATTGAGTATTTTCTGACATTATATTTAAAAATTCCCATTTGTTTGCATATGATTGAATATTAGGGTCATTTATAGACTTGTCCACCTTGGCTCTGATGTTCCCACAGTATTCCTCATCTTTTAACAGGTTTGAATTAAATTTTCAAAAACCATCCTTCATTTTGCTATCAGTATTAGGCTTCAGCTCCAGATGTATTAGACTGTGGTCTGTTAGAGGAGCGTTATCTATTGATATTTCAGAAACATGCTGTGATAAACCATATGCAAGTAACCAATAGTAAATTCTAGATTTACATGTTTTGTCTGGTTTAAACCGAGATTATTGTCACACCTCAGGGTTCTTGACCCTCCAAATGTCTTCCAACATCAGTGTGTTACAAAAATCCATGACCCTGTTATTAAAGTGATGAATATCATATCTCGTGGGTATCTGTGCAAGATACCGTGGCACTGAATTAAGACGTAGTCTGAACAGTTAACAGTCATTCAATATTCAAAGTGCCATGAAAATAAACACCGATGAAACAAGTTCTAAGTAATCCAACCTTAGTAGAATTAGAGTTGTTTACATATGTAGCCGCACTGTAACAAGACTGATTTTTACGTTTAAGTTATGGCACTGGAATAGGGCGGTTGTTGATGAAACTAGTGATGATGATCTTGATTTAGAGAGTCTCATAAGTAGCTTACAATTTATGAGTTTTGGAGTCATATATTTGGATTAAATACTCTTAATCAATCTCTCTTCCTATCACTGATGCTACCTACTTTACTCCTCTCTCAAAAACCTGTTTGCCTCTCCCTTCTATTCAATACTTAATATATTTATGTAGGCATTTGTAAGCATTTTTCTCCATCCTTTCAGATACTTGTAATCTTAGATTTTGCTCCGCAGACAACTTGGTGGCCCACTGCAATGCCTTGTGTTACTTAAAGATGTGTGTGTAATTGTGTGCATGAGAGTGTCTTAGAAAAAGGACATGTCTTAGCCCATAATCTTAGCTGAAACTTGAGCTTTGAAGGCCTTAGACAGGTGAAACTGTTGGACACTGCCCCACTTCAAACAGCCAATAACTGGAGGTTTCAGTGTTCTGGGAATGGGATGTGTGTCCAGCAAAATGTAAAAACACTGGGTTGCATAAAGAAATATTAATATTCATATGATCACAAAAAAAACAATAGAGATGCTCCTTGAAAATCAGCAAGTATGGAAGCTAGTGCACTAAAACATAAGAGACAAGAATAGGATTTTGAGTTGAGGGGGCCCATCCCTCCCCTTTCCCAATGAAATTATGCCTTTGTCACCCACTTCTGCATGCACATCAATGACAGGTGTTTTGTGTGTTGTGCTACCAGATAATGATTGGAGAGGCTATCCTGTTTTGCTGTTTGTCTCGGAGGAAGAGTGGGGCAGGGGCAGAGGCTAATATCAACGCCGCTGGCTGCAACTTCAACTCCTTCATACGCAGAGCCGTCCGCTTTGTCGGTACACTGATTTTTTTTTCTTTTTATACAGTATGTATACACAGTGTCTGGTATGGTAACTAAGTCCATACTGTTTTTGCTGTCTTATTTCATGTCTAATTTACCAGAAAATATTCAGCAGGAACCAACTTTTACTTAAGTAATGCCATGCCAAACAGACTTTGTCATCAAACTGGGTCATTTTAAATTTGTGTGAATGGTAAAAACAGCTAGGATCACTGAAGCAAGTCCTCTTGTATTGTTGTGTACTGTATAGGTCTATCAAATACATGTTCAGAAGGCTGACTGCATGTGTTAGCCCTGAACATCCAACAAGATTTTCAGCCATGTTGCCTATGTTTGTATATTGAGGTTGTTTACATGTGTACATGTGAAAACAATATTAAATCACATCCTACTCCGTCCTCAGGTGTTCATGCATTTGGCCTCTGTGCCACAGCACTCATCACAGACATCCTCCAGCTAATGACAGGATATCCCACCCCCTACTTTCTCACTGTGTGTAAGCCGAACTACACCACCCTAAACATCAGCTGTGAGCAGAATCCCTACGTCATGGAGGATATCTGCTCAGGAGCCAACCCTGCAGCCATCAATCAGGGCAGGTGAGGAGGCTATTAAGAAGATTTTTGTGTACTTCAAAATGTACCCTCAAGTACAGAGGATCAAAATTTCTATTTAACTCAAGGCTAGATGCAGCTAGATCTCATCAGAGATTAAAAAACAGCATATGTAAAAGACAATGTTGCAGCTGTGGAGTGTTAAGTATGACATTAATATGTTGCTGTACTGTGAAGAACTGTGACAAAACTGTGCATAAAAAATCATATGAAATATTGTAGTACAAGTTATTCACCCCCTTAATGTTTACAATAAAGCCATGCCTTGATAGGCAATTATTTTTTATTAAAAAACAAAACAAAACAAAACTTTTGATAACACAAAAAGAATATTCTAGCCAGAACTCAGTTGTTTTGGTTTAGAATTATGCCAGTTCATCAAAATAACATTTAAGAGCTGTATTTAATCATGCAAGTTTTTTTGCAAGTGAATTTAATATTTATCAACTACAACTTTTACATCATAATTTAAATGTCTTTCAAAGATAGTATTTCAATAAGTGATCCTTAAATTTATAGAGCTCTTGAGAAAGTTGTGATTTTAATGTCAAACGACTAATTATTCAGCCCTAACTTGATTCCTCACACAAGCTTGGACAAACCTTTGATCCCCCAAATACATAAGGTGTACTACTGCCTGCCCCCTGTGGACAGAATATTCTAAGAAAAAGAAAGAATACTTTAAGAAAAAAAAAAGTCACCAATGCCAGTCTGTACCATTGTTCAGTTTTTAGGACATCACAAAAGTACTACCTACAAAAACTTAAAGGAAAAGGAACAATCATGTGGACATCCACTCTGATTACCAAGTTGTCTAAAGGATGGGGACAACAAAATAACAAAAAAACAATTATCATACAGAACCTAATATTGTTCGCATGTTGCATTTATGCTTTTATGACATTTTTATCCCATACTTTAAGTTTATGCCTTTTAAATTGCAGTTAATTAAAAAAGAGTTATTTAAAAAATGATTTTGCTGATTCTTTTTTTTTCAGGCAGAGCTAATGAGAATGCCTTTTGATGTTCCAGTAAACGAGGTTACAAAGATACATATTGGCAGGTTTTTGCAATTATTTTTTAATTTGAAGAAAACCAAATCTTTATGATGCTATCTTTTTTGTGCTGAAGCTTGTGGAACACAGAGAAATATCATAGTTTCATAAAATTATGCAAACAACTAGTGCAGTGTCCTTTGCACCATTTGAAGCGTATGACCATTTGGAAATTTTCCCCAGCTTGATCATGTGCCTGTTCGAAACTGGCTAATTTCTGATTGCAGCGTGACAAAGGAGTGCTACTCTGATCAACTACAATTGAAGGTAAACACAAGAAACTTGTGCTACAGAAAATGGGCCAGTGCTCCCTAAAGCTCCCTAAGCTTAACAACTGCCCTGCACCCTGTCCTATATAACTTAGACAACTATTAATTTAACTATGCAGATCAATGAGCAGTGATAATTAACATGTCTTTGGGGTCATCAGGTGGGAACCTCCTTTCACCAGTGTTTCGTCTAGTTGGTCCCACGACACCTCCAGGAGGCTAGACAGTGATCACTGGCGTCCCAGAGTCACTCCCCTAATGCCAGCCATCACTGCTCCTCACACCACAACAACTTTCTCCTTTACCTTGCCTATGCTACCACAAGCAACAACTAGGACAAAACACACTACAGATTCAGCAAACACAAACTCACCTAAACAGTTCTGTTCTGTTGTGTAGGACTAGATGGTGGTTTTTTTTACCCAGAAAGTGGCGGCTAGTTTGTATGAGGAAGGTAGACAGGGAGAGATGCCTTGTGGGGCCCTGTTGTAAAGCCTGCTGTATTTAAGCCTAGTTTAATATCTTGGAAATATAACTTTACTAAATTACCCACTACTCCAGGCACTCTAAAATAATCAAACGCCTCCCAAATAAGTCTATGTGGTACTGAACCAAACTCTGATCAACTTCATACTCAACACTGTCCTTCCTTGAACATCATTGCCAATTAGTAATAGATTGCCAACTGTAAAATCTATTAGAGGAACAGTTCTTGAGATATGCAAAGGACAAGCACACTTTACTTACATACAAACATGCACACATACATGCATTTGTATATACAGTCAGATAGAAAGAATGACAAATGGACTGACGGATGGGTAGGGATTCCCCCCAATGCAGAGAGGTTATGCTTGCAAAGCAAACCTGGAAGTTGAATGGCATTAAATGTGTCATAGTTAATGTTACTCAGACATCATGTCTACACATGTCCACCAAATGTGGCTGCATGAGCATGAATGACTTTTTTTCAGGGGCCCTGCCCACAACATGAAATGTTATAGGGAGAGATTGATGGAAGAGTTTTTGACAAAATCTAAAAGATCTGGAAAATTGATCTAGTTGATCTGCTGATGGGTTTGGTTCCATTGATAGATTTGTCTGGACTTGCAGAATCAAGATAAAAATTATTTTGTTTGTAAGAATTACATTTCAAAAGTTTTAGGCCAAAGTTTAAAGGTCTTTGTTATAATGCCAACATTTGGACAAATTGGTAAAATTCAAAACTACTTTCTCTAAGGTCCTTAGCAATACAACTGCCGAGTATAAAATGGATTGAAGGAAAACTTCTCAAGATATGCTGGCACCTAGAAAGGCAATCAGACAGAGACAGATGGGCAGATTTTATGTTTGACCTTAAATAAAGCAATGACAATAATCAGACTCAGTAATCATTGAATGTTAAATAGAAATGATAGGAAGAAATCCCGTATGTGTTAAGTACAGTGTATACCCAACCTGCCAAATCAAGTCTTAGTTAAGAATGACAATATTCATTTTTCACACTTTTTAAATGAAACTGTCTGTGAAGTTGTCTGTCTGCACAGAGCATTACTGTTTTAGCAAGTAATAACGCCTGACCGACTATCTCATGTAATAAAAAATGGGAGCTTAGAACCTGGTTTGCTTCATAATCCAATCGAATCATAGGACATACAAATTTAAAAGATATTATACTGCCTCTATCAGGGTCATCGGGTAACAATTTTCTCATGTAATCTGTTAAAAATGTCAGTTGTTTTTTGTTTGTTTTTTTCATTTTTTTCTTTTTAAAGACAGTATTAAAATATATCAAACAATAGTTTTACCAAGACTTGATAATTTTTTCTGTCATTGACACTTACAAGGTGGAGCCAGATGTTTAGAAATCCTGAGAAGTTTTGAAACTGGGAAAGAAAGAGAAAGTAACTGATTTCCATCAATACAGACTGCTGCTGATGCCACACATTAATGTGCTCCCTCTCTCTTTCTCTCTCCCTCTCTCACAGAAAACAAATCTGAATATCTTTGACGAATCCACACACCTTAGTGAAGACTTGGTGTCTGTGTGATGTAATTTAATCTCCATGTGAGATTATGAATGTTTGGCAATAGATAGAAAGGGGTGTGAGACTAAATTTGACCCATGCATTTAGGACACATGTAGACTTGAGTGCAGACTATGGAGTTCTAAAAATAACCTTATGCTCCTGGCATAAACACAGCCTCTTGCTCTCTCTGTGGCAGCTTTAGCTTCAATCTCGTTTCTAGTGCAGCATGGAAAGCTGTTTTGCTGCAGTTTTAGTGCATCGTGGGTATTCATATATATTTTAAGAGCAGAAACTTAATACTTCTAGACAACTTTAAATAACAAGTAGTAGCAACTTTTTTTTTGTTCCACGAACTGTGGCTCAGGAGCTCAATTCTAACACCACATACTAATATATGATGAATGGTGGAGAAATTATTAATTCTAAAACTGGTGTGTAACATGAAGCAAAGGAGAACTAACTGATTAAAATGTTGATTTAGTGGCCTTTACCTGAAAGCAGTCAATTGAAGAGGCAGTAAATAAAAAAAGACTTTAATTACTTCTAATTTTCAATTTCCAAAGTCACCCAGGTGACGAATATACAGAAGTGAATTCTGGCTGAGTCAAAATTTGTTCTTTTATGTGTTCTTTACAGGAAATCCTTCCCATCACAGCATGCTACCCTCGCATCCTTCGCTGCCATCTATGTGTCTGTAAGTAATGGTTTGAGCCCACACAAATACTTAAAGCTTAAGTAGGCAGTTTATTTCTGCTATCATTGGGCAAAATCCATATAATCCTTCAGCATATTGTTATTCAAGTGCTTTGAAAGAAAACCTTGATCCCTCCACCTCCTCTTGGCTCTGTTTTCTGGCTTTAGAAAACTTGTCTATGACAGGAGACTTTGGCCAATCACAAGTCATTTCAGTGAGAGGACATTCCTATTTGCTGTTCTAGAAAAAGAGGATGTAATACATACCCCCTCGGCCTGTTAATGCAGCACCAGATGTGTATAAGAGTTCAACAGAGCTTTTGGGCTTAATAGTCATGCACAACCCCGAGCATGTCTTATTTCCTTTTCAGAGATAGTCCCGGAGAAATCAAAGCAGCTCCTTCTGCCGATTTTTTAGCTTGTTAAGATTGGTCAGAGGGGCCTAGTGGAGTGATGCGATACAGCAGCTCAAGAACTACTTTTTCATTGTAAAAATTAATAATAATATCTAATGCTAAAATTTTATTTTGCTCACACTTTTATTAAAAGCCTGAACAGTAAATGTTAAAAATGCAAAACAAAGCAAAAACAAAAACATATGGGGATTACCAATATTGGTTTGTATGGTAGCCAGCTAATTTGCTCATCAGCCTCAGCAAATTAAACATAACATTGAAAGTTCAGTGTGTAAGATTTTGTGGCATCTAGTGGTGAAGTTGCAGATTGCACCCAAATCAATACCCTTACCCTCCCACTCCAAGCATGTAAGAAAATTTATGGTGTCAGCGAATTTGTGAAAAACACTGAAGACCATCTTTGGAGATAGTGTTTGATTTATCCATTTTGGTCTACTGTAGAAAATGGTGATGAAACATGGCAACATGGACCCAACCCCCTTAATATATATTAAAGGCTCATTCTGCGCTTACTTATTTTCAGGTTATTATATACTTTTTCAAAATGTACTATGCAAAGATATGCCTAAGTTTTTACAAACTGAACCTTTAAAGCCTGCAAGTGTCGACATCAACCAGATTACAAAGGGCGTGGCACTTATTCTTCAACACCACTTATAACAAGACTTTGTCTTTTTTTCCTTATTGTTTGTGTTTTGGCATTTATTTATGGTACAGACAAGTAATCAAGTGGTAAACAAGAGGATACATTCTGTATGAGACACGACAAGGTATGACTTAGAATAAACTGTCAACAAGTACTGAGAAAAGGACAGAAATACAGATTAAAAATACAGAAATACAGTTTAAAGAATTAACAGGAGGTACCCAAGGCAGTATAAAAGATACATTTTTACATTGGTAAATATAAATTTGGTTGTATGTGTATTTTGGATTTGTGCATGGATAAGGATATAGGGTGAAGAGAGAGTGAGAGATAGAGAGAAAGAAAATGAGGTTAAAAAACAGAAAAAAAACAACATATCGATACTAGTGGACAGTATCACTACACCAAGCCCTGAGGGCTGTACTACAAAGCAAGATTATGGTAAACAAGTATGTTAAAGCCAGAGCTCTCTATGTTACAAAGGCAAATTTCCCTTTACTTGGCTAAATCATCATGGTAACTTTGCTGCAACCCTTAACTGCCCTGGACCAGGTTATGTTTAGGTTTTGGTTTGAAATTGGCTGAAAAGCACCTTTCACCTTTTCATCAGCTCCATAGAAAATAGTGATGCTGTACAATCAGTTAAGAGTATTACAAAGTCTGAGCTGAAAGAATAGGTCCTATATGTTGATCATAACTTTGCATGAGCAATGAACTGAACGATACTGTGCAGTTACATTGTTTGTAACACATTGGCAATACCGAAAATCTAAGCAAGAATATTTATATTGCGGATTGTGACACAGAGGCATTGAGTTTCTTCATCTGTCTGTTTGTAGAAATTCTTACATATCACAAAAGGGTTCTGAAATTCAATTTCCCTCACAAAGTACAGGATTTGGAGTATATGTTGGTTATGCTGCTGTGGCGAAATTACCTATCTCTATGACAACAAAAGAAAAAATAAAATGAGTTGCCTCAAGACTTAAAGGGCTCTTCTTTGGCCCAAGCTACACCCTTGCTGATCTCCTTGGGGAATTTAATTATAATTATCATAATAATGCTAAAATTATCATCATTATCATTTTCAGACCATGTAACAATTATCACTGTCATGTCATAGTCATATGATCTAAAAATGTACAGTACAGTTAAGTATTAAGAAGTTACACGTAATCAGTGAAGAAAAATAGAAACATAATTTTGTTATGTGTTCACAGATGTACTTCAACAGCACTCTGACAGACTCATCAAAGCTGCTCAAGCCCCTTCTGGTCTTCTCCTTCATTATCTGTGCAATTATTTGTGGTCTGACAAGGATTATTCAGTACAAGAACCACGCCATTGATGTTTACCTGGGTTTTTTGCTTGGCGGAGCTATAGCCGTTTACCTGGTAGGTGCCAGTACCATTAAGAGTCTCCTTCCTAATGTTTCACTGTGCAGAAGGCCTGTATAAAGAAAAAAAATAAATAAAAAAGCTTGTTTCTGTCTTTCAACCCACCTAGTTCATTATATGGTTCAACCAAATACTTACATACTTAAATACTGTAGTTACACTGATTTAAGGTTACTGAAAGTATGGCTGATAGTTGAAGTTTTTTACTAACCTTATTTAAGGCAATGCTGCCTACTGAACTCTATGTGAGTAGGTGTAGCCTGATGAATGTTTACACTGTGGCATCATCCATCCATCCATTTTCTATACCCCTTAATCCTCTGTAGGGTCGGGGGGGGGGGGGCTGGAGCCTATCCCAACTGACTTAGGGCGAAGGCAGGGGACACCCTGGACAGGTCGCCAGTCCATCGCAGAGCACATATAGACAAACAACCAAGCACGCTCACACTCACACCTA
>JAPZDZ010016694.1:0-14105 GCA_029783805.1 Acanthurus tennentii | reverse complement strand
GATTAACAAAACAGCACACAGGAGTCCTCTCACTGATGAACACTTGCAGTGCATCCTGAGAATCTCCACAACACAGAGTCTCACACCAAACCTAAACGAACTTGTTGCAAAGAACAGATGCCAAGCATGAAGCCCTGACAAAATGGCATAAGAGCAAAGAAAATTGAGTGTTTTGATTTGTTGTTATTTTAACGTTAACTTAAAAGCACATTTTTAAAATTATTTTTGTCAGGATTTTTTTGCAGCATGTTCATATTTCTAAATTGTATAATTTTGACGGGAGATATTTTTATGGAGAGCAAAATATTTTAAGTTAATTGAAGTTTGAGTTTATTTATTCTGGAATAATATTCCTGTCTGTTTTTATTCATATTTATGTTAAAAAAACCTTTAGTTTTAGTGTGTTCAATAAATGTTTATCCTTTTCGGCCCGTGACCGAAAGTGTGCTTTGAGTTTTGGCCCCCTGTGCAATTGAGTTTGACACCCCTGGCCTAAAGGCACACCTCCTAAAGGCTTGTATAGGCTCAGCATTTAATACGCTATGATATGGAAGGAGCCTTCTTTCCATACTCTGCATCCCTTTCGTCTGTATTTCTGCACATTCCACAGGTAATGGATGCGGATGGACATAGAAGTACCTTCAAACATTGTGGGAAACCCCTGAGGCAGACAGTTTATACCACAAAAAGTGGGACCATAGTAAGATATGATCAAAGAAGAAAAGGAAAAGTGTGACATGACGATGAAACTTCTTTCTCTAATTTACAAAAAAGTTAATAAGTACAAACAGAAACTTTTAACTATGAACTGCTTTCTAGCGCACATAGTGTGCTAAAATCAATGCCAATATAAATGACACATGAAAGTATGTGGACATTTCTTATACATGATGTGGGTAAAACGTGACCAGACTGTTCCATTTTTAGAGTCCTTGCCCTACAGGGGAGAAGGGATACCTAACCAAAGCCGAATTGTAGAACTCCTCAAGGCCTACAAATCACACGCTGGTACCCCTGACCTAAAATCAACAGGAAGTCCGCTGTTTGATTTTCAAAAATTGACACCCAAAATTTCACTTTGAACAAAAATTATCTTCGACAACATAGTGCCTTCAAAAGCTAATAGATGACTAAGGACACAATGCTTAACAAAACTTTAGTCCTAATTTGTTATTATTTCGAATGGTTTGGATTTTATAAGCCCTCAAAGTTGGAGTTGCAACACAACCTTGTCGGTGTCTCCCCATTAAAGACAATGGGAAAAAAAGAGACTTGTGTCAAACTGAGGCCCCTGCAGTCTAAAGTAAAAGTCTGACTGATTTCAAACATATGCCAAATGAAAGACAACGACCATTCCTACTTGAATATGAAAAGTTTGTGCAGATTTGAAAAAGTTTGTGGGATCTGTGAGAAGTTTTTTGAAAACTGTTTCACACTTTTTTCTCCCTCTCCAACTGTGCCGGTCACATGACACACTCTAAGCACCGGAACATTACGCAATACACACCCATTATAAAATCTGACAAAGAGCACAGAAAAGTATAAAACTAAAACTGTGATATCTCAAAAACTGTACAAGATAGCAAAAGCATGTAAATACAAGATTTATAGATCCAAGTCTTGTGACCCATTTAAAGTTTTAATAAAGGCTGAAGGTCTTTGCTGAAACAGGGGTGGGTTTGATTGATTTCTCCATTGGATTGAATGTGGTTTTCTCTGTCTGCCTGCATTTTTGTCTCATCTACTACACAGCTGCCAATGCTCATGTCCATCAAACTTTGACCTGGTCACTGGCACATCCTGTATTTTTCAAAATAAAAGCACTGATCTCTTTCAAAATAAAAGGCCAGAGTGCGAGGGCTCTACCAATGCTGCTTGCAGCTTTAATTATATTTTCTTTTTCTATTAAATGTACCAGTGTTCTTCGAAAAATCCAAAAACTAACGTATTAAAAAAAAGACAGCTGATGACTAACTTATTTATAAGGCTAGTAATAATAAAATAGTGCCCCCAAACAAGATATTAGGGACGAACTTCAAGATACTGGAGGCAGTTTTGGCCAAACTGATTTGAGGCCACCAGGACCATTAATTTTCAAGGGTGCTTTTTAATTGTTTTTAACAACACTGTATATTGAACATTAAAAGTTGAAAAAAAAAAAACAAAATGGTTTCTTTGCTTCAGAACTATCTTTAGTTCTTATTAGCACAATATTCACACTATAATACTGTTAAGGTAACAAACCTTGCATCTTTGTACAGCTGTGGCAGTGCACTGAATTAAAACTCAGACTCTCTCTCTAATTAACAGAGCTGTCTCTGAAAAGCCCCTCCTCTGTACAATCTAAATCAAAGAAGAACATGTCCAGTGAGGCCAATTTGATAATTTTCCACATTTTTTTGTGGCTTTTAAAAACCTCATATCAAGCATTTAACTAAACCTAAGCCAGTCAGCCTAATCCTAACAACCAAAGATATATAAGAGTAGGTGACCATTCTAGGGTTGTCAAAAGCATTAACACTGTAGCCTTTTTGAGTATGTGATTCTGACATAGTAGAGGCATAGCTTATGGGAAAAAACTGGTTGGAATGTTATTTTGGGGCAAAAGCACAAAATTTGTTTTAGAGTTTACAAAAGATTTTACTAGAAAATCTATTTAAGAGTTTTTAGAACCTGATAACCACTGAGAGTGCAGTTATGGTTATCTCCCCCTGTAGGAGCAGATCAGGAAACACTGTTCTGTATTAGGTGTGAATGGGTATCACATCAATGTGTTGATTGTCAATTTTACCTATATAATGTTGGAACCTTTCTGTCTAGGTAGGGTTTCCAGCTGAAAGGGGACAAACCAGTTTTTGACCGCTCAGGAACACGCTGAAAGTTACAGTATGTACGGATGTTGATTTGGAAATATGCACTTTAAGAGACTTGGATATCGAATTAAGAAACTGTGTGCATCGTAAAGCAATAGAGGTTTGACTTTAATTCATCAGACATAGGTAATATAGCGCGTAAATTAAGTTTTCCTGTTTGGATTCCCTCAGTGGCTTAAAGCATTGGCTTAGCCTCTACATCCCCATTTATTTAGTTAGGGCCTGGTCTTGTTAACCCAAAATAACTGCCTGGGGACGTTGCCAAAATGGCCTCCAAGTTGTGAGACTTGTCTATAGGGGGTTTGCCATTTCTGCAAGAAAGAGGAAATATGTGCCAAAAATAATTTAAAACATAACTGCAATTCAAAAGTTATTAGGCAAATAACATTTCCAACATTATTTATTGCTGTTACCTATTAAGAGAAAATCCAATGAGATTAAACACAAAACTTTGTGTCGATATTCATAAAATTAATTTGAATTTTACTGTTTCCCTGAGGTATTTTTACCACAATCAGTTACATTTCAAGAAAAAAGGAAGAAAAGAAAGCAAGAAAAAAATTCAAAGCAATTTTAATGTTTTGACAATCTTATTGCTGAAATGTTTCAGACATTTAAATGAAAATCATTCTTTTTAACAAAAAGAAAAAGGACCTGCGCTGCATTTCACTGTAAAGTGCCACATTTTTCATGTTATCAGTTAACATTGAGGGTCACTTATTACCTTTATGAATCTAACTAATATACGCACATTTTTGTGGAAAGAAGTCGGTCAGAGATGTTAAGCAGGCAGCGCATCTACAGCAATCCTAATGCTAGCACGAAGGTCATTACCGTGTTTCTTTTTAAGGTGCCCAGCCAAGTTTGTTGTCTTTCCTGAGTATTTTATCTCATAACGACATTTCTTATTCCCAAGAAGGGAGTAAATCTCGTCATCCTCTTTACCTTGGCTGCTTGTCGCTTGCATTGTTTGAAACTTAAGAACGAGGCGCAATTGGGCAGAAACTGTGAAACAGGTATGCGATCGGAATTTCAAAATAAAGGCTTATCTTAAAGATGACGATGTTTATCAATGGTTTGAGTTTCCATCAATTTGATTGGATCGTTGCTTAACCAATCAATAGATCAATCCAGATCGATGGATTGTTACACCCCTACTAATAACACTACTTTGTATTACAAGAAGTTGTCGTCTGATATCCTGATAAAAATTAAGGAAAGTTTTTCATTGTAGTAAAATAGTGCAACTTTATTTGATGTAAAAATTTTATGGAAACATAATGGGAATAACTGCATACTGAGAAATTAAATATTTTATTTTAGGGTCATAAAAATATTCAAGCTATCTATATTTGATTTTTATTTTTAAAGGGAAAAACTAGTAAAAGGCCAGGTTAATAAAGAATGTTGTGTTAATTAAAAAAAATAATTAAAAAATTAAGTTAATGCTACTTAAAATTTTCAGTATAATCAATGTGAACAATTCTTTTGAGAAATTAACAAATCAGGTTTTACAGTGAACTGAACTAGCTAATGGTGACAGTTAAAGGAGAACTGCAGTTTTCTGGGAATAATGCCTATTATGCCACAATTCTTATGTAAGGCGAAAATAGATGCCTTTCCCTCCTCTGCATTCGGCAGGTTGCTAGATAGTTACATTACGCTAGCAGATTTGCAGTATGGCTATCTCCCCAATTATTCAGATGGGGCTAGTCTTGTTTACCCAAAATAACTGCCTGAAGGCATCACCAAGATTGCCACAGAGTGGCAGGGCTTGTTTTTAAGGACTTTGCTCCAACACAGTGTATGTTAGTTTATTAAGTCCGTAACGCAGGCTTACAGTGCTCTGTAGTTTATGTTATAACTCACTAGAGGCTACCACTCCAAACACAAGGAACAAGTGTAACGTTATCTTTATTAATTATTATTTCATTATACAACTTGTTGTATAATGACCAATAATCTCTTTAAGATGACCAATAAACTTCCTTGTATCCTTGTATCCTTGTATTAAATGTTGACATCGGTTATTCTAAAGTGACCCAGGCTAACAGTACAGAAAAGTGTCACTGTTCCCAGCTGTTAAAAACAATACTAAACCACCTTTTAATAAAACTGTTACTTGATGAATAACAGCGTTTTAATAAGAGCCGTGTTTTCCCACAGCAATAGTGAGGATGTGTGTATGTGTGGGCTGGTCTGCCTTCTGTTCAGTGCTGTACCTTCACTACCTGCGACCGATGGTGTGATGTTCTGAGCTCTGCTCTAACTCAACCTCAGTTAATATTGAGGTCTATTTTGTAGTTTGTGTTCAGTCTATTTTGGTGTACCGCTGTAGAATGCAGCTTAATAACCCTGGGTTTAAACAGTATTGTTTATGAAAAACATACTTGAGTGAAAGTAAAGACAACATGTTTAAATATAATTTTTTTTTTTTAGTATAAGTAGGCCTGCACGAGTAGTCGTTTTAAAACCTCGATGTCGATTCACCCCTACATGCGATTTCATTTTTAAATTACGTTGATTATTTTTTTCCAAGAGCCGGCGGCATGTGTCAGAGTTGTAAACAAGTGCTCCAAGGCTTCTTCCTTACCCTATGACAAAGCGCTGTTTGGTCAAGTGATCCACGGCACGCAGAATCAAATAGTTAAGTTGAAAGTTTCTGAGGAGGGACTGCGGCGTTGCCGAAATAACGTTAATTGCAAGGAAAACTCAGTGAACAAATGAACGCAGAATGGATGTTGCTGAAAGCCCAGGTAGTAGTGACGAGAATCAGCCCACCACCCAAAGCGACCTTGTTCCGAAAATAGGTGGCACTTCGGTGGTGTGGAATCTTTAAGTGCCATGTTCAGGGTTTAATCCAGGGCAATTTGAGAGCCTAGCCTATGTCTGAAAGAAATTATTCAATTTTCATTGCATTTTTTTTTTTTATCACGAAGCCTTAATAGGTTGACAGAGTGTATTTTATTTATTTATTAATGCTTATTTATGTTACAATTTTCAGAGCCTAATGTAGGCCAGTAGCCTTCATTTTCTTTTTTCACTGAAACCTTATCCGTTTACTGATGCTTGGGCGCTAGAACCATAGTTCATGTGTACAACATTTCAGTTTGTGAGAAAAAAAATCGTGGAAGAAAATCATGTTTTCAATTCAAAGCTAAAAAAATCGAGATTCATATTTTTTCCTGAATCGTGCAGGCCAAAGTAGAAGTCACCTAAATAAATGGAACTTGAGTACTAGCACTTAAGTCATAAAGTCTATTTAATCATGTTTCAAAAGCAGTTTTCAAGTAAGAAATGTATTAATGTATCAAACGAACAAGTAAAAGTAAAATGGTAAATTACTGTTTTACCAATGATTTACCAATTTTATCTGATGGTAAATCAAGGATAAGAGCCTAATGATTACTTAATTTAAGAGATCCCCTCAATCAATAACACTTTGTTGACTTTACAAAACTGGACAGAACTTATGGTTAAATGACAGATTTCCATTAAAAGTTATTTCTATAACATCAACGTGAACAAAAGATGATAAGCAGCTAAAATGTAGTGTACTCATCCCCTTTTGTTCCTTTTAAAAGTCCTTTATTTGTGTCATTGTCAGGATTGCTTATTATATCTCTTTTCCTGGTGTTTTAGGTTTTAGATGTGGTATTGTTTTAGTATCCGTATCGAGATATTTTGACAGGTATGTACCAAAGTTTAAATTTTGGTATGGCGACAACATTACTAGTAACCAACAACCAAAGAATACGACAGCTGCTTTTAAACAGAAAGAAAATATGAAGCTGCCCTCATTTCCATTGTAATGTGTTAAAATACCTGATTTGTCCTTGTCTTTGTCTGCTCCTTCTTTTAATGTCTTTCCGTAATAAAATATACAAAAAATTGTATGTAAATTGTTTGTCTTGTATGTTGTATGTATGTATCGTATGTCACATCATCCTCACATAAAACGGATTAGCCATTTCACTCCTACCACGAAAAGCGTGAGAGTCAGGAGCCGTTCTCGTGTGCTATCCGTGGAGATGCAAGCAGCTGAGGGTCATCAGTTAACCAAGTCGCTCGTTAAGCTATAACACAGAGTACTGACGTTAGCTAGGCCTACTACGATTATGGCCAATTTACTGAGTGGTATTTTTAAGCGACAGATATCGTGGGACTTAACTTTTCATTACACAGGTAGCAAATGGTTTTTAATTTAGTTTCGAGGCACTTAATACAAAAAGATAAATCTGAGTTAATCATTTAAAGGTAGCAGAATATGTAAGACCTACCATTGATGCTAACTGTCACAGCAGGCCCCGTCCTTGGACTCTGACCGTTCAGCGATTCGCGGCACAGAATTTTTTTTTTCGGGTTCAACAAAATCCCTTCTCCCTTAATTACGACACCAGGTACCAAAGCTTTAAGGGGTCCAGCGACCGCAAAAGCCGTGGCCTGCATGAAGGGGGAAAATGCCCCTGATCGAGCAGCGAGGGACATCATGTTTTCAGCCGAGAACTGTTCGACGACCTTCGGTGTTGGATGGAGCAGAGAAGGAGATAGGTTGAAAGACATGTGCGTAATTGCGTACCTACGTCATCTTTTTCTTCTTCTAATATATTTCCGGCAGGCTGTGTGCTCGCGAGCGCAATGCTGCTCTCCACTGTTTAAGTTCTGTTCCTGCTTTTCTCAGCTCTAATTCGAGAATGTAAGACAGTGCAAAGTTAAAAGCTCAGCACAGCCTTTTCAACATATAATTTCCCTCAAAGGAACGCATTGACTTTAAAGAAAAGGAAGGCACCTGATCCAGATCCGCCAACTCTTAAACAGTTGTTGCCTCTCGACTTTATTATTTCTGCAGACAAGATGCACAGCCCTTGGGTTTCCACAAGAACATAGCCCGTTTGCATGTTTTCCCCAAATTTTTAAACTTGCCAGAGCAAGACCCAACAGGCAACTTATCGTAACGACGCCATCCTTTCTATTAAAGCGAAAACAAAACCTTTCCCTTGGAAAAGAACCCTGCAACGAAAAATAACCTGACGCCTCTCTTCTCGTTTCCACTCCTTCTGCCACTTTCCCAGGGTAACCTCACCAATCACACTAACACATTCAGGTCTTCCTATGAAGGCTTAAAGCTCTACATTTTCCTTATTAAAGAGACTCTTTAGTCACTCTAGCCCAATTAACTACGTCGCTCATATGTACATTGTTTACGAAACTTTTTTTAAAAACAAAATATTTATTTACAAATTCCAAACGTTATATTTAATTGATTATACAGTGCCTTCAAATGGGGTCGTATTTGTCGTGTTCACGAGAAGATTCCATCTGTAAACACCCCTCTTTTGTGGTTTTCACAGTGTCATAAGTTTTTTGAAAGCTTTGTGACATATTTGGGGACGTTTTCAGAAATGGCGGAGCACGTGGACATCAAGCGGCAAACTCCTCATTCCCAAAAAGCAATCTTGAATATAAAAAATGATAACAAATTAATTACCTCAATAGAGAAATGGAAAAATTGGAAATTCTCTATCAGAAAATATTCTATAACCTTCAGCAAACAATTGAATGAGGAAAGAAAAGCCAATGAAACCAAATTAAAGAATAACTCTCTGTTTATGGAGAGTTAGATTGGAATGTAGAGGACAAAAACAAAATCTAGATCCTAAATACTTAGTTAGATGAACTGCATCTCAACAAAGCACAGGGAGCATATATAAGGTCCAGAGCCAGGTGGATTGAGAATGGAGAAAAAAAACACATCATACCTCACTAAATTAGAAAAAAGTAGACAAGAAAGAAACAAAATCTGCAGTCTCATAAATGGAAAAAAATGTACAGAACCAAAATGCACTGCCAATGAAGTAAGGACTTTTACAGCAATCTATACACATCTTTATACTCTGAACATAATCCAGTGTATTTTTTTGATAAGATAAATAATATGATTCCTGTAATTGATGAAAATTTTAAAAATGTCTGCGAGGATGACTTGAAAATTGAAGAATTTGATAACATGATTAAAAAGATAGCTTCTGACTGTTCACCGGGTCCAGATGGTATAACAGCAAACTTTTACAAACACTTCTAGGAATATATTAAAACATTACTTCCCCAGGCTATAAATTAATGTGTTATCCAAAGGGAATTAATGGCAACAATGAAACAAGGCATAATCAAATTAACTCCTAAACCTGGAAAAGACAAGAGACTTTTAACTAATCTGAGACCCATCACCCTTCTAACACAGATTATAAAATATTCACAACAGTCTTGGAAGAAAGATTAAATTTGGCATATCTGAAATTATTAGTATAACCCATTCAGGATTTCTTAAAGGGAGATCTATCCATAACAATGCCCGCTTGGTTCTTGACCTTATCAGCTACGCTCACTTAATCAATAATGATGGTTTTATGCTGTTCCTGGACTTCTGTAAAGCATTTGACTCTGTGGAACATGCATTTATTTTTGATACATTTAACATTTTGGTTTTGGCAACAATTTCTTAGATATGATTATTTTGCTATTTACAAATATTAACAGTTGTGTTTTGCTCCAGGAAGGCACATGTCCCAGATTTGATGTAGAAAGAGCCATAAGACAGGGATACAGCACCTCTCCTTTATTATTCATTGCAGTTACTGAATCACTGAATATTCTTTTAAAAAACTCTAACATTGGAGGATTAAACATTAATGATCAGCAATTGATTATAAGTCAGCTAGCTGACGACACAACACTTTTTTCTAAAGAACAAAGAACAAATTTCCCTGGCCTTACAAACTAACACTTCTAAATTACCTGTAAAACTATCGGCCTTCCATCAACAAGTCCTGCTTTACAGGAAGATTATTTATAAATCCAATTTCAGTAAGTCCTGCTTTACAGGAAGATTATTTATAAATCCAATTTCAGTCTTCTCAATGTCCCACTGTGGAACAAAAGAGTCATTTTAAGTCAGAGAAAATCTATGTGTATGGATGACTGGATGTCGAAAAAAAAATGGGTCAATTGTGCACTTGATGGATGACAAAGGTACTGTTCTTAAATCGGATGAGTGTAATACTAAATATAATTTAAATTGCCCAGTTAAAAACTACATTAAGGTGACACAAAGCATCCCAATAGCACTTACTCAATTCATCAGTAAAAATCTGGATAACATTCCAACACCAAAGTTACAAAGTTTATATATTGACACTGAACATTTTTTACATAAAGGCTGCAACAATAAATTTCTTAGACAATATTTTGTAAAGATTATGTACCCTTCATTACCAAGAAGGATACAAAATCTTCAAAACCATGAGAAAAGTCAAACATTAGCAATTAGAACACAATTCCTTAAATTCCCAATCCCTCCTAAACATAAAGAGATACATTTTAAAATGTTGAATGAAATTTATCCCTCAAATGAATTTATCAGACAGAGATTTAAATTTGATGTTGAAAATTGTCACCTATTTACCACAAATGTGGAAATAACAGAACACCTGTTCTATTCCTGTCACATGATCCAAAACCTCTGGAAATCTTTGCACAACTGGTTGAGTTCAAAATCTATAAATATAAATTTATTTCTTTCAAAACTATCCATGTATGCATAATTACAAAAAATAAGATGGTCGCCTATTTTGTGAACAACATAATTATCATAACCAAATATTATATACATAAATATATACATAAATATATACATATTTAATGCAAAATCCCCCCAAAGTTGGAATGCACTCATAAATGAAATGTCTCTGTTATACAAATGTATAAAGAAAGTTGAAAATGCCCATGCTAGAAAGTTATGTACACTTATATCCGTATATGAGTTACTGTTAGGGCTGTCAGTTGATTAAAATTTTTAATCACGATTAATCGCATTAGTGTCCAGAGTTAACGCATTATTAATGCGTTATTAATGTAAATTGTTTACCCTACCCTTTTACATTTACAATAAATACAAATTACTTTTGCTTTTGGTTACTGCTCTGTAACCGTTTGCAATGTTATTTTAGCACCACTTCCTGAAACTACGAGAGCTGGCAAGGCACAGACCGTACGTGCATTAATCGCGCGTTAAAAAAATTAGTGCTGTTAAAAGGAGTTAATAACACGTTAACTTCAACAGCCCTAGTTACTGTAGATCCCTGTTTAGTTTCCCTTTATTTTTATTTATTGTCATTTATTTAATTTATTTTAATTACTGTTATTTCTATCTTATTGAAAATTAATTTTGTATTATTGGCTGGATAACTATGCTTTCGTAAATAGGTGTGACTATATTTTTGTAATAGTTAACATGTTCTTTATCTGTACAACACGAGAATGTCATTGAACTTGTTTGATATTGTCATTAAAAAAAAAAAAAACAAAAAAACTCCTCACTTCCACATTGAAGCTGACCAGAAAGTACAAAAACTTGCAATTCCTCGACTGACTGCTTGAGGCTGGTTCCAAAAGGGAGCAAATTCTCATTGGAGTCCATGTTAAAATGCGACTCTTGATGAAAAGCTAAGGTTAAACTTAACATGTATTTTAAGTTAACTGAAATGGCTAACATTATTCTTACATTCATAAAATAATTCTGCAAGTCTTCATATTGTAAGATTACCACAGCTTGCTATATGAAGGAAGCAAATGACACGATTTAGCCTTTTAGTAACGTAAATATTTCAGCTTTCAGTCATTAACAAGTTCTTATTGCATTGTTATATTGTCTTTGACAATACTTTCATTATCATTTCATATGGACTTACTGCAAATGACGTTCAGCAGACCGATGCTGACAATCCACACCTAAAGTCCAGCTTGCCACTGTTAGCCTTACCGCTGTTAGCCGGCTAGGCAAAGGTGAGATGCTAAATTAGCATGCTCCTAGGCTAGCTGAGTAAGTGTGGTGGAGCCCCACCTCTTTTACCATATGTGGCATTTCTTCGTTTAGGCGGACTTTGAGTGGAGTCAGGTGCAGGCAAATGGTGGCGCCCAGGACAAGATTTCTGAGGCTTCACTTTGGCTCAGGTAGAAAATAATGGGTGACGTCACCACAGGTTTGTCCAGTGTTTTATACAGTCAATGGTGGACATCTGATGGACATCAGTTTTTTTTTTCAATATAACAATAGGTCTGTGGAAAAAACATTTATTTTACATTGGCCATATCTGGTAATAAGCTATTTCATTTACTTCAGTTGGGTTACCCTAACAGTTCCTAAACCCCAATGGCTTAGACACGGAGAGTAACTCTAGCCAAGTTAACTAAGTTAATGTACTTTGTAACTAACTTTGCAAACATATGACTGCATACCAAAGCTGTTGTTAGGATACTGTGACAATAAGAGCTTAGCCCAGCCAAGATATCATAAAAATTAAACAAGTACTGTTACAACAAACAAATCTTAAAAAGAAAATTAAGTTTAAAAATGGCTTGTTAATGCATAAGCAGGGGTGTGGTCTGCTGTGAGTAACAGGCAATGTGATTTCAATAGCCATGAACTTGTTCTGTGGTTTCTGTAGAGCAGTAGAAACTTAAATTAAAGAAATCTAGCTTAGAACTTTGACCCTCTGGCAGTGTTTTGTTTGTTTGTTAGGTTTTGCTTTTTTTTTCATTTCTTAAACAAATTTAGCTAAACGTTAACATTAGCTGAACAGTCCCTACAGGAATTTGCAAGAATTAACGAAAAAATTTAACCAATTTCTGTGAATTCTGCGCGACCTTGCAATTTTGTCCAATCTCCGCGACTTTTCTGCAATTTTGGCCAGCGTCCCGTGAGTTCTGTCAATCATAGCAGTCCCCAGCGCGAACGTAATGCACATGAGCCACCGAATTCACCTCCTTGTTCATGGTTTGAAGGTGCAGACATGTGCGATAGTAATGTCTCTCACTTACCGACAAAAATTACTGCTAAAGACCGCGCAAAACAATTCCCCGATGTTCTTCACGAAAGCAGAGTCACCTTTGATTTTAAATGAATTATACAAAACAAAGAAAAAAAATGCAACTTTTTAGCAATTTTCACTGTCTCCCGCAATTTCATCACAACAAATGCGCTTAAAACATCGCAACTTACATCACAATTTTTTAGAAAAGCTGCCGTGAATTCAGGCATTTTAGGCCACAACAATCTTGAAAAACGCCCGCGAAATCCTGGAGGGACTGGCTGTTTTTCTGGTAAATGGCTTTTTTGTGTTAATTCTGTTTTTTGCTACCTAAAATTAGCTAACATGCAAAACACTAGTCTAGTTAACATAAACAATGGGTTCATCTTGCCAACACTAACCAAGCTAAGGTTAGGTGGTGGGTGTTATCTTTAGATACTTAAGGCTATATCAGAAGGCTAGCACAAACTGATAACTAACAGTTTACTTATTACTAACTACATGGGGACGGTATCTGGCAACGGTAATTTGTGAGATTAGTACTATCCATGAGAACATCATGATAGTTCATGTTAATGTTACATTGAAATAACATAATGCAGTTAAAACAGTATTGTTAATTTGGGCTACTGTCACTGCTAGGCTTGGACAACAAATATTGATGTCCTAGAGACTAAGGGCCATGAGCAAGTTATGCAAGTACTACATCCTCTCAACAATTTTCTGCATTGTGTCAGCTTAATTAACAAGCAGCATAAGTAGAGATGGCAGAAATACAAGGATGCAAGGATACAAGGAAGTTTATTTGTCATTATACAACAGGTTGTATAATGAATTTAAAATGTGGTTCTCTCTTGATTGATTAATTGATGTTTAAAAAAGATAAATAAAAAAAATTAAAACTGCAAGCAGCGTTAGACGGCCCCTCGCACCCTGCCGCCCGTCAGACACGGTGGCACGCCCTGGACACGGTCGACCGCTTGCACCCAGTTCACGCTGCTACCCAAGCGCAGTACGCATCTTCTTTCTCTCATGCAGGCAGGCGAGAACATCACTGCACTCACTGCTCAATAATCAGGCAGTGAATCAAGCTGATTCATGTGCTAAATCAAAGTCCCTTCTATTCAACAATGACCTGACATTGATTCAAAATGGAAACATATACAGGAAAAGAATAATGTGTATGTCTTATGTATTCGCGAGCATGGATGTAGTCTTTTTTTGTATGGTAAATTAGTTCCAGTAATTGCAGAGGTAATCCAGTAATGTCATTGCAGAGGTCTTGTTATGGATTGGACTCGAAACAGGACCCAGATGCAGAGACGTTTCAACGTATTAAATGATTTATTCAACAAAGGCACAACAA
>JAPZDZ010016646.1:0-11677 GCA_029783805.1 Acanthurus tennentii | reverse complement strand
CAGCAAATCACAGATATCATTAAATGGAAAGTGCTGCTGCTGACCATATGTGTTTCTGTTTTGTTTTAATTCATACCATATGTGTTTCATGTTGGTGTTAAATTCATGCATGTCTAGTTTTCAAAGATTATCTTCCAGGGATGACTCTTTTTCATGCACTGTCAGGTAGGAGCCTTTTATCTGCAGCACATCAAAATACCTCTGAACTGCTCTTCACATCAATTTGTTCAAGAAGTCAAACGGGCCAGCTGTTTTGCCCATTCAACCACACCTGAAACTGTCCGTGAGAGCATAGTGAGTGGAAGTCAGCGGGAATAAATTCTAAAATGAGTTGACATAGAGTGCCCAAGTCCTGCCCCCTTCAAATGACCCCCTGGGACCTCATACCTTAATCAATAAGGTCACAGTTTATAGTAAAAATAATAAAGGACCCTTTACATTTTTTTAAAACAGCTCATTTCCCACCTCACACATTGCATATCACCAAAAACAGCATAGCTACAGCTCTAAAACTGGCCAGACTCTTTCATAATGTTTACTGTTGTTCCTGAAGAACAAAGTGAAATGTGTGTCATGTACAAAACAAAGGAGTAACCAAATGCAAACAACTGACAAAGTAAGAACTAACAAAATGCTTTATTTGTAAACGCTTACAGCAAAAGAAAACTGAAGAGCCAAAAGGTGCACATAGAAAAATACAAAATCTAGACATGACAAAAACATAAAAACAAAACAACAAACCAGTAAGAAAACAAGGAGCACAGGGAACAATGACGGGATCAGGGATGAACGACAGCAGAACCAGGAGATGACAACACACAACCCTACAAAAGCTGGGTTTACATGCACAGTTTTTGTCATTTTGTCTAATTTTGTTCTTATTGAAGTTTTTGTATCAACTTTTTGCATGGGATGTGATTTATTAAGGTCTGCTGTTTACGTGCACAGATTAATTTAATCGAGACAGCAGTCTGACAAGTGTAAAATGATGAATGAATCACATGATAGATTGGCGGTAGAAATGGAGATTTATCGTCTTTTCCAAACACTAGTTTCCATTATATTGATTTCCCTAATAAAACTGTACAAACTGTACATATGCACATATTTTTTACAGAAATGGGTTCCAATGGGGTCCACCAGTAAAGGGTATGGCTTAGGAACTCAGGTGGCTGATTGGCACGAAGCCAAAGTCATGTGACCAGGGCTTAATTTACAGTATATATTTAAACTTGTAGAGCAAGGCCACCAAACAAAGCCATGCAATTACAGTTGTGCAAACTATATGAATCACAACCCTTGTTTTGTTAGGGTTTTTTGGGGGTTTTTTTGTTTGTTTGTTTTTGACTGTAACCTACATGTATTTAGTTGGTGATGCAGAAAATTTGAGTTTGCTGTTCAGTTTGCTGCTCTATTTGCAAAATTGTTCTTCCTCTCACTGAACTGTTGCGTATGTTTACAGTGTTTCCTGGCCATTTACCCATGCTGACTAAATAAAGGCTTTTATAAAATCATATACATCAGTGTATATTTTCTCTATAAGTATCAAGTAGCATATCAATAGTACATTATATTGATAATCTAATAAATAAATAAATAATCTATTTTTTCATAGGATTCTCAGGGGTCATAGGTGCAGTAGACTGCACTCACGTAGTTGTCACTGAGCCTTTGGGAGAACGCAAGGTGATTTTATGAATAGAAAGTCCTTCTACAGCATTAGCGTTCAGTAAAATATTTGTAACTCATGTTTACAGAGTGTTTGGCTCACTAAAAGTGGTGCACAGTGACTTAGCATACTGGTCACATGTTCCTGTACAGCACAGTCTTGGTTCCATTTAAAAAGCCTTTACTGGCATCTTTGTTTCAGTGCTGTTATTAGCAAATTACCCTAGACTGCCTTCGCAGATGGCTCACAATCACAAATTGCTGGTTACAAATTTGGATGCATGATGGCCCGCCTCAGTTCACAACTCTCCCATTTTCAGAGCGTCTTTATTGGGTCACCAGTCTGAGCAAGGTAAAGAAAATATAGCCTACACAGCTTTTTCATTCTTGCTTAATTGTAACTCTGATAAAGTAACTGCCTCTCCCTTTATATCAGGGTTTTTTGATGGAATTTAAGTCAGGGACAGGGACCCCTGCATCTGGTACCTAATGATCCCCTACTCTCACTCACAAACAGCAGCACAGTTGTTTTAATGCATCACCAAGTACGTGTAGGGTCAGGATAGAGATGACCTTAGGGGTCATCGCGTCCTGCTTGAACTGCCTTGGTGACCTTAGGGTCTCTCTTCAGAGAGATTGAGAGGTAGCAACAGCATGTGTGGTGCTCCTCAACACTGAAAAGAGAGCCCCTCGTGAGCCAGTGATGGCATCTGATGTGGTATACCACCAGTCACTCTACCAGTGTGCAGATCAGACTGAACACCCTCTGCTAGACCCTCCATGGCTGGGGGGCCTTGATTGTTGAAAAGGGCCAGTTCCTCTGAAACTGTATATTCATTCATCCCCCCCCCCCCACCCCCCCACGTACACACACACACAGTTCAAAAATCCAAGTATAATTGGCAAAAGCAACTGCATACCAAGAGCAACAGCAAAAATCTCTTTTTGATTTTCATGTCTGGTACTTATATGCAGCCAGGTTCGTCCACCAGTTCAAAATCATACATAATGTTAACTTTTTAAGCTTGATATTGACAAAAATCGCAGTGATTTACACGTATCCTTCGTTGTAAGATAGTGTAATTCCCGTGTGATATGTTTAATCAATAGAAATTACCTGGAGGCATAACTTACGAATTTACACGATCGGCAGTTTTGTGCGAACGTTGCTCTCTAGCCTTGTTTGTAAAAACAGTGTTTTTTTTCCTGTAATGTTTGTTTAATTCCTCGTAGTTCTCCATGATAGCAACTAGTTCCTTCTGAGTGAAGTAGGCGGCACGCGATCGGTCCATCATGTGCAGAAGAAAAGACACATGACAGACCAAACGCTGGAAATGCGCACAGAGCCCAGCGAGGAGGCGAGGAAGGTCGGGCTTAACAAAGCAGGACATTACCACCGTCGTGTCATCAATTATCTTTAATTTGGGCTTTAGGTTTTGTCGAGCCAGCTCACACAAAAAAGGCCTGGCTCTGATGAAGTTGCTTCGCTGTACAGCTCTCAGCTGGACGTTTCAGTGAAATGTTGAAAGGAGTGCGAATCTACGAGGAGACCCGTGCATATAGGACCATGCTTTAAAACCCGAACAGATCAATAAGCAGGAACGGACAGACTGACACATCACTTACTTTCTTAACTTGCTTGTCTTTTGTTGGTGTAAAATGAAGGTGGGTCCCGAATTCACTTTGCATTCGGGACCTCAATTCGGGAATTCACTTTGCTGCCTGCAAGCCATAAACAGCTGTTTTAACGCCTCTTCCTGCAGATTTTGAAGAAATATTGTGAATGTCCCGTCCAAATAAGATAAGAATATATAATACGAGATATAATTATAGGACATTTTTGTTAGGTTTTGTTCAGTTTTAACAGTAAGCACGCAAGCATTGTGTAAGGACTGTGGATTTTATGATGCATTTAGTGACTTTTTGTCTATTCTTCAAGGCTCAGTTTCAGAATCGCACAGTCAAATACGTCTATTTCAATAAAGCCCATTTTTTACAGACCTGAATATTTGATCTCCCAACAGTTTTTTCTGATATTGACCTGCCATGCCGTCAGTCCTTTTTGCATTTTATTTTCTGTTATTGGCATCTGAGTGGTAATATGCTGTCTGTCCTCGTAGCGTATGCCTAACTGTGCCCTTATCGGTCAGTATTTTTAGTGGAGCTGGTGCTGAAGACTCTGTGGTGCTGATAACACAGTAAGATTGTTCTGCTCACAATTCAACATTGAAAAACGCATAAAAACCACGACTTTTTCTCTGTTCTGTACAACTCTGACTCATCAACAGGTTGGTAATAAATAATCCTGCAAACCTGCTAACTTGTTTGATAGAATTTATTAGAGACGTTCACCTGTCTGTTCTCCTAACAGTTTGAGAATAAAATAGTTCCCAAGAGGAACTCTTCAGGGGTTCCCACTAGATGTCACTTAACTTTATTCACTTAATTGGAAACTCTAAATGCTGCAGTCAGATCCTGCGCAGATAATAAAGTGGTTATTAGCGCATTTAATTCTAATAAAACCAAAGCCCATTGCATAACTGGTATAGGAAATAAGCTTTGTCTGAACCCTCGCACAGTAAACCGGACTTTGCTTTTGCATCTGTCAATGTTGTTGTTGTTGTTGTTGTTGTTTTCTGTCCTGTCACTTAGAAATAAACAAATAGAAATAAACGGAACTACGCTGAACTACAATATGACCAGAGTTTGAGACAAATCGGCTCTATGTTTTAAGTTATAATTTATTGTCACACATACATTGGCCAGTGAAATTTGTTCTCTGCATTTAACCCATCCCTGAGGGGCAGTGTCAGCCGCCGTGCAGCCCCCGGCAACGATACCACTCCTTGATTCAGAAACAGCTTCTGAAAAGTCAAGCTTATGCTTACGCACAAACGAGTACAACGCTGGTCATGTAGTGACAGGTTGGGTGTTTCAGGGCAATGGGCACACGGTATAGGCAGCCAATTATGCAGTTAATAATGACACTACAAATTATATGACATGTATGATGTGTTGTGACCACTTCTCTGCGCTTGTTCCTTTGAGTATTAAGAAAAAAATGTCTAAGCAACATTGTTGGAGAGATTTCAAATGCAGGCATATACGCTTCAAAATCCATTCATCATAAATATTGGTGTTCTTCATGACTTGACATTTGCGTAAAGTGAGCAGCTTTGCTTCATGTTCATAAGCGAATCTTCGCTTTTATCCTTGAGATTTATTGCAAGTTTTCTTATGAAGCAAGAATATTATTTAGCAAAAGCTGCTCCGGTGTCAAAGTAGAATATTATGGATACGCATCCTTACCTGTGTGTCGACCAAAGTCCAGCATAAGAAAAAGTTTATGACAGATATCCACAAGAACAAGTTCATAGTTCGCTGGTCTGCCTTCATCCCCTATACCATCATTTAAGCTCAAGCGACCTTATGCTCGGGATTAACACCTCCTCTGTTGTCGGTACATCATTGAGAGCTTTACATGAATGAAAAGTTTAACTTCAAGTTGTGGTCCAAAACTGAGAAAACTTCAAGAGATCCTAAAATCCAGAGAGTTTCCCCATCCAAGACCTGCTCTAGTGCGCCCAGAAATTACTCCTCAACTATGAGTACCTTCGATACTTCCGCAGGACGAATACTGACACTGGAGCTTCCTGGCAGTTTGGGATGTGGCGCGCAGTGAAAACAACGAATTGCGCACGTCCTGCGCACCAGGAGTGTGCCTCACGTTTCAAAAGTGCCACAACAACATGTTATCTGATCGGTATTATGTCTCTTCAGTCTGTGTGGTTCAGAGGTGAGCCGGTTTATTTATACGACGTATACTAGTCGCCATCTTTTCATATGCTCTCCTTCGCACTCTTTCACTCACGGGGCGCTGTTTGTTGATGGCGAGGCACGGTGCGCCGCTTTCTGTCAGCTTTTTGATGCACATAAATGTTTTTAAAGATATACGGTAAACTAAAACATGTTTTGAAATGTCTCGAGTCTTTTTCGAAGGACATTTAGAATTTTTTTGTGAATTAGTGTGAGTATTTTAAAGAAATACCCCAGCTCGCTCTTTGTGGAAAAAAGGAAAACTGCAACTACCGAGAGATCTGTCCATGGTGCTGATACGGTAAACGCTTTGTTTCCCCAATCTTAGGAGTCAGTGTTGCACTTCGGTCACTGTGGGTGCTTGTGCGTCATATCCAATCCAAACTTTTTGTAGCAGTAACAAAACTGGGGGAAAACAGGGAAAAGGGTCAGATTAAGAAAAAGGCTAGTTTTATGTTAACTAAAAAAAAACCTAAATATCAACTTATCAAATAGAGGGAGGGTGCAATTTAAACTAGCTTACTTTAACTAACTTTACATAAGGTTTAGAGGGAGAGAGAGAGAGCAGAACAGAGAGAGAGGAAGGGCGAAAAAGAGAGAAGAGGACATGGAAGTAAAAACAGAAAATGAGAGCAAGTTGGGGTGGAGGGAGGGGGTGCACAGAAACAGCGAAACAATAAAAATGGTAATGAAAATGTGAAAGTTATTGTACTTGATAATATGTAGGCTACATGCAAGTGTATTATTATTATTATAATAATTATTATTAATAATAATAATAATAATAATAATAATAATAATAATAATAATAATAATACAATTTATAAAAGGCTCATAGTAACAGCAGCATTAAGAGCACAGTAGGAATGGAGCCATAATGAGCCATCTAGGCACAACCATAATCCAAAGGAGTCTGGTAAGCTAGCAGAAAGACACCAGGGAAGGTGGCAAGTTAGAAACAAGTGTTAGTGGAATGCAAATGTAAGTCAGATTGAGAGAGAGGAGGAGAGATGAAGGGGAGAAGGGTGCTCAGTGAATGATGGAGGCTCTCCAGCAGTCTAAGCCTAACAGCATAACTGGGGCTGATCCAAGGCAAGCCTGAGCCAGCCCTAACTGTAAGTGTGGCACCCCCCAACAGGGTAACCACAATTTATATTATTTCATATTGAATTTTACAACTATTTTTGTTAATATTTATTTATGTTTTCAAATTAGTATTTGGGGTACTGAGTTGCCACATTTCTGGTTCCAACTGGTTGCTCTGGGGAGAGGTCAAGGGGCGGCGCCTCATCCCGAACAAGAGACAAGAGAACAGACTGTTCCTCACTTCTCTGTTTTACCTGCTTCATACAGGTCTGTAAACGGTCAAAGCACCACAGAAATTTTATACTATATGAACAGTTAAAATTAACGTAATTATTTATATAGAGTTTGTGTCATGTTTTCATAAGTTATTTTCGCTAATAAGTTAAAAAGTTACGTCTGCCGTTTTGTGTCGAGCGAGACACCAGTTAAACTAGTTACCATGGAGACAAGCAGCAATAACGCTCTTGTACAAGAGGTTTTGTTTATCTGTGATTTATATTGCTACGGTGAATATTCATTTGTTTAACATTGAAATATACGTTTAAAGGAAAAAATAACACAAGCACTTTGTAATTCATACATTTCAAGGCTCTATTACAGAGGCAAAGTAGGTAGACTGTAAGAGCAGATGTATTATACACTGTAAAACTATACTGTGAAATACAGTTTATCCAGTTTAAATTGAGTTGAAGGAAACGTAACGTTTTTACAAAAGGGGTTTATTGATATAAATGATAGAGAAATGTGTTGATTAGGAAACAGAAGATGATGTGAGAATTGTGTATTGAGATTTATTGAGTTACTAATGTGACTAATGGAAAGAAATTGAACTAAAACATGAAAGTAAACTACTGGAAACTGAAGTGGAAAGAGATACACATTGTGTTTATGTGAACATCATAACAAGTTGTGTAATAAATCAGACAGAGACAATCTGAAAAGACAAGAGAACAGACTGTTCCTCACTTCTCTGTTATACCTGCTTTATACAGGTCTTATATTTGTTATTGCGGTCCCTCATCCCTGGGACCTGTAATATAAGCTTATGAAAAAGAGCATTTTTAAGTCTAGCTACTAAACGAGGAGATGGTGTGCGCCTCCTGGACTGCAGTTGGAAGTTGGTTCTACAGGACTGGAGCTCAATAGCTGAAGGCTCTGGCTTTCATTCTACTTCTGGAGACTTCAGTAACCACAAGTTAGTCTGCATCGTAGGTTTTCAATAGGATATTAATAAACTCTTTAAGATATGATGGTGCCTGACAATTAAGTGCTTTGTAGGTGAGGAGGAGGATTTTGAATTCTATTCTAAATTTCACAGGTAACCAATGCATCATATGTCATTCAAACCATGCAACAACCATGGCTGAGACACAAGCCTCCCAGCTGTTGTCATACTATCACATTTGTTCTTTTAATCAGGTTTTGATATAGGAAGGCATGCGAGCAGATGGCACCCTGCTTATTATCACTAATTATTGTTATGCTTTCCAAACAATAATTCTGTGTAAAAAACTGGCCCTTCATGCCTCATGAATCTTAAATGATGTTGCCTAGCATGTAAAAATGCACTTTGGCAGAGCCTGGGCAGTGACTCAACAATGACCCAATCCATTTAGCACATGCATCACAGACATCACACTGTGTATAGCAACCTGTTCTCAGATCATAACTGCTGGTGGCATGCAGCTGTCGGGCTGACATTTGTGTCAGCAATGACTCAGCCCAGGTTGAAAAATAAGCTGCTTTACAACATAATGTTCACAGTGTAACAACAGAGTAGAGAGACAGTGGGGAAAAAAAGTTTTTTAAAAAAAGCAAAAGAAGGTCCAATTACTATCCAACAATTTCCTAAATGCATTTTTGCAGAACAAGAAACAGATCCTGGGAGCATGCACCCTCTCTCATGATAATAAGAACAATCAAACTAGGCTTACTGTTTGATTTCAATACCCAAGCGCTCATTTTTCCTCTGCTCAATTACTAAGGTCATCCACTCACAGGCAATGGCCTGGGCAGGTTCAACCCATCCACCAGAAGGACAGCTAAAATGTTCAGGGACCAAAACAAGCCCCTGTACAGCTTCCAGATGTAAAACCACAAGCATTTGTTGAGGTCATTTAGATCAGATTCACATGTGTGAATTGCTGGGTGTCATTCTCAGTCAACAGTCAGTCACTGAAACCACCTACTCATAAAAGACAGGCCTTTAAGCCCACAAAACACCTTATTTTTCTAAAATCCCTCTCCTGTATTGATTCTAATATGTCTTGTCTGTTTCTCAAGGCCATTGCTCTCACTGTGATTAGGATAATGTTACCACACTGTAAAGGTCTTTGGCCTCTTGTGTATATGATATCAAATGAGATCAAGACAAAATTAAAACCCATTGGTCATAATTCTGTTTACAAGTCAGCCACTGGTTTACATGGGCTGTCTTTACTGTGTCCATGAAACTTTATTGCAAGTAATTTTATTGAATATTACTGTACTGCTTGAGTTGTCACTGCTTCAGCTTAACATAGGACTCTATAGGTCACTGGTTCAAAGGTATAACTTTTTTAGGGGCGATATACAATTTAAAACAGTTCATATAGTGTCAATATAATTAACAGGAATATGCTGTAAACAAATTCATGCTTGAATACATTATTAAAGAAAAAGTGTTTTTTTTTCACAGACCACCCCTTCAAAGTAATTGTTCAGTGGAGAAATGATACAGTGCAATACAAAAGGTGTTGTGTTATTTTTTTTCCCTCAAAATAAAACATTATTTAACAGCTTTCTGTACTTTTTTACACTGGCATATTAGTTATACCTCAAATCTGACTCACACAATAAAACAATTCATCAAAACTTTCTTGCCACTGCTCCTCTAACAGCCCAGCTCCTCCAGCGTGTAAATATTCTGGAAAGGCCCTTGAGAAAACCACATTTTGCGTCTGTTAAATTGGTACTCAACCATGACAGATATAGAGTGTGGCTGCCTGAGATGAAAGAGGAGCTGACTGAGACAGAGCATTATGAGTCCTGCTGCCCCCACACCCAGCATGGAGTTTGAGGATATGGTGATGATGTAAAAGAGCTCCTCCTTAACACTCCTCCATTATCTCTCACAGTTGCTTCATCTACTTTGTGACCCATTAGACATCTCACTATTTTTTTTATTCCAACACTTTTATTAAATTATTAAATTTTAAATTTAAACAGATTGCCAGATTGGCAACAATCATTGTGGTTACAAGCTGCACATGTGAACTGAGGAATAAAAAGTAGAACAATAGCATTAGCATGTTATGACCAGCTCATCTACTTTCTTTGTTCTTCATTTCTATACTTTTGGATGAAGTAAACTTTGTTGTTCACATATGCTCAATAGACCAATGACTACAACAGATGTACTCACCATTATAAAGCCTACATGTGTGCAACATACTGGCTTCAGATTCCTTGTAATTTGCCTTTTATACCCTCAAACAACATAAGGTTGAAAAATTAGTGCAACGCTCTGATCCCATATGGCACATTTTTCTCAAAATAAAGCTTATTTGCTCAAAACAGTTAATATACATGCCCCACAATGTAAAGCTATTTTTGTAATTTGTCAAGGCCTTCAAATTAAAGACTGTTTTCTTATAGTTTACTAGCGTCTTAAAGGTCCAGGTGTTACATAAAAAAGGTTAAATCAGTGGTTATAACAGAAATTGTATTGGTAAAAAAAAAATGGACTTTTCAATAATCTATAGTTGATTCAATTAATACAAAGGCAGATGTGACAGAGGCCAAGATAAAACAGAATGTTAAACTAGATGTAAGCTATATGTAAGTGTTTTATAATAATGATACCATTAATAATACTAGTACCAATACCAATAATAATATTGCTAGTAATAATAATAATAATAATAATAATAACAGTTGCTGTGCACGTCAAGCAGAGCCACAGCAGAAGGCACAGCTAAGATCAGCAATCCCAGCACAACCTCAGTCCTTGGGTATCCGGGAAGGATGGCAAGTTAGTAACAGACATGAATTGAGCATGAATGCAGAATAATATAAGGAGAGAGATGAAAGAGAGGAGCTCAGAGTGTCATGGAGTCCCCCAGCAGCCTAAGCCTATTTAGAAGCATAACTAGGGGCTGGTCCAAGGCGAGCCTGAGCCAGCCCTAACTATAAGCTTTATTAAAAAGGAAGGTTTTAAACCTACTCTTAAATGTGGAAAGGGTGTCTGCCTCCTGGACTGAAATTGGAAGATGGTTCCGCAAATGAGGAGCTTGATAACCGAAGGCTCTGGCTCCCAATCTACTTTTGGAGATTTTTGGAACTACCAGTAAGTCTGCATCCTGAGACCTTAATGGTCTGGTCGGATAATAAGGTATACTACGAGCTCTTTAAGATATGATGGTGCCTGGTCATTAAGCGCTTTGTAGGTGAGAAGAAGGATTTTGAATTCTATTCTAGATTTTACAGGTAGCCAGTGCAGAGAAGCTAATACTGGAGTAATAAGATTTCTTATTCCAGTTCTTGTCAGTACATGTGCAGCAGCATTTTGGATCAATTGTAGACTCTTCAAAGACTTAATGGTGCACCCCGATAGTGAGGAGTTGCAGTAGTCAAGTCTGGAGGTAACAAATGCATGGATCCTCAAGACAAGCTTGAAGTTTGGCTAATTGATTTGTTTCCTTTGGCTTTATTGATAGATATAATTGGCTATTATATGCATAACAGTGAAAGTTAACTGAGTGCTTTCTAAAAATATTGCCTAAAGGAGGCATATATAGGGTGAATAGTATTGGCCCAAGCACTGAGCCTTGTGGAACACCATGACTAACTTTGCTGTGTACGGAGGATTCATCATTAACATGAACAAACTGAAAGCGATCCGATAAGCACATTTCACTGCGCATTGTACTGTGTATAATTGTGTATGTGACAAATAATAATAAAGTAAATAAAGTAAAGTAAGACTTAAACCAGCTTAATGCTGTTCCTTTAATGCCAATTGAATGTTCCAGTCTCTGCAGAAGAGTATTGTGGTCAATTGTGTCAAATGCAGCACTAAGATCTAACAGAACAAGTACAGAGACAAGTCCCCTGTCTGATGCCAACA
>JAPZDZ010016635.1:0-14111 GCA_029783805.1 Acanthurus tennentii | reverse complement strand
GCACTCCTCCATGTATGTTAAATAATCTTATCTTTTTTAAACAATCAATTAATCAATCAAGAGGGAACCACATTTTATACAACTTGTTGTATAATGACAAATAAACTTCCTTGTATCCTTGTATTTTTATTGGTTAATTGAAATAACCCAGAATAATTCCAGTATGTTCCTCTAATGGTTTTCTGCACAACCCTGTTTATAATTACTTTACTATGATAGTATGATTTTCCACTAAATTTTACATTTATATATTCTATGGGTGCATGTAATGTACAAATATCTATGAAGAGTTGTATTGAATTGATCTTGGACTGCATGATTAGAGAATATTAAAGAGCATGAAAATATTTTTGATAAATTGTACTTTGCTGTTAAAGCTTTATCCTTTTCAGCAAATAGATAAAACCATACATCTTGAGAAACTGAAAGATGGCACACTCTTCATGAAGTATGTCTTATTTACTCTTCATGAAGTATTTCATGTATTTCTTAAGGAAACTTAAGAAAGCAAAGTTCCCATGTCAAGTTCTTGTCAACTTCTACAAAGGAGCGATTGAAAGCACCCTGACTGGAAACATCACAAACTGGCATGGGATGTGCACGGCCCAGGACAGGAAGTCTCTGCAACGAGTGATTACAACTGCCCAAAACATCATTAGTACCTATCTACCAAGCATCAGTGATATCAGGGAGGTGAGGTGCCTGCGCAGATGAAAAAAGATCCTAAAGGACAACACCCACCCCAGCCACAGCCTGTTCACCCTGCTGCCGTCAGGCAAAAGATACAGAAGTATCCGCTGCCGTACCACCAGACTACAGAGCAGCTTCTTCCTTCAGATTACTTAATGCACCATCTGCACTCCTCCATGTTTAATTATTTTATTTTATTTTTTATACAATCATTTAATCAATCAAGCAATCGATCAATTAGCATTAGGCAATGGTGTGATTCAGTGTAAAACCTTTCTCCTCTGTCTCACTTCATGTCTCCTTATAATACTCTCTTTTCACATTAAGTTATTCATTGTATTTTGACTTTCATGCAGTTTTTGTTTGACAGATCACCCTTACAAGCTAATTGTTACATTTGTATGCATAATGCCCATTATTCACACACTCAGATTAAAAGTTTGAAGTGTTTCCCACATGTAAAAACTTTTAATAAGATGTCTGCAATATTATTATAAATATTTTACCTATGCTGGGTTAGGGTTACTCTCATCACAATGAAAACTAAAAAAAACACACAATGTAAATATTTTCTGGGTGCATTATCATACATGGATATGTATATAAATATTAAAATCTTGAATCATATATGCTGTTTACTAGTTATTATTTATATTTTACACTAGGACATTAAAAAGTAAGTAGGTCTTAAGGTGTAGAATTTTCCCTTGAAGACAAATTATAAACCAAAACAAAATTAATTTGGCAATCATCACTTCTAAGCCCCTACATATGTGCACTGACTTTGTCTGCAAACCTTCTCCTCTTGTCTGTACTTTGATGTTTTGTTTTGATTGGAACATCACTGGGTGGAGAGTGGGTGTGTTCCCCCAGCCAATAAAAGCACAGGTGAAGTTCGGAGTGGATAAATATGGCGACTAAACAACATTTAGACCAGAGAGAGTTTGTTTTATGTTTATGCATTCAGTCACAGGCCAGGAAGTTACTGTACGTTGGTATATAGCTGATGATAGCCAAAATAACTGTTGAATGGCTCTCAAGTTGTGGCTGGGGTTGTCACAGTGACAAAATTTTCCCACCGACTAACTTTAATAAGCTTGTGACACCAGTGGTAATCCCCTTGGTAAACAGATTTTTACATGAAAAAAAATCATTATCTGTAGAGCATGATGTTAAATTACTGCTAAAGAAAACGGAAAATTTCCTACAGCTACAGCTTTACACTAAAAGCATTTGACTGGCAAAGTGCAAGTTGAATTTTAATTTGAAGTAGGCTAGTCACAAGTCAGTCAGTTAGCCATGCTAGCTTACTGCTATCCATCACCAAAAACATGGTTATGGAGCAAAAAATTGTCATTTTTAGTGTCTGCTGACAGTGGATCAATTTTAAATATGTCTGGGAGCAGTTTTATACCATCTGCAAAAGTAATTGGACAAGAAGAAGCTGTTAGATGAAGAGCTGCATTGAAAAGTGGAGCTTACAAACTCCTTTCATTCAAGTTTTAGGAACACTATTAGCATCAGAAATATTGTAAGTGGCAGCAGTGTTGCGCAGTAGTGGCTGTGTTTGGCTTTGAAAACTAATCCCCTACCATCATCCTGCTGGTCAAATTTCCATACTTCCATCACATTATGAGTGAAATGTAACTGTGTCTCCAGCAACTCTGTGCTGCTGTTGCATGGTTCCGGGGCCTGAAGCAGGATGTACCTGTATTGTCTGTCTGATAGCACTGGTTTTCAAAAAGGCAAAATGACAATGGGGCACATAATGTAATCAATGTATGCTTGGCCACACCGTGTGACACTAGGAACACCAGCTACCACAGCAAGCCTGGCCACTGCTACATATGAACCTGATGCTGCAGGTAATTCTTCGGCTGGGTGGGTGTGTTCTGGCAACTGCTGTCAGGGAAAGTAAGTAGCTTCTGGTAGCTTTAACCCCAGAAGGAGGGACCAAATTTGAATATTTATGACTAAATATAGATTTATGTAAAATAAGACTTCAAGGATAAAAGTTTATCATTTTTGGTCTGCTTGATTTTGTTAGTGTCTGTAAGTGACAACCTATGGTCACTGAGTGAGAACTGTTTCTAGTGTCAAAGTAGAACAAACTTTAAAAAAACAAAAACTTTAAGACCAATGCATGTTAGCAGCTGGAAAAAGACAAAAGAAAAAAATATTAAAAAGAGAAAACGGGAAAAAGAAAACAACGGAATTTCTTTTCATATCATTTGTACTTAATTTCATCATTTGTAAATCTGGTCAGTAAGTACTGTTCAAACCATTTGGGCCATTTTTTCTGTTTTCTCTCTCTGTCTTCTTGACCTCCATGAAGTTTTATTTTTATGCTCTCTACCTTTTTTATAATACTGTCCTGAATTACAAATCATCTCATTTTTGAGCTTTAGAAAGCCAGTACCTACAGTAAACAGCTTAAACCTTACTACTGTCCCCTTACCAAAACACAAAAAATTAAAGCATTATCCAAGAACCTTTGGCAATAAATGAAACCACATTAGCCATTACAATGTTCATCCTCTATAAAGTATGAATTAATTAATGTATATGTATATACTAGTTTTAAAGTATCTTGTCATAGACCATACTGCTTTTCAAAGGGAAATTTAGCCCTGTCAGTGCCTGCAAATGGAAAGAAATGACAAGGTAGTGGTTTAAACGACACAAGGTTGCCAAACACACTCACACACTTCCATAGGCTCATGCATTGCAGTTCTCTTTGCTTGTCATTGCTAGTGTGATGATGAGATAGAGGCCCTTAACAAATTACATCATCCAGAAGGAGAAAACAATGAAAAGACTGAGAGAAGAAGAAGAAGAAGGAGCTAAAAAAATTAAAAGCTTGAGTAAAAAAGAAAAGAAATCATTTCTAATGAACGAGTCATCCACTTTCTAAGCTTACTGTCTTCTTCTTCCAGCCCCCATCCCCATCTCTAGCCCCTCCCACTCCCTAAGGTCTTATCTCTTTCATATTGCACACTCAAGGAATTTGTAATCCGCTTATACTTGTTCAGTCTTCATCTACATTGTAACTTTATATGTGACATGCCCCTGTATGTATGTGTGTGTGTATGTTACAGATATAGCATATCAGAATTACTGTATTTACCACCTACCATTGTGCACCTCTTTGTCTCTCTCCCTCTCTGCCTCTGCGTGTGCATGTCCTTATTCACTTTATCACACACACTCACAAACAACATAAATGTCTCTATAAAAAGTAGGAAGGTTTGTAAACGTGACAAGAACCCTTATCTCTCAAGAGCCTAACAACAGTTTATATAAATAACATGTAAACCAATCTGGAGAGCAGGGGATAAATTCATTTTTGGTGATTTTTTTTTATTTAACTTTGTTTTTTAATTAGTGGAATTTGTATGACAATAACAGGATTCATTTAAGTTAGATGTTTTAACTGTGCATGTAAAACATGTAAAACTTTAACGTTGGTATGTTGGCATTCTAGAGAAATGACTTATGGTTGTTTTGTTTAACCTGTCAAAGATAAACTTCCTCATTTACTGAGTTACTAGCTATTTATTGCTTCACCTACTATGGTTTTGGATTTTAGATAAGATATTTATCATTTTATGTTGATAGTCTTCCTCTCCCTGTGTTTGTTTGATTTCCTATCTGTTTTTATGTTTCACCTGTGTCTGTCTATTAGTTAATTAGTTTGGTTAATTAGTTTCCTGTGCATTTAGTCAAGGTCTTTCCCTTTATCATTTGTCAGTTTGTCTATTTCTGCTCCTTGGTCCTACATCAGTCTTCCAGTCCTGCCCATTTTCCCAGCATCTTCCTGGTTTGTTGTTTTAAAGGGGTTTTCTCCAGCCAGTTTTTGAGTAAGCTAGCGTCCTGCCTGATTCTTTTGCAGGATTCCCCCTCCTCCAGAAAATGGGCGGTGCCAGATGACACAGAGGCTTCCTGCTGTGTGTCTCCATTTTAATCAGCTCACTGGTCTTGTTTCTGCTAGATCTTTGCTTTGAAACTTTGCAGCACTAAGACAGCTAGCCCCCAGACAGCTGACCAGTCAGAGCCAGTTCCCTTCCAGATCCTGCCATTGAACATTCTGGGAAGTCCTCAAGAAAGAAGTGTGGCCCCTGCTGTTATCATTCCTTCTAGCTAACCTGCTCCTTATCCTCACCACTGCCCAGCTTCTTGTCCTCACTACTGCCCAGTTTCTTCGGTAGTGGTTCAACAGTGAGTCCAAGCAGCAGTAGCTGCCCCAGGTGGTGCTAAGCACCAGCTGTTTCCCTAGCTTCAGCAGCTCACATATCAGACCTGTTCCATCCAGCAGTCCTAAAGCTGACTTCAAGTCTCTAATCCCATCTTCCAGTCCTACTGCTCTATCATTGACTTCTAGTCCTACTGCTGTGTCACCAACCTCCTGCTTAGGTCTCCAGCCACTGGTCTAAGGTACTTCACTCCAGTTGCTAGACGGTGCTGTCCACTAAGTCACCATGACCTGCAAAACTTCCAGAGAGGTTATGCCTTGGGTGCACGGTTTGGTTTGTTCATGATGTCTTCTGAGTTTGCCTTTTGTTGTGTTTGCACCTTACAATGCTATCACACACACACACACATGCACACACACACACGCACGCACGCACACACACACACACACACACACACACACACTTTTTTCACTCACACACATGAAACGCGACTGACATAACTGATTATCACATCCATTCTGTACATATTTAATTTGGCCTAATTTGGTTGAATTTGATTTAATAAGAATTATTTAAATGTTGATCATGGTGTTTTCTTCCTTTTTGTTGTGACTGCCTGAGTCAGGCCATGACAGTCTGTCTCCAACTTGACTTTATAGGGTCTCTGCTTTCCTTGCTGGCTTTACAGCTCCATTTCCAAAGAGGTCCAGCCTATATAACTGATCTCCTGTCCATCTTCCTGGCTGACCTTCAGTTCTGAAATGCCCTTCAGCCCTGCTTCCTGGTAGGCCTTAAACCTTTAACCTCCATCATCTCTCTATCACAGTTGTCCTCCAGACTTGCAACACTTTTTAAAAAATAAGGAGTGTGTGTTTGTGCATGCATGCGCATGTAGGGGTGTATAAAGGTCACATTAAAATCACCCTCATGCTGAGGTATGCCACTATGTCACTTGCTTTCCAGTCACTTTTGGAAAGGCAGGCACGTTTGTCAGCAACACATAAGCTGGGGAGGTAGAGTGGAACATTCATAGTGGTGGTTAACTCTTCTCCTTAGTGAAAACATAATTGTTATCAAGTGTATTTTTGAAAATAAAGAGATCCAATTAGTGAATCGATGCATGAGTAGAAAAAACAGTTGATTAACAAGTAATACAGTAATGATAAAGTAAATACAGAGAGTATATCAGGCCCAGGGCAATTGTAAGATAGGTATTGGCGCACAGGCTTTAATTTATTCAGGGAGTTTCCAAATCCACCTTTGCTGTCTTGTTCCTGGGGCAGCAGAGGTATCCTGCTGTAAGGATGAAAAGTTAGGAATATCCTGTCATCTATAGGATAACAAGACATTGTCACTTGACTTGAATTATCTTGCATTCCATATTCCATAATTGATTCCATATGTCTCTGCCTATATATACTCCTGGATCTTCACAGTGTCTTTGTTCTCTTTCTCTGACTTATACTGCATGCGCTGAGTTTGGAGAACCTAGATCTGTAATTAAATATTGTTGCATTGTATCCCGTGTCATCTCTTCTTTTGGGACCAAGACCACAATCTTCATCATATCACCTGCTCTACTTCCTTCTGCACCACGAGAGCACAGCGGAATAATCCTATCAGCTGTGTACAATCACCTCATCAATTCATGGGTGTTTTTTTGGTTGAAAATGCAATAACCAATCAGAGAGTCTGCTCTCATTGCTCTAATTACCTTTGCCTTTGGTTGCGCCAGTGGCGTAGGTGGCATTGCCATCTCAAACTTGGTGAAAATGTAAACAGACGGCTGAACTAAAAGGAATTTATTTATTCATGTAGTAATTTAAGTGGACAGGGACAAAGCTCAATAAATGTATTGTCCCAGACATAGCTCTCAGCAAATTTTTCCCTCAGTCAAATCATTTTAAAAGCAAACATTTCCATATATTGTCATATCTTTTTCTACCATACATTTTTGCCTGTAGAGGCAAACACCCGCACATACACACACCCACACCCACACCTAAAAATTTAATTCAATAATTAATGGTTGCAGGACTGTTTTTCTTTCAGCCACTTTTGATAGTGGAATTCAAACAAAGAAAGGCAATTTACCAGTGAGGAGACAAATCTTTTGGCTTGTAGTGCATGTTAAAGATAATTGTTTGATTCGTTTTCTGGATCCAATAAATACGCTGACACAAACACTGACTAACGTGAGGGGGGAAAACTCTCATATAAATTTAAGTTGTGTGTGTGCGCCTCGGCCAAATGTGAGATACACACACTCCCATACACATGCTGTACACTTCGAAATCTGTACTTTGTGATGAAAATTATTTTCAAAGGACACTTTATAACTCTTCCTAAAATGTCCAAAAGGACACTTAATTATATTATACTGCTGAGTGGGACAAACAGAAAACATTGTGTGATTGTGCTGTATCTTGCAGTACAGGCTGTTTTATGTCTGTGCCTTGCGTTTAAACCAGGTTTTGGTAGGTCGAAGCATAAGATGCAGTTGACTTCAGTGCAGCGGGTACAAGAGCGCAAACGCACTTAGCCACGCCTTCATTCTGCTGTTACTCTCAGAAATCCTGCCCCTGGGCACACAGACTGAGCGCAAGTGGAATTGCTATCTTACACAAGTAGCAGAAAAGACATTTGTGCCGGGTGTAAGATAGCAATTCCACCTGTGCCCCTGGCAATTGGCTTTGCGCCAGGTGAACGACGGGGCCCTTCAGGTTCACCATTAAACAGTAAAGATGAGTGGATTAAATGTTTCATGAGTAACTACTTTGAGACCACATTGGGTATCAACCTTTTATGAGATTGATGCACTTTTGATCTTGCAGCCAAAATTTTTATTCTTTATTTTATTTTTCATGAGTAATTACTAAAATAGTTAGATAGGGTAAAAGATACTACCCTCTAGAATTAATCTACCTTGAGGGAGTAAAAGCCTGTTTAGCATCTAATGAGAGAATTGCACAAGGTGAAGCCATATCCTGGGAGAAATTAAAAACATGAAGTAGCCTAGGTATATTATCGTAAGCTGCTTCATGAACTAGTTGTGGTGAACTAGTTTAGTCATATGCGATTCTGGCCTCAAGGCTAATACCTTAGCATGTATTTTGATTTCAGTATTCAGGATTGACAGAGACCTATAACTACTACAAAAGGAGGGGTCTTTGTCTAGTTTTAGGAAAACAGATAGTATGGTGGAATTGGCATTCCAATTAAAGAATCCTTTTTCAATAGAAGTGATAATCATTTCCAACATGAAATGGCTAAGTTATTCCCAAAATACTGGGTAAAGTTCAGGTGGGATGCCATCCTGGCCAGAGGAATTGCCACTAATTTTTTTCATTGATTGAGTTGCATCTTTAATTTCTTCAGTGAAGATCATAGCCTGCAAGTGGTCAAATTCCCCCTTGCCCAGGGATGGAAGATTAAGATTATGTAGGTAAGAATCACATTTGACTTTATCTAAGGTAACTTTAGAAGAGTAGAGGTTGGAGTAAAAGTCCCAAAATACATGGTTAATGTCATTTGGAATTAAGACTTAATTGCTAAAATAGTAGAACAGTGTCTAAGTCATGTCTAAGTCTCTGAGCAAGGAGATGACTGGGTCTGGAACCATTTAAATAGTAATTTCTCCTTGTCTTATAGATGAGAGATTCAGCTCTGTTTCTAAGAAGAGAGTTAAGTTCCAAGAGCAGTACTTGTATACTCTGATTCATCATATCCTAAAAAGATGACTGTCAAGCAAGCTTAGACTCCATCTTATCAATTTTGCTCAGCCTATCTTTATTAATATAGGAGGCAAATGATATGGTTGTGTTCCCAATGCACCTATTAAAGGCATACCAAAATATGCTGTATAGTATATTTGTTAAAATATAAACTATTTTATTTTGTTTTATGATGTAAAAGGAATAAAGGTTGATTAAGTTTCAAATGAATCTCAGTAAAAGAAAAGTACTGCAATGTTTTTAGTTATCTTTATTAGCAAAAGCACAGCTAATGTGCAACCATTGTACAGTAATTGCTGACAAAAACAACATTTCCTTGTAGATGAGCAGCTAAATCCTGTGGGTCACCCAGGATGTACATAAGTAAGGCATTATCAGCACAAAAAACATAGTCTTAGCTATCTATAACAATGTTTTTTGCTCTGATTCTACATTTCATCTTTCTTCTTTTGTATCTGTAATAAAAAATTACTTAAATATAAAAAAGTATGTCAAAACATGAATAAACAGCATGACAGGAAACGTATGCAACTTTGTTTGTAAGCAGGAGGCAGTGAAACAGGAAAAAGAGGATGTATTGGCACTGAACAAATGTTTAAGAAGAATGAACAAAGACATAAAGAATGAATAAGTGAATGTGTAATGGGGAAAGAAGGGGAGAAAAGAAGATACTGTGTGCATGTTGTAATGTCCAAATGATGCAGTGGCTGTACTGCCAGTGGCTGATGCATTTGCTTCAGAGGCCACATGATCCTTTAAGAACAGCTATTGATCCAGCCATTATACAGAGCCACATACAGTTGCAATGACTGAACATGTGTGTGTAACTCTGACGTGACTCTCTATTAATACTTCCATTAAAGGGACAGATATGAAACCCAATCTCAAACTGATCTACTTAAAATCAGATCTCACTTTTTGCCATGAATATTTTCAGTTTCTCCAAACCCACACTCCTGAACACACGCCTTCACAAAAAAACAGCACAAAATATAATTTATGTAGCAGAAATCAACAGTGTCAAAAGCATCATACTCCTCTATGATCTCTGATTCTTTGTCCCTAATGTTATGTAATTACCATAAAAAGCAAATCCACAGCTAATAAAAAGATGATTGGAATATGTATGGTTGCATGTCTATCTCTTAAAAGGAGCTCAGCATTAAGTTTCGTTAAGTGGTCACTATTATACTGAAGGAATCTTTTCTACTTTCCATAATACTTTTCAAATCTGCCGAGTACAAAGAATGATATTCATTCATATGCTGCCGCTCTAGCAAGCAGATTATACCAAACTGTGATTGATAATGCACATGCTGACTTTAACTGTTGAACTAGCAGTCTCCTACCTAGCATGATAGTAGTCTGATGATTTGTGCTTAAGGGCAAGATTACAAGATACCAATGTATGGGCACTTCCAGCACCAGGGTTCCTTTTTTTCAGAATCAGAATCAGCTTTATTGGCCAAATATGCATTTCACATACAAGGAATTCAACTCCGGTTAGCTTTGCTCTCTACATACACAATAAGAAAAGTTAAAAATAAGGGAATATGAAAGTTAAAAATAGAGGAAAAAATGTGATAAAATAAAAATCTACTGAGATCAGAATATGTACAACCCTGAGTGAATATTTGGTTAATGTACAGACCAGTATGTTCAGTATATTCAGAGACTGTACAGATACAGTGTTGTATATTATTGTTACATACAGATAACCAGACATTAAACAGTGCAAATACACACTGCAATATATGAGAATAATGCAATTTGATAATTTGTGAAAATACACAGAAAAAATATAAGGGTCAAATTGTGCAGAGTCTTAAATGAAATGTGACTGTGGCTGTTTAGAGTTTAACAGGGTAACAGCCAAGGGGAAGAAACTATTCCCATGTTGGGTTGTTTTGGCCTGAAAGGTCTTTATATATAGATATACACACACACACACACACACACACGCGCGCACACACCCACCCACATGCGCACGCACACGCACACGCACATATACATTTTCTCCCTTGTATTATTTCAGTTGAAATAGTCAGGCTGACAAGAGGCAAACAAACCTTTGACTGGTTGAGGGACTCTCCCTGGGCATATTGGGAGACAAATATAACTTTTAGTATCAAACCTAACAACAATAGATGATGGATAGGTAGTAATCTATTGACAAAAAGACTATCAAAATTGTATCTATGATTATAGAGTTATTGTACAAAGACGCACAGCTCCAGGCTTTTTTAAAAAACATTCTGTAAAGACTTACCAAGTGGCAACACTGGAATGGCACAGCTTTAAGCTTTTTTAGGGGGTGGGGGGCCTAAGATTTATGGTACAGTTAATGAATCATTAATATACTCTGTAGACTCTTGTTGCGTGTGACAAACTTAGTTTCAGAGGGATAATAAAGGTTGTTATATGTAAAAGCATTGCTGAAAGCAATGCAACTTTTCAAGTATTTGCAGTTCATTATTTTCTGTGCATACAAGGTATCAAGTAGTTTTGCAAAACAAAAAGAAGAACGACCACGCTAAGAGGTTTCTGCAGAGTTGCAGTTTAGACCTTGCCCGCCACTACGAATAAAAAAGCCATCATCTATCAGATCCTGAGTCTTAACGAAACCAAAAAACCCTGCTGTAGAAGTCATTAGACTAAAAACTCCCTCTCCCTCTTTTTCTTTCTCTCTGTTACTCTTTGTCTATCTACCTCGCTCATTCCTTCTCACTCCACCCTTCTGGTAATGGATTCTGCCTAAATGGGTTCTGAGAAACACAAGTGAAGAAAGGAAGAGGAGACGAAGGAGAAATGGTTAGGTATGAAAAGAGAATGGAAGACCTAATGCTTGCTTGGTTGTAGCTATAACAGACTGAAGACAGGGTAACAGCTAAGGGGAAGAAACTGTTCCTGTGTTGGGTTGTTTTGGCATAAAGTGACCTGCACTGTGATAATATAAACAATATAAAAAGCAAAGCATACAAGTTTGTATTGATGATTTTTGTTTGTCACTGACAATGTTTTATAATAATAACTTCAATGGGGTGTAAAATAGTCAGATTATTATAGAATATAGAATGTCAGTCTGCCTGATTAACTTGATTTAAACGAACAAGTTCATACTATTGACTGTTATCTGTTATTAAACCTTTTTACTTTGTCTTTGAGGAGAAAGAGGAAAGAAGTTCAAAAAGTAAATAACATAAAGAAGAAAAAAGGGGAGGACGTTAAGTATAAAGAAATAAGGGGACAAAAAAATTGTGATGAGGCAAATGATTTCTTCTTAAGCATTTTATGAAATGAAGTGTTTTTGTATATATGTGGCGCCAAAGTTAAACCCCCTAGTCAGTAAGTCTGTTGTATATTGATTTTCTCTGGTCAGCACTAGATAGCTATTGAATTTGTTGGCACCAAGATTTTGTGTGTGTGTGTGTGTGTGTGTGTGGGTGTGTCTGCGTGTGTGTATATGTATGTATAATCACTCTATACTTGCATATGTACCTTGGTTTAAGCTTTAAGAAAGACTTAAAAACTGTTAGGCCTATCAAAAAGCACAGTCAGTCCTAGTGACTGGCCAGTTTAATCTAGTAGCTGAAAGAAGAAGAGGAAGCCATTTTGTTCCATTGTGTTTGCCTGCACTCAGCCCTGCTGCTATGTAAAGCTAAAAAGATTTTATGAACTAATTTTGTAAAAAAAAATATGGCTGTGACTTGTGCCTTGGGATGGTACAGTGGCTCAGCGTTAAACAGGCTTTGGAGCCAAATTTGTACGAACAGGAACGCATGTTATTTGTCCAAACATCACAACAGTACTGACAAACACACCGACACACAGCCAGCTTCAATTTTTTTGCAGTGGTATTGCAACATATTAATTTCTAAGGTGTGTTCAGACAGAAAGCAATGAATTTAATAAACTCCGCAAGATTACATACAAAGTCAATGTAAAGACATGATAATGTGAGGATTCTTTGGGTGTCCATCGTGTTCATGGCCTCATGGCCTCATTGCTTGAAGTTGAAATACTGAACTTTTCAGGTGACATCGCATGACCCTGCCACAAAATCCATTCAGCACTTCAGCACTTGATTGATGATGCAATTGATGCAATGAACCAAATATGATCCAAATTTAGTAACACGATGTGATACTGCGTTTCTTGCGATAGCATTGCATTCATCGCTTTCGGTCTGAACATACCTTCACCCTTTCTGCTTTTTTTTTCAGACTCCAACACATGCCACTAATGAGAAAACAAAAAATTACAACCCAGAAAATAACAATTAATTTACAAATTGTACTGCAGTATCCACAGCACCATGACCAGCAAATTACCGAGGGGAAAAAAGAGCACGGTGTCCTCCTTGAATATGGTTTAAACCTTTTCTGTATTGAAGTAAATCCTCCAATTACATTTGCCTCTGAGTGCCTGGTAGATGGTTTAGAAAGCACAAAGCTTTCCATCACAACCCCTTCAGAGAAAATGGCAAATGGATTATGCTTTACATAGCTCTTTTTAAATCTTTTTATTACTCAAAGCACTTTTTAAAACAAGTCAGCATTCGTCCATGCACACAAAAAGTCATGCACTTATGCCAGGTAGCTTCACTACAAAGTACCAATCTGCTCATCAGAAACTCATACGCACACTCATATGCCACTGACACAGTCACCAGGAACAATTTGGGGCTCAGTATCTTGCCCAAGAGTACTTTGACATGAGGACTGGAGGAGCTGGGAATTGTACCACCAATCTTTTGTATACTAAACAACCCACTATACCTCCTGTGCTACAGTTGCCCCTCTAGTCAGTACTTGCTGACTTGCTGAGATGGTTTATCTACATCTGACTTCCTGCTTAACAAAACCTTGTTTTCACTGGATGATGTTTATTTTAAAAGTGAAGCTGGGTCTGACAAAATTGAATCTGAAAATGATTAAGACAAAGACAGTGATGATCCTAATAAAGATTTACTCAAAAGAAGTTTAAACTATTTTGCAACATCCTGTTCAGTGTCTCTGGTTGTGCAGTCATCTTTTCTGTCTATCTTGTAAATATTTCCTCCCATTCTTCATAGAGATAGTAGGACATTACTTGAAGCCGTGTCTACCGCAACAATATAAGGAGGTGAGTGCTATCATTCTGGGTCAGTAAAAGTAATAGTTACACAGTTAGCATGTTTGGATTTATCAGCAGCTCTGACTACACTTACTTTGCAGTTCAATGTAGATGGAATACTATAACTGAAAAGTTCAAAACTACATTTATGGCCCATACTTGCATGTCTCACATGTGATTACCCCAAGTCCTCATTTGTTGTTGGTATCTTTTGTGGTATAAGCAAGAGTGTTGTTGATTACCTACAACAATTTGTCAAGGATCTTAAGAATGTACAAGGATACAAGGATACAAGGAAGTTCATTTGTCATTATACAACAAGTTGTATAATGAAATTAAAATGTGGTTCCCTCTTGATTGATTAATTGATTGTTTAAAA
>JAPZDZ010016481.1:0-14124 GCA_029783805.1 Acanthurus tennentii | reverse complement strand
GGACTCCATGACACACTGAGCTCCTCTCTTTCATCTCTCTCTCTATATGTTCTGCATTCTTGCAATACTCATGTTTTTTACTAACTTGCCACCTTCCCTGGAGTCTTTCTGCTTTCTCATCTCACAGATAACCATGGACTGAGGTCGTGCCAGGATCGCTGATCCTAGCTGTACCTTTCGCTGTGGCTCTGCTTGATGCTCAGAGCAATTGCTATCTTTATTATTATTACTATTATTATTATTGCTAGCATTTTTATTATTGGTATTGTTACTAGTATTATTAATAGTGTCATTATAAAAAACACTTACATATAGCTTACATATAGTTTAACATATAGATTTATTTTAGCTTTTGGCCTTGCTTTCTCTCGCCTTTCTATCTTTCATGTTTTAATAATATTGCGCTGTATGTTTCACTTATTTTATTGTGTAAGTGCTGCGTTGGTTTTTTAAATGACTTTTAATTGTTCGTGTTTTATGGTAGATATTTATTTTACATGCAGTGTTGTTTTTCCCATTGCCTCGGAGACACCAACCTATCCCGAGCATCAATCAGCGAACGAGAAACAGGTGCGGCACGCAGCAAGGTAAAGGAATAAAAAGGCAGAAGCACTCGGCAGAAGTAGTGCTGGTGGAGAGAACGACCCAGAGGACAGCCGAGAGAGCTGCCGGAAGTGCCTGGAAGTGGAGCACACAGCCCGGACGACAGACACCAAAGCCTGAAGCGCAGCAGCCTGTACCTGTTTGGCGAAAATACTCTGGCCTGGGACGGTAGCTTGGCTACCGCCCGGGAAAAACTTTAGCACTTTTTTAACCTTGTGTGCGACGGGTACCAGAGAGCCAACTGCAGGGCCAGGAAGAGGGTGTGATTTGGGCCTGTTGGGTATGCGAAGATGCTGGTTCTGGTGTGCTTCCCTTCCCCAGGACGACTGGAGCAGTAGAAGAGGAACTGCGGAAGGAGGATGGTCAGGGCTGCCATGGAGCAAGGAGGAGTTGGCCGCCTGTGTTCTACGTGCAAGCGTGACTCTTCAGAAAGAGGATAAGGACTAGCAGAGGGAAACTGAATGAACAGTATGGACTGTTTTAGGCATCATCTGCTTTTTTAAAACACTGACATTTTTGTTGTAATAAAGCTGTTAACGCTGACCCTTGGCTCTGGTTTTAACTCTGCTCACCCCTGACTTTTAAAGAACCTGTTTTAGAGTTTGGTTTGGTTTGGCAATTCTCTAGGTGGCGTTGTCGGGATTTTAGGTTAGTTTTAAATATTTCTAATTATAAGAGTTTGTAAACTCACAATTCAAGATTGGACCCTCCGCCCTGGCCCAACAACAGTAGAACCACACAACTTCTGCCCCTGACATATATGCCCATCCGCAGCATCCTACCAAGGGACTACAGCGAAGTGTAAATTTCACCTCAGACAATCAACCTTCAACTCTGGTGGCTCGCATTAATGGCTTGTATGTTAGACAAAAATTAATAAAAAGGTAGACAACACTACAGATCTCCAAAGTAATTTTTTTCAAAATGTAAAATTAGTGGTATTGATTTGAAATAGAGCTTGGTGGTTGTGTCACGTACACTACAAGCTAAGTCTGAACCTTATATTGCTGTCAGAATAGAAATGTCAATACAATAGCACGCTAATTAGGCTAACCGCCAGCACTAACCCGTCCAACAGAAGACAGGCCAATTCCAGTTTCACTCTTTTAAAAGGACTTCACTACGTTCTGCATTTTAGCTCATTTTATTCACTCTCCTTAGCTGCTGTGTGCGTCGTTATCCTGTTTTCTGCTTGTGACTGATCACAGCTTATTTATAATGTCCTGAATGCTGCCATTGGTTGAGGGGTGATGATTGAGAAAGATTGCTTTTTTATGAATCTGTACACTGTTGAATGTTGTTTTTTTCAGGATATCCTGCATATTATTTCTTAAACGTTGGGCCTTAAGCCTATTATGCTAGCCACAGGACTAATTTTAATTATGGTACAGACAACTATGTTTTAGTATGCTATTTGAAAATTTAAAAATAAATATTGTTGAAATTTTAAGAAAATGTATGGTGTTCATTTAATTTAATAGAGATGGGGTAGGCTATTGGATGAATTTACATTATGTTTGAACCTTTGCTGAAAGGAAAAACAAGTAACTGGACCTCTTTCCATTTAATTGACTTTTGCATATGTGATTATATTGTTGTGTCTGTTGGCCCGGTTGTGTGTGTATGTTTGAAGTACAAACTAGATAAACACAAGCAGTAAAATGAGAACTTTTCATCTTAAAAAAATATATTTTAAAACTTAATTATAGACCTAGTTGTAAATATGACATGGAAACACAGAGTGAGGTTGTTTGTTAGTGTCATTGAAATATAAACAGTATTAAACACTTTCAGGGATTAGGTTACATGAGACTTAATATTAGACTGCTATGATATTATTGTGTAGGATTCTATAAAAAGTGAAGTAGGAAAATAAGTACAATAAGCCCAAACACGCACACACACAAGTACACAGTAGGCTGTAAATTCCCTATGCACAGATGGTGTGTCTGTGGATTTGTGTGTTCTTGTAAGTGTGAGTGTGTGTACGTGTCAATGATTTACAGCTCCTGACGTATCTGGATGAGAGGGAAATTGAAGTCCAAGACCAGAAACCATCAATCTACACGCTGACATGGGCACACACACACAAAGACACACACACAGCAGCTGTTGCTCTAATTAGCTCTGCCATGCCAAACACACTAATCACCATTACCACACTCCGTCTGCTAATTCAAAGATCAATTTAATTTTATGGATTCTTTATTGGAATTATAAGTCATAAAGTATTCTGCCTCTCTACCTTGATTGACAGATTTAACCACCTGTTAGTGGATTGCAAGTTTCCACGGAGTCTATCTATCAGTTATGGTTTATCAGTTGTTGTGAGGGAGGAACTGTTACAAACTGATATAAAATTTTAGTTGACTTCATATATATATATATTCATTACATTCATTTATGTACAAATACAGTTCTACATAGGGGCTGTCAATCAATTTAAAAAAATATCTAATTAATTTATACTGAGTGATTAACTTATCTAAATTAATCATATATATCAAATTTTCTGTAAAGCCCCCACTAAACTCCTATACACCACCACCAAAATTGTCCTGCAGTCCATTGCTATCTACTTTGGGAGAGAGTTAGTTAAACTTACTCATATAGGGCTCTAATTTCGTGGCGCAGCGCAAGGTGGTGCAGGGTGGCGGAGCCTGGCGCATCTCGCGCACTGGTAATTTCGTGCGGCGCACCACTGTGCGCAGCGTATTTGACAACACCGAGATGGGCGTGGTGGCGCACCAGGGGGAGGTGTCCACAGATTCAGCTTTGTGCATTGACAATTTCATGACAAAACAGTGCGCCAAGGTGTGCTGAAAGCTCGGCAGCTGCGACCTGGTCTATTCTCGGCGCAAGGCTGGCGCACCTGGCATATTAGTAATTTGGCTGACTGGCGCACAATGTGCACGCTTCACCAAAACCTCACAGGCAGGTTTCCAGAGTGTCAGGCACATTTCAATGCATTACACAATCACAGCAACCGCTATTTAATGTAACCGTCTGAACAAGCATATACATTTGTATCTATATTAATTGTGCCGTCACATCTGATGTCTGATCAAAGATGTTTGTCACGCGTAATGGAAACTCAACCTGAGGGAAGCTGGAAGTGATGCAATGTCCTCCGCTGAGCTCATCCTGAAAAACAATATACTAGTTACGATCCTGACTGGGTGACACTCTGAACTGGTAATCGTGGCCGAGCCCTCCGCCCCAAACATTTGTTCGAGTGTCCCGTTTTTTCACAAATCAAAGGTGGCAACCCCAGCCTCAGGATGAGCTCAGCGGAGGACATCGCGTCACTTCCAGCTGCATTACATTACATTACATTAAATAGTGGTTGCTGTTATTGTTTATTGCATTGAAATGTGCCTGACACTCTGGAAACCTGCCTGTGAGGTTTTGGTACGCATTAGGGGTCAGTAAGATGGTCGCACTGCAAAATGTCAAATACGCTGCACACGGTGGTGCGCTGCACGAAATTACCACTGCGCCAAGCTCTGCCACCCTGCGCCACCTTGTGCTGCACCACCAAACTAGAGCCCTAAATATTTTGTCTTTGTACTGTTTTCTATTGAATATTTTGAAGAGAAATTGCAAATCATCAGATTCTATTGTTATTTACATTTTACATGGTGTCCCAACTTTTTAGAATTTAGTTATGTACTTAGTTTTCTCTAACTTCAGGAATAGCTACAGGTCCATCCATTTTCTATACCCCTTAATCCTCTGTAGGTCAGTCCCAGCTGACTTAGGGCGAAGGCAGGGGACACCCTGGACAGGTCGTCAGTCCATCGCAGGGCACATATAGACAAACAACCAAGCACGCTCACACTCACACCTATGGGCAATTTAGAATAATCAATTAACCTCAGCATGTTTTTGGACTGTGGGAGGAAGCCGGAGTACCCGGTGAGAACCCACGCTGCACAGGGAGAACATGCAAACTCCACACAGAAACGCGAACCAGGGACCTTCTAGCTGTGAGGCACTGCTGCTAACCACCGAGCCACCGTGCAGGTCAGTGGACCTAGCTACAGGTCAGTGGACTTAATTTACTAATGCTCCAAAAATGGCAATTGGTGCAGTAGGTTTCACATTGGTATCAAATTGGAAAATGAATGCCCAAAAGTCTCTTAAATTAGGACAAGTCCAAAACATGCAGGCAATATCTGCTGGAGTAGAATTACAGTGCTCACACCTGTCTTCAGTGTCAGATTAAATTTTAGGAGACCAAATTTACCTTAACTGAACTGCCTCTAATTACAGGATCTTACTCCATTTTCTTAACTAAATTAGATATTCTGTCATATTTTTGTAAAAAAAAAAATGTTTTTATCTCAGACAGTCACAGCAATTACAACAATCTTAACACAGGAAAGCCAAACAATAGTCTTTGGAAACATGTGGTTGGTGTTGTAGGTCCTGAGACTGTCTCTTTTGGTCTCGGGTGGCTATTGATAGATTCCATGCTTAAACAGGGTCAAGCAAAGAGAAAGTGAGAGAGGAAAAGGGAGAGGGTTCAAGAGTTCAGTCTGCTCGTTGCAGCAAATAAACAGCTGGTACTGACACACATTCTTATTAAATATTCTTCTGATTTTTCTTTTCATTTCAGTTTTCATTTGTTCTGAGCTGCCCTCATGTTGCCTTACCATGAATTTCCATCAATTCACTTTTTCCTTCCCTTTGTTCTGTCTATTTTCATTCTGTCTTTATTTCTTTTGTTGTGGCGCACACCTTTTGTTACTTTCATCTGTGCAGCAGGTAACAGATTAAACAGAACTGGATACCATTAAACACACATCACCTTTATACTACTGTGTGTATGTGTGTATGTCATCATGTTCATACATACTGTATGTTTTATCGCACAAACACGTGTGTGTACACTTGTGTGTGTGCGCTGCAAGGGATGAGTGTTTAGCAATCAGAGGCTGGTTCATCAAGAGGTCAGACACACTCTCTCTCTCTCACAAACACACACACACACACACACACACACACACACACACACACACATACACACTTACTGTACAGCTACAGAGAGAAATGAATTTTAGTACAGGGCTCCCTGCTGCTTTGTTAGGGAAATATATAGCGCTGAGGTAACCATGATAACACACACTAACATATACAGTAATACATATTCATGAATACACACAGTAGATACATGTATATGTGTATTCATTCATCCAAACTTTATATTAACACACACACACACACAGTCAGGTTTCCATCACATTAACTTACATTTACTCCTAACCCCAACCTTTACCAAGGTCCTAACCCGAAAAGTGTTCTAATGTTATTTGGACTTTTGTTTCTGATGTTTCTGAGCAAGGAGATTAACAATGTGTATCTCCACAACATGAGTAACAAGTGTCCACAAACAAACATATAAAACTTGACACACACATGCTTTACAGTGAAACTAAGATAAACCTAACCAATAACTTTTTCAAATTCACTTTTAAAATTAGTACAATTAAGGGCGCCGAACAGCTCATTAAAAGCACCCCTCCAAAAATGTTTTAAATTAAATAAAACAATTAAATAGAAATTATAAAAAAACACTGATATGTCTACAGTTATTGCTCTGATATTAAAATTCAAAGGGAGATTGAGAAAGAGATGTCCAGTTGTCAAAGGCCACAATAAAAAAATAGGGTCAACAAACCACCGGAGTAACTGCTAACTGCTGCTCACTAGCCTTGGTGTAGCAACAGCGTGATTTGCATCCGTAAACTGTAACTAATGTTTCAACATTTTTAAACTTAGCATTTGTCAATGGACATTTATTTGTGAAATTTATTTTGGATTACCATTTAGAGTATTTAAAGTACTTTTTTTTGTGTGCCACAGAAAACTCAAAAAGCTAGGTACCTGCTTTACATATTATGCAACTCACTTGCTGACAGTTCTGTCCAGGATGCTATTAGCAGCTAATGTAGCCTGAAACTTCTAGCCTTACATAGGAGCATTCCTGGTCCAGTAAAATCACTGCTTTCTAGCCCAAAACAGTCAGATTTCTTTCATTGTCAAACATGTAATCTTCAGAAAAAACAAACTCTGACTTCACTGATATCACTAAAGGCAGCTCCCACTGGAGTCATGAAAGGCATTGTAAAACGTTTTTCCCCCATATGCAGTAGCAATCTCTAACCCTGCAAAGTTCACTATGCTCTATTGTCTTATTTTGCTTTAGTTTTAAATTAGAATAATTAGATTTAGATTCTATAATGTCAAGGTCAACCATAAAGAAGAATTAAACCTAGATTGTTTAATGTTGTTGAGATTGACAAGAAACACTCAGTCATTTAAATGCTCATCTACCTCTCAGCTACCTAGCTACTTGGCTCTCTGACAGCATTTGACCTCTTGTTAACCTTTACCATGTAAACCATACCATACCATACCATACCATACATATCATATATATCTGCAAATCAGAAAAATGGCATTAGATCATAAAAAAAAAGATTTTCTTTACCCCTGTATGCTGAACAGCTATTCTTTTTTTTTTTTTTTTTACACAGCCTGGTGTGTATACATTAAGTTGTTGCCTGTTATTCTGGAAGAGTTACCTAAGGGTTGTCAGGATATACCAGTACTGACAATAACCTTGAGATTTAGAAATTAAATACTGATATTGTGTTACTAATACACAAATATTAATAGTATGTTTATAAAATACTTTTTAAACCACTGATTTCTGGTTTAATTATTTCTCAAATCATTCCAGCATTTCTTTGTCAAAGTGGGTTGCAGTACCTTCAGACTGACTGCCACTCACCACCAATTGGGAGAAACGACAAAGTGTATTCGTTCTTTTTGATCACTTTTGTTAAAGACTCTTCCTCCACCTCCCTGTTCTCATATTTTGTGTGTAATTCATTTGTCTGAAAAGGAGACAAAACACTAAATTTAACAACAGTTTGGACTGATAGGATTTTTTTCCGCATTTTCTATCAACATAGCAAATATATTGTTGAATTTTCTAATTCATGTTAGTCATGTAATGAACCTGATATTTAGACAGCCCCAGTATAATCCAACTTTACTGAGTTTTCCGTTTGTTTCATTTATCTGATGTGTTTGTGTTCCTGATCACAGCTCATTTCCTGTTCAACATCTGCACAACATAAACACCCCTGACATGTGTGTCTGTCTTATGCCTTTGACTGTATGTATGTAGGCACAGGTCTAACTGAGGATTAAACCCATATATCATTCTGTATATGTGAATATATGTGTATATGTTTGTGTCTTTCTTACTTAAGATGGTAAAAAAGACACTTAAGGCTTTGAATGTCATCTACGATCAATTCACACACAAATGTGATGACAGGAAAATCAGAGCTTCTTTTCTGCTAATTTTTTAATATTCTATGCTAAAACTAATTCCATATAATGTGTGTTCTTTGTCTTGTTATGTCGCCTTTGTGTTTGTGTGTATAACCCAGTTCCTCACTCCTCTTCTCCTTCAACATTCCTGTTGATCAGAGCAGAGGTTACTGCCAGGAAAGGTCACACAGTGTGTGTGTGTGTGCGTGTGTGTGTGAGAGTGCGTTTGTGTGTGGGTGTGTGTGTGTGTGTGTGTGTGTGTGGGTGTGTGTGTGTGTGTGTGTGTAGGGCCTCATCTGTCCAGGATGAAAGATGGTGGTAGGGAGGTGAAGGAGAGGTGAGAGGGTGATAGGGAAGAGGTCAACTGACGGTCAAATACAAATTCTTCCCTCCTGCTGTCTGCTCCTCCTCCTCTCTTGCTCCTCTGCTCTTCCCTCTCTACTCCATTTTCTCTTCCTCTTTCTTTCTAATACCCCCTCTCTTTTTTCCTTTTCACACCCGTTTTGTTCTGCCTGTTTCTTGCTTTAAATCTCCTCCACACACACACATTCACACACACACACACGTACACAAACACACAGCTGTGACCCAGACTGTGACCCTGACCAGTAATGGATAAAAAATGAGTGACCTTTGATCCCCGCTTTCCTTCCTCCCACTCCTTTCTTTTTCTCCTTTCCTCCACCCTCTACAGTATACTTCTCCATGCTCCCATCCATAATTTAGTCTTTGCATTTTCCTCTCTTTTATTGAAATAATTTCTTTCTCCCTCTCCCTCTCATTCAACCCCTTTCACCTGCTTTTTTATGTTAGTTATCTATTATTTCATGTGTGTGCTTGTTTTTTCTTACATATTTTTTTTATTGTGATGTTAATTGAGTATTAGTGGGAATAGATGGAATAATTTGTACTCTTATTATTCATTGAGGTTTCATTTGTGTATTAGGTGATAGAAGGCAGAAGTCTGCTATCATTTTAATATAATTATCTACTACACCACGTCAGCATCTGTTGTACTGGTAGAACACTCAGTACAAATGTACATTTACAGAAGTGCATGTCTTAGAGTACTGTTCAAATAAACAAACCAATTTTAGTTTTAGTTTTTTTGTATTTTTAAAAACATTTTAATTATATTCATGAGCAGATGAAGTCATCATTTTTGTATTTTTGTATAATCTGCATACACTTGCACTTAAGCTTTCTGGAATATTTAATATGATAAATTATACATGTGTTATAATATATAATATATTTATAATATAAATAATATTAAATATATCTTAACATTGTAAATTAAATCATCTTTTTGCACCTTATTTAACTAATATATGAAAAAACATAATCATAATTTAAATCGATCACATATTTCCTAAGATTCTTCTATAACACCATGGACAGCCTTTCAGAAACCCTTAACAATAAGATCCAACACAGCAAGTAAAAAGAGTAAAAGAAAAAACACTCTGCAAGGGTTTTTAAAAAATTTTTTAATTTTATTTTTGTATGATGATGTATGATTGTTTCTTTAATGTTTTTAAGACTGTAATGAGCTAAAAAGTACTAATATTAATCAACAGTTAAAAATTTTAAATAATAAATCCAGCGAGAGAGAGATATTTGATGTTTTGTGGTTGATGTTTATTCAGAACAGAATTTATTGTAATTGAAACATCTCTCACACACACACACACACACACACACACACACACACACTCACACACACACATATAATCTTACACATGAAATAATAATAATAGACAACAATTCAGTTTTTTTTTTAAAATGTGTTAACATTTTGGAAACAATTCAAACATTTTTTATAAATAATTTCTTTAAGAGGAAAAATTGTATTACCACGTTGATTTAATGGTTTTATTTTAACAATCAAAAATGTTTTTGGGTGCCTTATCACTGTTTCCAAGTGCTTGGTAATGTGTAGTTCTTCCAGTTGTTGCTTGTTGTCATAGTTCAACAATGCACCACCATGAGTAAAAAAAATGTACTATGAATTGTATGTAAATCCCAGAAATTAAGTGGTTTGAAATATTTGTAATTGTGATCAACCAAATTTTGACAAAAAAGGTGGCTTTGCCATTTTTCATGAAATATTGAGGAGACTCTGGATTTCATCCCATTGGCTGCTGCGTATGGTCTAATTGCAACAGGTGCCCAGCTTAACCATGGGATCATAAAATAAAAATAATAGCTCTGAAACATCTATCAATCTTGAGCATCAGCACTGAAAAAAATCTGGCAGAAACTAAGAAAAATGTTTTTTGGATGAGTCTCCAGCAAGCTATCTACACCTCTGAGAGTTTTTTTCCTACAACATATTTGTATATGTTTTTGCTGGATTGCTAACTATTACTGCAAAACACAAATACAAACAGGAATAGATTAACACATGGAATTCATACACAAAAACAGGAAGGAGAGGGTATACAACCACGCAGGCCAAGGTGTAGCTTATCACCCAAAGACGGCCCAGCCTCGACCAGAGCAGAAGGAAGAGGACAACAAGCGAGCACACACCTAGTGGCATGGAGGGGTCATCACAATAACACATGGGGCCCTATCTTACACTTGCGCCCGGCGGTATCCTGCTCTTCCCCGCCCAATGCACCACTGGCGCACAGCAGATAGTCCTGTCAGCTGTGTAGACTCACCTTATCGATTCATGGGTGTTTCTTAGGCCAAAAATGCAATAACCAGTCAGAGAGTCCGCTCTCATTCCCCATAAAGACTGGTTGTTATCTTGTTATCTACCATTGCTATCTTACACCCTGTGCAAACATAAACAGATAGGAAAAAAAAGGATTTATTTATTTATCTATTAATTTATTCATCCACTCATCCATTCATTCAGCCAGACAGGGACAAAGCTCAATAAATGTATTGTATCAGACAGCTCTCAGCCAATTCATCCTTTACGTCAAATTGTTTAGAAAGCAAACATCTCCATATTTTGTCAAATCCTTTTGAACCAGATATTTTTGCCTGCACAGACAAACGCGCACATGCACGCATGCACACAGGCACACACACCTAAAAATTAAATTCATTTTATGAATGTAATACATATAGTAGTTATGGTACATGTTGGTAGTTAACCATTAATGATTTTGTTGCATGCAGAAAAAAATTGTTTTCTCTGTACCAGTTCATTAATTTCATGAAAGCAACACACTATAGTTTTATATATATAGAATAAAGGTAAAAAAATATATATGCTGTGCTATCTTCATTTTAGATGTCAAAAGGGTTTTGTGGCTCTCTATGTTTTCTTTTCTGTGGGAAATGGGTCCAAATGTCTCTTTGAGTGTCTAAGGTTGCCTACCCCTGTTCTAGACAAAAGTCTAACTATGTGCCACCGGTTTGTCCATTTCCTATTTTAGCCGAACAATGCTAGTGTACACAAAGCCAGCCCCATATCAGAAATGGTTTTACAGAGTTCTGCCCTCAGTCCCATCTAACTCATTTTGGATGGACTGGAACACTGACCTTGAGTCAGATCACCCAACATCTGTGTCAGACCTCACTGATGCTTTGATATCTAATTGGGATCAAATGTGTGGGAGTTGAACCGGCGGAAAGACTCGTGTAACAGCACATCATCGCAAATGGTGTGACAGTTACATGTTTATTGTATAACTGTCCACAAACTTTTGGCTATGATATCAAAGGCCAACCTCACATGACCATAGTAGAGTACAAACCCAGTCCTTGTATGTGGTTGTGTATTTCTTTTCTCAGTGCTTAGATGAGATCTGTCAACTTTGCTTCATTACACACTCATCAATATTTCAAAGACACTCTCACACATTTATCATTGGATGAGATCTCGTTAGGGAGGATCCTCCTTTTTGCTTTTTACTGTACAGAACTTACTAATTAGAGCATTCTCCATCCCTCCCTGTCCAACTCTTTCTTCTCTCTTACAACATGTTGGCCTTTTTTGAATAAAACAGCAGACACACACAAACACACACATGCACACACACACACACACTCACACACACACCAAGACAATCCAACAAAGCCACACATGTGGTCATGACCACTTCACTCTGATTTCTAATGTGGTGCATCCCCTGGTGAATGTTTAGGTTTAGATTTAAGTGTGTAAGAAACAATTAATTACAAGGATACAATACAAGGATACAAGGAAGTTTATTTGTCATTATACAACAAGTTGTATAATGAAATTAAAACCTTTTGATAGCAACCTTGTGACAGCAAGCAATGTATCAGCAACGGTTTGTAAGTAAGACAAAAAAAAGATCCATTGGTTACAGATTGTTTTTTTAAGAGCATTAGTTTTATTTATTTTTCTTTTCTTTTCTTTTTTAATTTGTTAAATTTATTTAACTTGTTAATGTTTAAATGTTTAATGTTCACAAATATATTACACATTTTATCTGGATGGGATCCTGAAATGATTGAGGAGTTTAAGTTCACTGTTTTTTAATTAAGTTTCCATTGGTCAGGATACTTCTTAAAAATTGCAAACAAAATTAGGATACAAATAGAAAAATGCTCATACACATACTAATGAAACTCATTTTTGTGCTGTTTGCAGCTCTCTAATGAGTTGAATTTGCAGCAGGGTGACACCTACTGTCTAAGAGTTAAAGTGCAGACCCCAGTGGCTCCTTAGTCTGATCAAATGCACCAGTCTGTTCCTGAAATTATCAATTGTGAGTAAGAACAAATGATTATTATAAACATCATCATGCAATTTATCGTACATTACAAACAACAACAAAAAAAATTCTATCAAACTCTAAACAATATCTTTGCAGCAAAATTACTGACCCTGACATAAGTAACTGCAACACACCAAATGTGTGATGTATCAGGAAGGTCACAGTTGGGAATCACAGAAGGGCAAAAAGAGACAATACCCACCCCTGCCACAGCATGTTTATCTTGCTGCCGTATAGCAAGAGATAAAGAAGTGGAAGAAGTATGTCATGCCACCAGATCAAAGAGCAGCTCTTATTCTCAAGCTGTGAGAGTTCTTAACTCATTCTACAAACTCTAATGTTTGGTTAGTATGAACAGTTTACTAATAAGTTATATACATTATAATTTTCTGTTTGTAGTAGTGGCATAAGTGAACTGCATAATGTATTTCATTGCACAAGCATGGTTTGTAAAAAGTAACTATCTTGTAAACACAAATATCTTAACATTTTTGTGCAGTGAAAACCATGCATTTTGTGTCCAAATTCAAAAATTTTAAAAGTTTTCACATTAGGAGTTTTCACATAAGGAGTGTTTATTTATAACGATAGAAATGTTGTGTGCAGAGTGCTAAACACAACAGCACCAATTCCAGTAACCATATTAAAAGTTAACAATTATATCACCTTTTAATCATTTCATGCTTGGGTATTTCTTGCAGCGGCAGAGCATAGTTTGAGTCTGGCATCGAAGCTCCAAATTCATTATTACTTACTTTTTATTTTTTATATGCAAAAACTGAGTAGTGATGACATAATCTCAAACCCTTAATCAAAGATTGCAGGAAGATGCTGGAGTGGTGGAGGGATTGAAGGTTTAATTGCAGCACTGGTACAAGTAACGAAAGAGAAGCAGAGGCTGATGATAGAAATCTTGCAGCTTAAACGGACAGCTCAAAGTGGGAGAATGTGTAAGATGGGAGATTGTTATGAATGATGTATGACGTAGGACAAGTATGAATCAGTGCAGCTCGAGTTGTCTGCCTGAACCCAAATTATACATATAGTATATGTGTGTTCGTTTACACCCATGCGTGTGTGTGTGTATGTGTGTGTATATATATTTATATATATATGCATACACGCACATATTTTAAATTTATTTTAGTTTCTCTAATTTTACAGTTGCTACCAAAAATATTAAATATTACAAATTATTTTAATATTATTATATTATTATTTCAATATATATTTGCAGGATTACATCACTGAGGCAAAGGCACAGATTCCTTTAAAGCAGGGGTGTCAAACTCAATTGCACAGGGGGCCAAAACTCAAAGCACACTTTTGGTTGCGGGCCGAAAAGGATAAACATTTATTGAACACACTAAAACTAAAGGTTTTTTGAACATAAACATGAATAAAAACAGACAGGAATATTATTCCAGAATAAATAAACCTAAACTTCAATTAACTTAAAATA
>JAPZDZ010016323.1:0-14142 GCA_029783805.1 Acanthurus tennentii | reverse complement strand
GACTGTGGGAGGAAGCCGGAGTACCCGGTGAGAACCCACGCTGCACAGGGAGAACATGCAAACTCCACACAGAAAGAACCCATGCGCCCGAACCGGGACGCAAACCAGGGACCTTCTAGCTGTGAGGCACTGCTGCTAACCACCAAGCCACCGTGCAGCCCTAAAACCCTCTAGAGTAGCAATATTATGGGATAGTCTGATCTGATGTTGTTTAAGGCCAAGTACTATAACTTCAGTCTTATCTGAGTTTAGTAACAGAAAATTACGGGTCATCCAGGTCTAAACATCCTTAAGACAAGCTTGAAGTTTAGCTAATTGATTTATTTCCTATGGCTTTATTGATAGATATAATTGGCTATCATCTGTATAACAGTGAAAGTTAACTGAGTGCTTTTTAATAATATTGCCTAGGGGAAGCATATACAATGTGAATAGTATAGGCCCAAGCACTGAGCCTTGTGGAACACCGTGACTATACAGAGGATTTGTCATTTACATGAACAAACTGAAAGCAATCCAATAAGTAAGACTTATACCAGCTTAATGCTGTTCCTTTAATGCCAATTTAAAGTTCCAGTCACTGCAGAAGAATATGGTGGTCAATCATGTCAAATGCAGCACTAAGATCTAGCAGAACAAGTACAGTGACAAGTCCCCTATCTGATGCCAACAAAAGATCATTAGTGACTTTTACTAGTGCTGTCTCAGTGCTATGATGTACTATGAAGTCTGACTGAAATTCCTCAAAAAGGCCAGGCTTTACTGTTCTACTGCTGTGGAGTTTTCCACTTACCCCACCCCCATCTCTTTCACCAACTTGCCACACCTTCTCATTGGCTGTGATCATTCCCACCTGTTGCTCCTAGCTGGGTCTCATCACCAAGCACCAATCCACTCACTCATCGCCAGATTGGGTTAGAACTGTTTCCTGTGAACATGAGTTCACTTAACTCAAGGACTAAGAACTGTGTATACTTACCTGAACCAAGTCCATGCTTATCTGCAACCTGTTGATCCTTACCTGGTGCACCTTTCCACCTGCTGAGGGTTACAATATAGGTCATTACGAACCTTTATCTGTGTGACTGTGTTGCTTTTGGGTCCTATCGTACCCTAAGACAAGAAAGTTGTCTTGGATGTTTTTTACTCTTTTTTTGCACTAGATTACTTGCAGTTATGATTTTTAAGCAAATTTAGATGGTTTAATTGTTAAATACTTTGTAACAAGACATGGTTTGGACAACTTACTTGTAAAATGGTTGTTTACTTATTCTGAAAGCTGAAGACCCCACATTTACTGTATGTGTGTGTATGTGCATGTATTAAATTTCAGATTACTCACAGGGAAAATCTATAGATTACTAGACTACTTAATAATTGATGGCTGCAGCCCTACTGCAATTTATGTGATTCAGAACAGGGATTAGCATTGCATCAATAACTTACGACTGGATATTAACATTACACTACAGTCTATGATTTTAATGATATATCAGCTCATTTTCCAACTACCAGCTCTACCATTGTTATTCATTGCTTAATGGTGATCTGTAGTTGGTAGAACAAGGCAAAAAAAGAACAAAAGAATTTCCAAAATAGAATACCAAAAAAAACAAAATTTAAAAACTTTATTTTTTATACAAAAATTAAAAATTAAAATCACAGACATGTAACCTATCATTAATGTTAGCTTCCTAACACATGTCCTCAATAATGTTAACAGCTAATGGTCCAGTCCTCTGTCTGTGTAACATCATGAAGTTGCTGTCACTGCAACAAGCTGGTTAAGGTGCAAATTAAGTAACATATGTTGACATTGTTAAAAACTGAAATAACTGCACATATTGACTGACACTGCTCTAGAGTCTTTTATCAAGGTAAGAATATGTTCAAGTCCACCTTTTCCTGAGTCAGCAACTTGAAATTTAGTAATGGCTGCTGCTAAAGCAGCACTAACTGGAATGCAGCTTAGAGTTTTATTTTGAATAAATATCCGTCATTCGTTGCAAAAGCTGTCCTACTGGAGTTAATGTAAGAAGTTATTGTCAAAAACTGCTGAGTGTTAATAGTGAATATTATCGTTGAATGTACAGTAATCACTACTTTTTCATAAAAATAGTGCATCATTGTTATGATTTAGTGCCAGAAACACACCAAACACTCCAAAGAAAGCACTGACTGGAGCATATTTGATTTTTTGATAAAAAACACAGATTATGATACAATATCTCATATCATCACATATCTTGCAGAACCATTTCTACCTAAATAGCATATATAGATGTTTCAGACTCAAATTGCACTTGGTACACATAAAAGTAAACATTTAGAACATTTACCAAAATCTATTTAAATTTACATGGAATTTTATTCCTATGCAAAACCTGTATGGTGTACTGTAATTTATCATTCATTTATGTCAGAGACTTATGACAGAGGCTTTCTGGGAAGCAATGAAACAGAAGTAATTGTTTAATAGAACATAGCTGTGTGGGTGTGTGTGTGAGAGAGCGTGTGGTGGTGGTTGTTGGGGTGGTGTTGGTAAAGAAAGTATCATTTACTAAGCTCCCAACTCCTGCCCCAGTATTCCGAGAACTCTCAGAAATTATATTAACCAGCCGCGGAGCCACTGACCGCAATGACCGCACTGTGGAGCCAAACTATGTTAACCCCCCCCCCCCTTTTTATTATTAAAACTCAGATATATGCCGTCTGTTAGCTTCCATCCATATGTGTCAAGAAAAACCGAAGACAGAGAGCGGTTAGTCACAGTGAGAGGAGGAGAGATGCTGGATGTATGTTTGCTGATTGGCTAAACTGTAACGTCTCTTTCCACCCCGTGCAACACAAAGACGTGCGCATATATATTGGCTGAACACTGCGCCAATAAATACTTTCACACTCCGCCGGTTTCTCCGAGTGCACGGGCGAACAAGAACAGAACGGCTTAAGTGTCCTTTAAACTGACGCAGAGGTAAGCAAATAACTTATTAATTTACAGACAAAAAGCTGAGAATTGGTATCACCACTGAAGCTTCCATTTTATAGCCTAACAATACCACTTCTGGATTAACTACATGTTGCCTAGTTTGTAGAAACTGGGCTACATGTAGTGAATGAAAGGCACTACATCCACAAGCGTACGAATACTCGTGGGGCCTTTTACAGCATGGTTTACATAGACTAGATATTTGAAAATTTGCATATATTATTGAGTGTAGAAAAAATTGATTTTATATTCAGTAGGATATTATTTGCCACATTAGTGGTAGAAGCAGATTCAATGTAGTAATAGTACCAGCAGACACAGTGATTGTATTAGGAAAATTTAAAGATAAAAGCCTACAATTTAACTAGTACTACATTTTATTATACTTTTTTTAGTTCTTGGATCATTCATTATTTTGAAATGTTTAATGTGATGCAATAAAGATGACTAAACTTACATAAGTTTTTATGAAACTGATTTTGTAATTTTCTGTCTTTAGTCCATGGCTATCCCCGCACACAGCATCTGCATGTGGATCTTGATTCTGGGCACATGTGTGTCTGTGGCTGTTGGAACAGACTGTGGGAGAGAGTGTGCACTATGTGTGTACCGTATACTGGGAGAGAAGTCTGATTTCTCCTCCATGGTAATGTCACTATATCTGATATTTTTCTACAGTTTTTTAATTTGCACACATAGACAAAGATTAAAATGCAGCAAATCAAAAGACAGACTCACCTTTGATAAAATATATTTTAAATTTTTTCACTAGCTCAGAGGGGGCAACAGACAGCAGTGTGATTTATGATAAATTAACAGTTGTAATGTATCAAGGAAACAGCTATTAATAGCACTGGACAGCTCTTTTTTAACTTCACCATTATAATATATATAATATCAGGGAGAGACTCATTTTCTCTCCTTGCAATATCTGTTTCCATTCTTCTGTTCATTCCTTGCTTTCTGTATAGTTCCTTTTATTCAGTTTTTATTTAATTTACTTCAGTTTTCTTTTTCCTTCACCTTTCTTTTCCCTTATCTTGCTCCCATCCTGCTCTCCTTTCTTTGTTCAGACCCTAATCTCTTGTCTTATTCCATTCTCATTATTGTGTTGTCCTTGCTTTCCGATCTTAATTATAATTACAGATTTTAAAAGGATAAAGTATCTCCTAGTATAATGTATTTCTATTTTTTTAATCGCAGGGATCTTTTTTCGAGGGTTTTTCTTTATCTTTTCGTATACTTAATGCTTTTCTTCCTTTCATTCTGTGCTTTTGTTCATTACTCCTTTTTTCTTACTTAGTCTTGTCTTATTTCAATCCTCCCTCCTTCAGTCTGTCAGTGACTACATTCATGATTATATTGTTTTCCCTGAGCAGTTTATTTAAACCAGAATAACAGTGTTAATATTATTATATAGTTTCAAAATAAAGCTCATGCAAATTCACTCGATGAGCAAATGAACAACAAATAGCAGAACAACAGAGCTGCTTCCTCATTTGAAACATTATACCACTCTGACTAAAGAGGATAAGCTCCAACATTATGAGAAGTCATAATTTCATAACCTTCAACCATGGAGAGAGGGTGACCATCAAAAAAATTTGAGTTATTTATTCAACTTCAGATATTATAAACTCCTTGAAATTTATACAAAGACTTGAAAATGTATTTGATAAAAGATTTTAATTATCTAAATTCTTCTTAAAATTATTTCAAACCCACTTTGACACCTGTGTTTGTTAGTAAAGAATGCTACACAGACCCAGAAAAAATAAAAATATATTAACAGTGATCCAAATAAAATGTTTTCCCCTGGCATTTATTCTGAAAACGTCTCCATATTTGGTCCTTTCAGTCCCTTTTCACCATGCAAAATTGCTACATGTTGTATGGTACACATAATGGCCACTAGAGGCTGCTGTTGTACCCAACGTCTAGGCCCTTAGGCTGCCAGTGAGTACACAATTCAATTTTCTTGTTCATTAATTTTGTCTGAATAAGCCAGCAGCACTGAAAGCTCAGCAAGAATCCATCCTCTGTGCCATCAAACAAGAATTTCTGATGGCTCAAATAAGTGTAATCTGCCCCGAGGGCTCAGCAGATGCCTTCAGTCTGATTATACTCCTACCACTACATGGACTCAAGTATGACTGGGATAAGCGTGTGGCAAGTGGGGGACACAGCTTTTAAAGGGAAGCTTTTAAATGAATAAAGTACTGTTTTGTTGTTTGAAGAACAGGCTGGCATAGATGGTTCAAAGGGAGAAATCCTGTTTTTCTCAGTGGGGGTAAATGAGGGATATGTTATAAAAAGGCTTTTGTATTCTGCAAAATCATCTGTTTAGTGTCATTGACTGCTTTTCCCTATTTTGTATTTGTGTATTTTTCTATATTTCTCAACATTTATACAATATTAGAGTGCATTGCACTCCATAAATCTGCTTCTGTTTATCTTCCATTTAAATTTCACTGGTAATTCATCAGGCGTTGTTTGCCTTCATGGGAAGAGGGACAATGATGGATGAGCTGAGCATCATAGCCATCATAAGAACCTGTTTTTGGTCTCTATTTGTTTGTAAAAAAAAAAAAAAGGATGGTGTTTCAATTTTATTTCTGTTTGATACAAATTATGAGGATTGGATTGTGTTATATGGAGCAAGAATTAGAAGATTAATCAATTTCTAACCACCTGCTTGTTTACTTGTTGTACATTTATAGATCATGTACGTCTATATAGCAGTTGATTTGTTGTTTCAGCTCTAAACCATAGGTCTTCTTTACTTTTTATCTTGTCAGGAACTAATTTTTGATCACTCTTTTTTTATGTTTTAGGGCATTGGTTACTATTATAGATGTACAAAGTGATAGGTTATAGACATTTAAATGTGGGGGCAGCTATAGCTTAAGAAGTAATGCAGGTTGTCTACCAATCAGAAGATCTGTGGTTCGTTCTCCAGCTCCTCCAGTCTGCATATCGCAGTGTCCTTGAGCAAGACACTGAAGCCTAAATTGCTCCTGATGACTGTTTCATCAGTGTGTAAATGTGTGTGTGTGTAATATTCCTGTGAGCAGGTAGAAACTTAGTGCCGGTGTTGTCCTGCCTTGTAGAGGTTGAATGTGTCTGGAAATGTTTTCCAGATCTGGTAATGGATTTGATGTGGGTCTAGAAGAAGAGGATGGAGTCAAGGGTTACTCAAGGGTTTGTGGACCTCAGGAAAGGGAGAAATGGTGGAACTGTCAGCGTTGAATAGCTGATCCCCAACCTTCCTGAGCAGTGCCTTGGGGGCCACAACCATGAGCTTTGTCTTGTTGCTGTTAATTTAATAGATTTGACGTAATCCAGGTTTTTTTTTTAAGAAGGCACTTGACGATAGATTGAGGGGGGAGATAGACAGAGGGTTGTGTGCTAATGTAAAGCTGGTGTCATTGGCATATGAGTGGAAATTGAGACCAAGGCAGCCAATGATGTCTCCTAGCGGGAGTATGTAGATGGTGAATAGGAGGGGGCCATGGACTGAGCTGGGGGTACACCACGGTTGAGAGGGCAGAGTCAGCAGGAGAAGCAACGCTGGAAGCTTGGGCTATGTGTGGTGTTGGGGAGGCAGGCGCTTGGAGCCACTGGTGGAAAGAATCCACTTTGGCCATAAATAAATACAGGAACTTGGAGCAAAGGATGTGGGCACCTGGAGGATGAGGGGGGTTAATGGGGCAAAGTAGATGGTTGATGGTGGAGAAAAGCTTTTGGTTCTGTTGGTTTTTGATTTAGATGGAGTAGTACTGAGACCTGGACTGATCGAGACCTGCTTTGTAGGATCGCACATTGTCCTTATAAGCCTCGAGATGGACAGTGAGGCCAGCTCTTTTAGAGAGTCTTTTCAGCCAACAATCAGCAGCCCTCATGGTGCAGAGTTTAGCAGTGAACCAAAGGCTGGGGTAGGCAGAGGAGATGGTCCAGGTTTGGACAAGGTCAAGGGCATTGAGGCTGAGGGACAGAGCAGTGTTTTAGTGGGCAACCAGACCATCCACAGGAGTACTGGGGAAGGGGTACTGGGGATGGGGAAGAGGCGAGATGCAACCATGAGGGCAGGTGCACATACAGCCTTGGTGTTCTTGAAAGTGATGATGTATTTGGTGCACTGTGAGGGCAGGAGGACAGGAAGAGAAAACAGGATGGTAAGATGGTCAAGCGCCTGCTAGGTCCAGACACTGGAGATGGCAGGGGTGATGCCAACAGAGCACACAAGGTCAAGTGTGTGACCCTTGGTGTGGGTGGGACCTTGGACGTGTTGTGTGATGTTGAAGCAGTCCAGTAGTGACAGAAACTCAGCAGCAAAGGTGCAGGTCTTGGAGTCAACATGGATGCTGAAGTCACCCAGCAGCAATGTAGATGGAGAGCTTGAGCAGACTGAGGTGAGAAGCTCAGAAGACTTGGACAAGAAAGTAGCAGTGGCAGTGGTGGAGACTTCAGGGGGGAGCAGTAGATGAGAACAGCCTGTAGCTGTGAGTGACTGGCCAGGGAGAAGGCAATACACCCAAATGAGGTGGTATTAGGCACAGTTGTTTAATGAGGATACCAGCACAATTGATTACCGTCAAATCCCTTCCACAGCCCATGGAACAGGGCTTTTGCAGATGGGCATAATCTGGGGGTGTGGCTTTGTTCAGTGTAAGAAAGTCCCATCAATCCTGCCAGGTCTCAGTGAGGCAAAGAAAGTTGATATTCCTATTCAAATATTTCCTTACTTGGAGAATAAAGACCTGGAGTGCTGTTCCAGTGCACTCCGGCAGCACTACACCTTTGGTTGTTGGAAACGAAAAACACCTAAAAGCCTTGAGTAACATATTGCCTTTGCCCTTTAGCTGGCTGGTTTGCTGTTGCATGCTCTCCACTCTGTGTGTATGAGCCCTGCCTCCCACAGAGGGTAGTATGACTGAGATGAGGGGGCAGAAACAGCACAACTGGCTAAAATGTTGGTCACATCCTTTTGTAAATAAATACACATGTAATTGGCAATATCAAGGTTTGAAAAATTATTGAGGTCACTTTTATATATCCACTATAAGTCATTATAGTAATTATCACAACAGGCCTAATTACAATGCATCATGTTCAAGCACACCTGAGAGTCAATACACTTATTGGTTTAATCCATGTTATGCCTTAAACAAACCTATGAATAACTTAGGGACTAAATCCAACCCCTTTGTGCCTTGTGCCTCATCTTTCACCCAAATCATGCATTATCTAAATTATCTAATTATCTAAATAGTACAGTGGACTTAGACACACCCCAACTGAACTAGGGTCATGCGTTTAGACCAGGGATGTCAAACTCGTGCCATGGAGGGCCAAGAGGCTGCAGGTTTTCTTTCCAACCAAAAACTCCACCAGCTGATTTCACTGATTATTCCCTGCTCTCTGCTTGAAGGTGAAGTAATCAGTGAAATCAGCTGGTGGAGTTTTTGGTTGGAAAGAAAACCTGCAGCCTCTCTGCCCTCCATGGCACGAGTTTGACATCCCTGGTTTAGACTATTTACATATATCATCAAGAGATCATCATCCCTTGTCATACAAGAGAGACCACTGCAAGATATATCTGACCTTTGTAAATGCAAACTTTTAGAAAACTAAGCCAACGCAATTTAATGTTTTGTTGTTCTACAATTACCGAAAACATGAACGGCACACTGTTCAGTGGCTGTGTGGTTTTGGTCATTTTTGTAGAGCAAAGTTGGGTGAATGAAACAGTCCTGTTGGGCATTACACACAGGTCTCCATCCAATATTGTCTTTTTAATTGCTCTTTTCCCTGAGCTGAGTCTTGTGAAGCCAACACACCGTGTTTGGAAAAGGCATTTATATGTAATAGTTACCCTGCGTATTTTAACAATTGATTTATTCCATTCAAATATATTATTCTCCCTATATCAGTTTTTAATGGTAAAACCCCCTTTCGATGACCAAACACACTGTTATTAACATAACTGTCTACAAAGACACGAAAACCGGAAAAACAGTCATATCACTATTATGATCAGTAACTGCTTAGCTATTATATTCATACACAAACTTTTCCAGAACTAGTTTTATCCACGACTGAAAGGGAGATTAAAACACAATTATCACCCTTACATTGCAGCAGTAAATCAAGGGAAGTGATCTGTTGTAGACTTACAAACTGATATGCTTATGAAGAGTTGTGATTTCTTAGTCTGAAAGAAACAAAAAACAAATGAAAACATAAGAAACAAATTAACTGCAGTATCTTTTCTCCAACTCATTTGTCAGCATGCATGGGATTGACAATCATCTTCTTATTTCATTTTTTTTTTTTTTTTAAAAAGGTGTATTCTATAAAATTTTAACATATGTCTTTAAATTGTTGTTTTTTGGCATAACTAAAGGGCCCCATTTATGTTTGTAGTCTGCATGTTGAAGTGTCTTTGGACAAGATACTGAAATCTAAACTGCTCCCAAGGAATATTCAGTCTGGTGTGTAAATACAAGCACATTAGTTATGAGTATGTTAGCACTTAGTAGAGAGGCTGCCTGATATCTGTGTGTAAATGTGTTGCTATGTAAAGAGCTTTAAGTAGTTAAAACACTGGACAAAAAACTATAAATGCAGATTATTGACTGTCAATTCACACAGTTTTTAAACAGTTTTTAAAATATTTTTTACATAACCTGTTAAATTTGAGGTGTTATTTAATAATGAAAATTAAAGAATTCTTTCTATGATAAACAATAGCGATTCCGGTACCAATATTTCAATTGAAGGCATGAAAAGGGGTTAATCAACAAAAGTTTGTATTAATAAGATTCTTTTTTTACAGACATGCTCACCTGAATGCAATGGTGGGTTGGATAGCCAAAAGCTCCTTCTTTGCCAAGACTTCCTTTTTGAAGACAAAAACCCAATTTCTTTGAGTCCTGGCCCAAGACAAAAGCAGGAACAAGTGGCAGCAGGTGCCTTGTTGGCTGACGACAAGTATGCAACATCACCAGATAACCAGGTGGCAAAGAGATATGGTGGTTTCATGAAGCGCTATGGTGGTTTCATGTCTCGACGTTCCTCCTCTCCTGAGTGGGCTCTTAAGGATCCCGGGAATCAAGACAATGAAGACAACTTTCGCCTGGAAATCCTAAAAATTCTCAATTCAGTGACAGAGCATGGTAGTGAGGGGGATGGTCAGGGCAAAGAGGGGGTAAGGAAGTATGGAGGTTTCGAGCAGAAGGCCGAAGACGGGGTCATGCAGGGTGATCTGCTGGAGGCAGTGTTAGGCCGTGGGCTAAAAAAGCGCTATGGGGGATTCATGAGGCGTGTGGGTAGGCCTGAGTGGCTTGTGGACAGCAGCAAAGGTGGGAGGGTGTTGAAAAGGGCTTGGGAGAATGGCAGTGAGCTTCAAAAGAGGTATGGGGGGTTTATGGACTAGGATGCTGCAGTTATAACCCTTCACTCCTCCTACCCCTTCAACACCCTCTCTTCAACCAATCAAGTTAAACCTTGTAGTTTGGACTTGTTTCAGCTGCCCACATGCTCAGCTAATTACATTGCACCATCTGGCTTTGTATAACATGCTGCTCTTTCCCTCATTGGTTTAATTGACCCTACAGTGATTAAAAAGATAAACATATATTGTTCAGATGTTAACAATTGATTTTGGCTGCTCTGGATTTTCATGTTGATATTATTTATTAAAAGAATCTGTTGATCAAGGTACTTTTGGTCGAGTGTATGTTTCTTTATCACTTTATAAAATGCAAATTCTGAGCAGAAGTCTAAACAAATTTATGGTAATTTACACAACTGTAAAATTATTGCATTGAGTCATTTGAGTAGAACAAAGAAATGCCTGACAAATCACATCACAGTGTAAATGTGGCCTGAATCTGAGTCCTTGATGAAACCCTTTAGAAACTGAGTACAACTTCTCCGACACCCCTGCCCAATGCATATTGCTCCACTCAACTCCTTTCAAAAGCTGTGACAGAAGAAAGTAAAGTGACCCATAGTTAGTCTTGTGATACCAGACAACTGGAGATCTCCACCTATCAATTGTCTGGTGACATCATAATGCAAGGCAGTTACTAGGACTAGGGATGGCTCGATACCACTTTTTTACATCTGATACTGATACCGATACTGCAGCCTTGAGGATCGGTCAATACCGATCCGATACCGATCCAATTCTTTTTGTCACTCTAAAAGTTGTTAATAATACGTGGATGTAATTGCTTGATACTGACATATAAAACACCACGTTCACTGTACAACAACTATTCTTGTCCCCTAAAGAAAGAAGGAAAATATGTGACAACAACTGAAGTCATGCGTGACTGCTGTGGCTTTATTAAAACTTAAAGCTCACATCGCTTTAACAGCATTTGTAAACACAACAGACCCAGCTGCACCATTCAAGTGTTTGAAATAAAATGAAAGTGCAACTTGGTGCAAATATTAAAATCAAATAAAATAATCCCAGTGTAAAAACAGAAAAGTAACATTATATCTCAATGACATTGCAAAGCCGCAATAAATAATTTTATGTATTAACATAAAATAATAGCATCTCCACTAGAATAATGTAGGTAGAACTCAGTAAGTTACACATGGCTTCTTAAGATACACAATCAAAATGATGCTTTATTAAGTTCGTTGTGTTAAAATGTCCGGTTCTGCTACCACCCCTTGAGACACTCATTTTGCAAACGTTGCACTCAGCTGTTTTACTTTTCTCCTCCGTTAACATAAAGTAATTCCACACAGTAGACATGACTACAGCTTTGCAAAAACAGGCACATGGCAACCATGGCGACAGCTCGTCTGTGTTACGGCATGTTGCGCAAAGTGAAGTTGAGGATATATGAGATAGTTTGGGCCTATGGATTGGATGGGTTCTCATAAAAAAATCTGATACACGATCCAGTCATTTTGGCCTGGATCGGATTCGATACCGATCCAGTAGATCGGATCGGACCATCCCTAACTACGACAGGGCGAGAACCTCTGCTAACAAAGCAACACCCCGCTCCTTTTTTGAGAATAAGACACTTTCCTGGAAGGGAAGGGGTGCACTTCATCTAAGTGGTGTGCTTCCTCTTTTCTCCTCCATAGGGAAAAGGGAAGAGAACTTTTTAAAACATTGAAAATAGATGCCCAGACCAATATTAGCCAATTTGATTCAGTTTTATCGGATGTGTGCTCAGTCCACAAGAGTGGTGCAATTCAGGATGTGCAATGTTACATAAAGTTTTGGGTAGCTTTGGCCCATTATAACTGGTCCCATAATTTCTTTCAAAACCAAGGTATAATCCAGGTGGATGGATGAATAATGGTCCTGTAAAAGCTGTGTTTATTTTTAACTGACATGAGTGTTACGCCTCGAACTCAACAAACATCTACAACCTTTGTAGGAGTTTTCTTTGGTGACCACCAGTTAGTTCATGTGTTTGTGGTCGGGAAATGTTTACAAGCTCATCATTTCTGCAAGTCACTGCCCCCAATATGAAGGACTGCCCTAAAGACTTCTTTTAAACTCTATAACTGTCTCCACCCAATTTTAGCAACGAAAACCAGGGGCATGTCATCAGTTAAGTTAAACTAGAGACTGACTTGTGAGTCTAGCCCAGAGCCTAGAGTAAGTAAGTTAAGTTAGTACCAAGCTGTTGACTTAAGGAATAAGGGGCAGCCAGTGGTCTTCAGAGACACAGGTTCCAGGGTGCAAGGCTTAAATTTCAATTTTGGGTATAATGTCCCTTTAAGCCATGTGTTCCTAACCACCATTTTGAGTCCGCCATCCTGCCTTTGTCCAACATGCACAGCACAGTGCATGCACCCTCACACACGCATAAAAGTGTAAAAAGTTCATAGTTTTTAGATAGTGTGTTTTTCATTTTATCTGTTGAAAAATACGTTGTATGCAAAGTTATTCGTTTGTCTGTTACATGTTGTGCAAGAATGAATGTTGCCAGCCATCACTCTTCAGAACTTCAAATCCTTCAACCTTCACTGACAACTGATGAGGTAACTTTGACTTTAAGTGTTAAATTAGTTATTCATTGCAGTTTCACATTGATAGTAAATTAATGAGACCAAATAAAAGACTTGGTTATCGTTTCCCTTTTTTTAAGGTAGGGCATCCCAGGTAAATTTATTGTAAATTAAATCCTATGAATTAAAGCAATAATGGATTATTTCTGATAGCCAAAAGTAATGCTTGCGTCTTTTTCAGGCAATGTAACCTGTCCAGCGAGCCCAGCTCTACGCTGGGGCAAGAGGGGGCAACGCCCCCTTAAACAAACATTCTGCCCCCTTAAATCAAACTTTTAGAAGTTGAGAAAGAAAATAATAGATTACCCACAAACTGAATATGGACAAGATTTACTACAGTAGCTGAAAAATCCACTGGAAAAGGCACAAATGAGATGATAGGTTTCACCTCTTCTTCGCTCTTTTTCTCCGTGCTCTGTTTGTGTGCAGGCTCACACAGCACTCGGCAGAGATCTCCCACTCACCTTCCCCCGAGCTAAACATCCATTCACTGTTAGTATGCAAATAACTGGTGTCAGGTTTCTCAGTAGGTAGGGCAAAGCAAAATGAGCCGCACGACAGCAGGAGACTTTGAGGAAGCAGCAAATATTTGTCGTCAAAATCATAGCAACTCATGAGATAATTAACAACAACTAAAAAATACATCTATATTTGTACAGTCAACTGGGGACTAGCCCATTGTTCTTCTCACAGTTTTAGTCTGTTAGAGAAGTGATTCTTTCTCGATCCCACAAGCACCACTGTGAGCCTGTGTGCTGCATAGAGCTGACTGGAAGACCTGTGTCTGTGTCTGTCAGACCCCGACACAAAGCCATGCCTCAGCTTTCAACTCTCCACTCCACAGTTTTCTCGTTTCATATACTGATGTAATCACAGCGATTTTAGTAGAGCTTATTTACTTTACACTCCACACTTTCCACCCAAGCTTCCAGCAGCTCACAAAGGGAAAGTTAATGCTGTGAGATGCATCTTTTTTTCCGAGCTTTTAAAAAGCGTGGTGCTGAGAAGTGTTATTGTTGGGTTCGAATATATTTGATATAGGCCATCCAATTAAGGTAAATGTCATGTTTTTAGTTGTTGTAATCTGATGAGGAATA
>JAPZDZ010016304.1:0-14148 GCA_029783805.1 Acanthurus tennentii | reverse complement strand
TAGAAAATAGCATGTTACATTCAACATGTCTTTTTGATGCCTGTAACTCTGAACATTAGCTTTTCTTTGAAAAAAAATCTGAAAAAGCTCTAAACACTAACTAATACTTACTCTCCATCTCATATCGTTTTTCTTAGTCACTCTTCTTAGTGACTTCATCCGCATCGTCTGACATGTTGCTGCCGGCTCTCTCCACACGGCTACACACACGCTGTACACAGCTGACGTCACTACTTGTACAGGTAAAAGGTCAACACTGTAATCTCGTGAGAGTTCACACGCCAAACCACTTTGATCGAGCACAACAATGGCAGGTATGGGCCGCTGGAAACTCAGGAAACCGATTCGCTGCCGTAAATCCGGGCCATCGGACCGTTCATAGTGCATTTTTACTGATCCAGGGCTCCATCAACCGATGCAATCGGATCTCATACGTCACAGACCGATAACCGATTCAAATCGGTTTATCGTTACACCACTACTAAGCAAGTCACTGGAGAAAAACACTCTGCTTCTAAAATGGCCCCTTGGGATTTGAAGCCATGTGGAGGACAGAACAAAACCTTAACGGAGATGCAAGGTTTCAGTGCTGTGCTTGGTGGTATATGGGGGTTGGTGTGAAAACATCACAGAATCATATCATTTTAACATATAATATAATACATATAAACACTAAAATTAACCTGCAAAATGCCACATTCATATTTTTCTATCTTAACTGTATTACAGCAGAATGCTTTGTTAAAAACATGAGTTGATTAAAAAAAGTTTAAACTTAGCAAAATTTGTGTTTCTCTGTTGAAATATGGATTGTACATGTAGTACATGAGTAATTATGGTTGAAAACAGGATTTGCTTTTTTAAAACTCTTATCTCTTATGTTATAACAAAAATCAGTCAGCTACTGTAGGTTGATGTTTTGGTTAGGATAGAAATTGTATATTTAAATATTTGCAAGATGTGAAATAAAGTGACTAAATGGTCACAGCTTGGACCACTAAGTATTTAATTACCCAGAGACTGCCTCTAGGTAATTTAACACTCTACATATATACCTCTTGACTAGACATCACCCATGGTACTACTGGCTTAATTTTATTTCATTTTTTATTCTATTTTTTGAGTTTTTGTATAACAGGATTAAAATTTTATCTCTGTTAATCTGTAGCATTCCTAAACATAGCACTTCATTTTTTTATTCAAATATAATAGAGGAAAGATTTAGAGCTATGCATGTAAGTTCACACTTATAACTAATAACAGACAAAACCTTGCTCAGTGATTTTTTTAGCGGTGAACAATGTTGTGTCATCTGCCAGCTGAGAGATGTGTGTTATCTTTTACCATTGGGTATTCAATGTTAGAATCTTTCACTGGTTCAATTACAGACATGCCTGGTTATCATGTTAAGTGATAAGCAACTTCTTAACTTAAAATAGTTAAAATAATGGTGGTGATGAGTCAGTTGATGGTTGACTCATCACCAGCATTAAATGGTATTTGGACTGTATTTATATGGTGCATGTCTTTTGACCATCCAAATCACTCTTCAACACAAGTCAACATTCATCCATTCACACACACATTTACAAATTACTGGCAGGTGGCTTCTCTATAAAGTACCAAGCCATTCAGCAGTTACTCTTACACAAACATTCACATACCAATGGAACAGCTATGGGGAGCACTTTGGGGTTCAGTATTTTGCACTAGGACACTTAAACTTTCGGACTGGGGAGGTGTCAGGGATCAAACCACTGACTTCTGATGAGTAGATGTCAGCTCTACCTATTTAGCTACAGCTACCTCAAATTATTGATTAATTGATTAATCTGAACATATCTTAGATTCTCCTGCCCATATGTAAATAAATACTTGGGGAGTGTGCTCCTCAATGTTGTTAGAAACGTACTGTATCAATCAGTGGAGAGTAGTTCCAGGAAAAGAAAAAAAACTGGGCAATCACAGAGTTTTCAGCTAAAACAGACTAAGTAATAGGTATGTTCCCGGCATTAGAGTAAATTACAGTTGTTAAAATGCTAAAGAGTGTGTTAGTCAGCCTGTCTTGTTTGTTTCAACTGACTGTTACTCCATCAGTGATAGTCTCTGAGTATTGGCATAGAAAATTATCATAACTTCATATTCATCTCACATAGGTTATTATTTAGTCTTAAACTAAAGTCTTAAGTATAAAAATATATTCTTGAAACTCTTGCCTAAATGAAAATGCTGAAAATTATTTGTTTTTTACCCACCACTAGTTACTCCCATCATCTTGTTCTTGTAAAACAAGGTGAGGAACATTGAGAGAGTGCCAGGAGCAGAGTATTCAAAACAAAATTATGTGTGTAAACTTGAGGCAAAATTAAAATCCCTTACTTCATATCTCTTCTGTTTTAGATTTTTTTTTTCAGATATCATCTGTATTCTGTGAGAATGAGTGGAAGGAGTGTGGCTCTATTCTCAAGATGTTAGGGTGTCAGGTAGAGTGCTGGAAGGAGGAGGAAGATAGACTGAGGATGGAATGGATGATGGAGGAAATAAAGACAAGGCTATTAGGGAATACTCAAAGGCTGTACAGTGAAAAAGAAGCAGCAGTGCTCAGTGGACAGCAGAACTGTGGGAACTGTATATCACCTCTACTACTTTGTGCCCAAAAAAGAAACTGACTTGCTGTTGAGCTCTGTGTTGCTATTGTTCATTTTTTTGTGGCTGTACAGGGGCCTGTTCAAATTAGAATATGAAAGTGTGCAGCAGAGATAGAACTGTATTGACTAACATTGACCATGGATGGTGTGGGGAGGGAGGGGCAGGCAAAATAAAGTATCGACAAGTGAAAGAGCGAGTCATGCACACTCTCTCTCCCTAATAGCATTATTGAAAAAATGTGTTAGACTGAAGGACTGCCCCCAAGGCTTTTTTCAGTGGGTATGCGTGTGTGTATGTGTGTGTGGTGGGGTGGGGGCAGTCATGGAGAATGAAGGAGAGCGGGCACTATAAGGTGTTGAAAATGGATAACAACATGGATAAACGGCTGGGCATGTCACATTTTTCCAGTATTTGCCGCGTCTCAGTAATGCCACTTCAGATCCACTACATTGTTAATAAATAAAATGAATCTGAAGCGGCAGCCTGTTGCAGCAGCTCCTGCTCACTACTGAGCTTTTTCCCCCTTTTTAGTCTTTTATTCACTTCTTTTTTCTTACTTTCGTGGGTTTTTGTTGTTTATTACATGTGCACTACAGAGACTAAGGTTGCTGTGTTTTTGGTGGCCTTTCTCCTGCTTTTTGCACAATTTCCGATCGTGTCTGGGGACCCTGCGCGCAGCCATGGCCCTATTGTTTACAGTAGGGATCAGCTGTTAGCGCTGTGTAACACCGTGGTGCTGCCCGAGAGGCCTGATGTCCCCTGTGAGGTGTGAAGGAGAAGAAGACGGAGCAGCCATGCCGGAGCTGAGCACCATGCTAGGAGGAGACGACATAGACCCGTCCTCCCATCCATCGTTATGGGAAACGTATGATCGATCCCAAATAAGATGGACAAGTTAGCGGCTTTGACCCAGCACCAGTGTGAATGCTGGGAGCATTCCTGGCAGCATCATGGTGTTCATGGAGACATGGCTGACCACGATGACCCTGGACACGAGCACCAAGCTGGACGGCTTCCAGCTGTTAAGATGGATAGGACGATGAAGAGCGGTAAGAGGAAAGGAGGAGGGCTGGCAGTGTTTATTAATGGAAAATGGTGTAACTCTGGGCACCTCACCATTAAAGCTTCACTGCAAACTTCCTCAAATTAAACAGTGATAAAACTGAACTTCTGGTTATTGGCACCAAATCCTCCCTATCCACAGCTGACAGTCTTTCCCTCACCATAGACAGCTCCACAGTGTCCCCCTCCCCTCAGGTTAAGAGTCTGGGTGTCATCCTCGACAGCTCACTTTCTTTCCACTCCCACATTAATAACATCACTCGGTCTGCATATTTCCATTTACGTAATATTAATCGTCTCCGCCCCTCTCTCACCCCTCACACCACTGCCATTCTAGTTCACAGCCTCGTCACCTCCTGTATTGAGTACTGTAATTTACTCCTCTTAGGTGTCCCCCACAAATCCCTCCATAAGCTTCAACTGGTCCAAAACTCTGCAGTCCGTATCATCACCAGAACCCCCTCCTTTCACCACCTCACCCCCGTCCTCCAGCAGCTCCACTGGCTCCCAGTCAAATTCCGGATCACATTCAAAATCACATTCAGAGCTTTCAGCCGCTCTGCTCCCCAACTCTGGATCTCTCTCCCACCAGACATCCGTAACATTGTTTCTCTACCCCAGTTCAAATCCAGACTCAAAACTCATCTGTTTAAATCTGCGTACTCCCTGTGATTTTATTGTTCTCTTTTTAACTGTCTGTTGTTTTTATTTATTTTTGTTGTGTTTTTTATCTGCTGTAAAGTGTCCTTGAGTGCTGTGAAAGGCGCTGCCAAATAAAATGTATTATTATTATTATTAAAGAGCAGCAGTGCTGTAAGGACATTGAACTGTTAGCAGTTAGCATGAGGCCCCACTATCTGCGAGGGAATTCACTCATGCCATTGTTACGCCCGGCCTAGGGGTACACAGGCACGAGCCCCATCTTCCCCAAGTCCCAAGTAGCCACAGCCAGAGCAACAGCTTTGAAGTCGAAATTTGTCTTTACATAAAGAGACAATGAAATAAAACGTCTTTGAGAACTAAGGACTTCAGGTGGACCAAGGTCAAAGCAACAAACAAAAGAATTCTCACTGGGGAGGATATAACTAACCTAACCAAAAACAAAGAAACCAAAAGACATAAGCCTTACCTCCCTACCTAAGCAAAAACATGAGAAAAACGGGTAACAAAACTGGTAGTCCACCCCTACTAAGACACATAGCTATATGAAATGACAAGATAGTGTGGCCGGTTGGAAGGTGAGGTAGATGAGGAAAATGCCTGCTGGCCGCCATCTTGGCCATTTAAATAGCAGGTGACCTCCAGGAAGCAGCCAATCACCAGCCAGGCCCGAAACCTATCGACCAATCCTCTGTTGGCAATGACACACACCAATCTACATACACAAGACAAAGGAACACAGACAAGGAATAAGTCGTAACACCATCATCATAGCTGTGTACATTCCCCCCTCTGCTAACGTTGATGTAGCCTGTGATGTGCTCCACTCTGTGATTAGCAGGCTGCAGACACAGCATCCACAGGCCCTGCTCCTTATCTCTGGGGACTTAAATCACACCTCTCCGTCCTCCACACTGCCCACTTTCACCCAGTATGTGCCACACCAGAGACAATAAAACACCAGACTTATTTATGCCAACACCAAGGAAGCATACAGCTCATCACCCCTCCCTCCCCTAAAGGAGATCAGACCACAGCCTGGTTCACCTCCTGCCTGTGTACAAACCTCTTGTACACAGGCAACCAGCACTGTTAGGAGATGGTCCAATGAAGTGGATGAGGCTCAAGAAGACTGTTTTAAACCAACAGTGTGGGATGAACTCTGTGACCCTCATGGGGAGGACATCGACAGCCTCACAAGCTGCACCACGGACTACATCAACTTTTGTGCGGAGAACACTGTACCCACCAGGACTGTACAGTGTTTCTCCAACAATAAACCCTGGATTAACCCTGACATAAAGGCCCTCCTTAAGGAGAAGAAGAGAGCCTTTAGGTCAGAAAACAGGAGGAGCTGAAGGCTGTGCAGAGGGAGCTGAGGACTATGATCAGGGAGGGGAAACGCTGCTACAGGAAGAAGATGGAGGAACAGCTGCAGCAGAGCAACATCAGTAGAGTTCAACAGTCCCCAAGGGGAACCCAACTCCCAGACAGGGAGGGACCAACACTGGGTGAATGACCTGAACTCATTCTTTAACAGGTTTGAGCAGTCATCTGCCCCTCCCTTGGCCCAGTCATCACTGCTGCAAGCCCCCTCGTTGACACCTCCAGCATGCTGCTCCATCTCCCCACTCACCTATACTCCTCTGACTGCAACACCCAGCTCACAGCCACCCCCCATTGCTCTTCCTGCCAGCTGTGCGGGATAGTTGGGAACATCTTCAACCTAAGCCTGAAGCTGGGGAGAGTGCCATGGCTGTGGAAGACATCCTGCGTGGTTCCAGTGCCCAAGACTCTACACCCCAAGGACCTCAGCAGCTACAGGCCGGTTGCACTAACATCTCACCCGATGAAGACCCTGGAAAGGCTGGTCCTTGCCCATCTCCATTCCCTGGTGGGCCCATCAATAGATCCACTGCAGTTCGCCTACCAGCGTGGCATCGGGGTGGATGATGCCATCATCTTCCTCCTACACAGAGCACTTTCCCACCTGGAGAAGCCTGGGAGCACTGTGAGGATCGTGTTTTTTGATTTCTCCAGTGCTTTCAACACAATACAACCTGTGCTCCTGAGGGACAAGCTGCTGCACACAGAAGTGGACCAGCACCTCACATCCTGGATTCAGGACTACCTCACAAACCGTCCACAGTATGTGAGGTCTTGGGACTGTATTTCAGACACAGTTGTCTGCAGTATTGGTGCCCTGCAGGGGACAGTCCTGAGTCCGTTCCTGTTCACCCTCTACACTGCAGACTTCACACACAACACATCCACCCGTCACCTGCAGGAGTTCTCTGATGACTCTGCCATTGTCGGCCTCATCACAGATGGGGAAGACAGGGAGTACAGAGAACTGACTCAGGATTTTGCAACACCGGTGAACATCCAGGGAACGGACGTTGAGATGGTGACATCTTAAAAGTACCTGGGTGTTCACCTGAACAATAGACTGGACTGGGTAGACAATACCACTGCACTTTATAAGAAGGGCCAGAGCAGACTTTACCTGCTCAGGAAACTCAGGTCTCTTGGAGTGCAGGGGGTACTCCTGAAGACCTTCTATGACACTGTGGTGGCATCAGCCATCTTTTATGGGGTCGTCAGCTGGGGCAGCAGCATCTTGGTGGCAGACAGGAGGGAGCTGGACAAACTTATAAAGAAGGCCAGGTCTGTCCTGGCATGCCCCCTTGACCCGCTGGAGGTGGTGGGAGAGAGGAGAATGATGGCTAAGCTGTCTTCTCTGATTAACAACGACTCCCATCCCATGAAAGACACCCTGACAGCACTGGAGAGCTCCATCAGTGATAGACTCCTTCACCCCAAGTGTGTGAAGGAGCGATATCGTAGGTCCTTCCTCTCAGCAGCTGTCAGTCTTTACAACAAGCACTGCTCCCAGTAAACCTCGCCCCCACCAGCCTGGACAATTAAATCACACTGCCTTTAATGCACAACACTCTATATTATTATTATTAGTAGTATTTCATGTGTACTAATAATTTCATTTACATGCAATATCCATGTATATTACTCCAATATCATCTGTGCAACTGCATACTACCACTTCATACCGTCACCCTTGTAAATATTGTTCAATTTCTTGTTCTTATTGTGTAGTTATTTTTTATTGTTCTTCATTCTTATTGCTTTTTTTACATTGTCTTTTACTGTCCACTTGCTGCTGCAACAATGCAAATTTCCCCAATGTTGGACTAATAAAGGAATATCTTATCTTATATCTCTCAGAAATGTGTAAGCCATAAAGGCAGAACAAGAGAGGTTGTCAAGTCAATTATATTTATATAGGACCGAATTGAACAGAAGTTTTTGATTGATTAAAAAAAAATGTATGCACTTTTAAAAACATCAAGGTGTTAGCTTTAAGCTACTTTTCACCTTATTTTGCCCTGCCCTCTTCTAATACCTTCCTTCTTCCGCATTTCGTCATCCTTCCACTAAAGCTGGCACAGCACTTCTGGTAGTTAGTTCGCTGGAGAAAAGAGATTAAAGATGATGACAGCAAAAGGCATTTCTGAATCAAATCCCAAAATCAGAAAAAAAACATAATTTCCCTGTTCTAACAGAAAAATGAGAAAATGGGTCCGTTTTTTTTTTAAATGAATGAATGTAGAAATGATTTGTTTAAAGGTTAAACTTACTCTGTGCCTAACTATAAACTCTTAGTTAAAGGGCCTGTTTCAGAAAGCAATTTTGGTGAAACACTGAGGGCCCTTGCTTACACTTGTCCTTCACAAGTGTAGGGCAAGTTGCATAGGGGCTTTAATTTATTCAGGGGAGTGTTCAGCTCAACATTTGCAACCTTTTTCCAGGAGCAGCAGAGATATCCTGCTCTTCCCCGCCCAGTGCCCCACTGGCGCACAGCAGATAGTCCTGTCAGCTGTGTATGATCGCCTCATCAATTCATGGCTGTTTCTTTGGCTGAAAATGCATGAGCGAAAAGGAGAATCCGCTCTCATTACTTTGAAAGACTGGTTGCGCTGTGTGCCAGTGGCGCAGGTGCATTGCTATCTTACACCCGGCGTAAACGTAAACAGACAGCTGAACTACAAGGATTTAGTCATTCATTCATTCATGCATTCAGATGGACAGGGACGAAGTTCAATAAATGTATTGTGTCAGACAGCTCTCAGCAAATTTTCACGAGGGGGGGAAACCCTCATGTAAATAAAAGGTGTATGTACATCTTGGCCACACAAGATACAGACACTCCTATACGCATGCTATTTACTCCAAAATGTATACTTTGTGATCAAAAATAAAATGTTATTATATTATATATATTATTACATTTATAATGTTTTCAAATACACTTTACTAACTTTACTAACTTACTAACTTGGCTTTCGTTAGACTAGGTTTTGACTGGTTAATTTAATCATTTTTAATAAATATAATAATAATTTAATATTCAATAGCTAATTTAATAGAGCTACTGCCCAAGAAACAAAAGGCTGAGATGTTACCAAAGGGTTGGCAAGAGGCAGAAGTCAGGAACAGACAAGATTTGCAACAGGTGATCAGTCTGGGGGTTAGCGCTGGAAAATGTTGCATAAGACAAGAAAAGTCTGGCAGTGAACAGAGGGTAAGTGTGGCTTATATACTGTGCTGAACAGGTGCAGGTGGTTGAGGCTGCTGATTGTAGTGAAGATTGGCTGGGGAGTAAGCAAGTGATCATGCTGCATTCAGGGTGAAACGGAGAGACCAGTGATGATTATACTGCAGACCATGACAGCTTAGTTACATCTCATGTGTTGTGGCCCTTGCTGAATGTTTGGCTGTGTCAGAAACAATGTCTGCTATCTAGTTTTTTAAGCCAAATCTGCCTGTTTTACAGAGGTTTCGCTGGTAACATGTTATAACCGGGCCCACCTCTTGTTCAAATTTTGTTAGCTCAGAGCTGCGTTTCCATCAATTACTTTTGCTGTTCTGAGTTGTGTACAGGGCTTGTTTAAATCTTGTCATAGGAGGAAAAATACATGTACTGCTGTGGAACGCTAAATCGCACAGAAACAAATTCCTATATATTGCTGGTTTATCTCCAACCTATTCCTATCTCCAAAGAAAAAGGAAACAGTTAGTATGGTAAGTAAGTCTGTGAACCTGCTCGGGGGCAGGTTTGTTTTAATAAACCTAGAGTTTCTCTTTGTTTCCTCCCTATTACAGGGAATGTCTTCATTCATTCATTTAGTCTGCTTAGTTTTTCCATCTGTCTGAATAAAACTCCAGGTTGGTTATATAGCCTCGTCTGTTAAGCATACTATATAAAACATACTATTTTGTTGAGCGCGGCTTGTCCTTTTGTCAAGGCTGCATTATTCTGCAGGCAGTTAGGCTAATTTAGGCTACACTGGGTGATTATTTTTCATAAATATTAAATAAGAGAGCTGAACCCTTTTTTTCATGATATAGTCTATCAGCCTATCTGTATCTGCTGTCCTCACATCATTAGCCATTATGGATGTGTCTTATATGCGAGCAGATTCTTTGTGTTCCCCTATGGTTTTCTGCAAAAATGAATTTTCTGTAATCGCTGTGTGGAACATTTTAAAAAGGCCACTGTATGCAGAGCCATAGGAAAAGTGTGCCTTGCTCTAAAACACATTTCACCCATTTTTGTAGTCAAATTTATGCATTAACCAGAGCAGCAATTTTCTCCCATGCCAGTTATCTTCCCTTTGACGCTGCAACCATTTTTTTTTTCTAAAAATGTGTTTTTACTTGCCACACATATTACCATATGGTTTTATGTTACTTCACTTTTTTAAGATGGAGAACCCAGACTTTTCCTCATATCAGCGTAAGAGACCCTGAGTTTTCACTAAACCTGCTTTCTGAAAGAAGGCTTTGGTTAGCTACAGTTTTGTTCTGGGCAGTTGACAACATTAGAAAACAATTGTACTTGCAGTCTAAAATGGAAGATGACAAAATGATACCATATGGCAGTGCCCTAGTATTGGCGGGAATTAACGTGAATAACAAACATTTTTTCACAGCAACCAAGCCCAATGAACAGGAAAAATCAGTGCTGATACGTTTTAGTGTTATACTCACACTTGGGCTGGGCGATATATCGATATTAAAATTATATTGATATATTTTTAAATGTGATATGGAATTAGACTATATTGTTTATATCGATATAGTTCAAATTTGCGTTGTGATCCTTCCTCTGCTGCGCTGCAGACCCGGAGCTCTCTGCACTGCTCTGCGCGCCCCCGCCCCCCTCTTTCATGCACAGAAGGGGGAGAGGCAGAAACACTGGCACTCTTCAGTGAGCATGGAGGAAGCAACAACGGCTGCAGACTTTGACTGAACATTTGCTCTCACTTTGCAGAAAAAAATATCGGGATGTATATCGTATATCGATATTAAGCCTAAATATATTGGGATATGACTTTTGGCCCATATCGCCCAGCCCTAACTCACACTGTCATGTCAAAAACAGCTTCAGTAGCAAGAGCTATTTACCTTTAGGCATTTCTCTGATATTTTGATACGCAACTGTATGAGACACTTATGTCCAGTCAGTGTCTTACCTGCCATAGATTACGGTCACCTCACCTTCTGCCTTGAGAAGCTGTGTGGTGCACCAGCAGGAAACAGAGCAAAGTGCTGAACGGTACTAACAGCAACCCGCTACACTTTTAAATATTTTGTGCTCTGTGTTCCTGTCAAACACCTGTTTTCTTTGAAAACAGTCCTTTGGGGACTACATTCCTCTACAGCACAACGTTCATATTCCTATGCACAACCGCATCTGTCCCTGATTACATCCTATACAATTACATACAATTAAATCTTGCTGCAAGCCTTTTTAGCTGGATCCATGCAACAGCAGCAGGACTGTGTGGATAAACTCGCTAGACAAAAATTAGAGGAACTACAGTTTGTGGCTCTTAGGCTTAGCTTTTTTTAACCCTAAAAAGTTTGCCTCAGCCCGGCCATAGGGGCAAATTGTTTCAAGTGGTCTCTTGCACTTGTTGACTATAAATATTCAACTGGAAGCTTCCCATTACTGCAGATTTGGGGAATCTGCCAAAGAAATAGAGAGAAAGCAGAAAAATTCAGATATTATTTGTATATCGGTTGGCTGTTTCAGTGTTATGCTGTGACATGAAAACCTTGTAATATAAACAAGATCATTTTTGGTTTGGTTTGGTTAAGAGTATATACAACCCAAAATGAATATTTTATATTAGTCAAAAATATATATATTTACACAGGGATATTGTGTTATCTGATTTCGAGTGTCACTGCTTTAGACAGGATGAATTAATCATGAATTATCAAAGCATGTGGTCTGGCAGGATTTCTGATGAAGCTGGAGCCTCCTAGCTTTGCTTTTTTTTTTTTGAATAATATTTTTATTTACATTTTCACAAAATGCAGAACATACTGAACTGCTTAGACACAACAAAAAAAGAAAAATCAGCAGAGTGTGGGCATATAGTTACAGTAAGTAAAAATAAGAATAAATAACAGTGGGCATATTTACCATCTCGCTTTCTCCCTTTCAATCTCCCGCAGCTGTATTCAGATAACAACCAATACAGAACATACGGACATAGCAAGGATACAATGTGCTTGTTAGATAGTGAACATTTGTAACAAAGTCACAAAGACAGGCTAGGCAGGTCTGGGCAATCCATGTAGCAATGAAGATGACAGCGTGGGCCCAATATGCTGCAAATAAGGGTCCCAGACCTTATAGAAAACATCTATTTTGGAGGGAAGCATGCATTGATGTATTCATTCAGAATGCAGTCCATAATAATGTTGTGCCATGATATTTTTGTTTGGGCAGCATTCTTGATCCAGGAGAGCTGAATGTTCTTTCTAGCAGCAAAAGTCAGTATATTGAAAAGTCTCCTGTGGTTCCTGTCAGTGATCTGACCATCTGGGAGACCAAGTATAAGGCACATAGGACCCATCCGTATTGGGACACCAAAGATAGCAGACAGTTCATTCACAATACCAGACCAATACCTTTGTAACTGCACACATGACCAGAGGCAGTGAACATAATTACCAGTCTCAGAGTAACATTTCCAGTAGAGTGGGGAGGTATTAGCATCCATTTTGTTCTTGACAGCAGGTGTTATATCAAATATACTAAATGTATCAATGTATGAATCTAAAGAGATGTATGAAATGACTATATCGCAACCATTGAGTACAAATTGTCACGTAAATGTTTTAAGCCGTCGTCATGTAATTCTCATTGAGTTTCGCTTCTTTCACTCTCTCCTAGTGCTCCTCTCACACGCAGCACACTCCCCCGCCCATCCAGAAATCTCCCCTTCACGCATGCATATTTTTTATCAGGTGAGGCGGCAAGAGAGCATGGAGAGAGCGAAAAAAGTGAAGAGCTTTCGCGAGTTATCAGTGAGGGACGTTAATTGAAGATGAAGACGACTTGGTTCTGAGGAAAAACACGTTCCCACTCCTCCTGTGATGTTTCTGTTTAGAGGCCTACCCAGGGGCGTTGCTAGGCACACACACAGCCTCACCATATTGATGCCATTATTGTGTCACATTTATATATGTAAATGTACATTACATATATAATATATATAATAGATATTGGCTACCATCACCATAGTGCATTTGTAAGTTTGGATATATAATATTGTATATTAAATATATAAATATGTAAGTTTGAGTGGCATTAATATTATAAACATTAAAATATATATTATATTATTTATAAATTTTTATAAAACAGCCCGATAAATATCCTAGCTGAGGGAGCAACCTATGTCAGTGTGTTGACCTCCTGTGGATAAGCTACATCAGCTGGGCTCTTTCCCGAAATGATTTCCTTTAACATCTGGCGCAGTGCACCAGCAAAAAAAACTTAACCTCCCTCTCTCCATGTCATTCCCATTTCTCCTCCGCCCTGCTGCTTCTCTACCCCGGTCCCCTCTGTTTTTAAAGAACTTCCTTATGTCCATGACGGCAGCCCGTAGGCTAACTGTCTGCTGACAGGTGTACTCCACAAACAGTGACAGCGTAGCAACAGCAGTGCTTGTATTTAAATTTCGCGCGCTACCTGTCGCCCATTCCATTCAGTGATTATGCAGCATAGACGCACCCGGTGCCTGCGCGTGCAATGCAATCTCTCTACCTCTCTGATTTTTCTGCAGCCCTGTTAGGCTGTGCGCTGTCACAGGAGCTGTCAACTACTCCTAGACGCGTCAGTCATAGCGCTGGGGTACGGATATTATTCTATGATGAAAAATAGATTCATTCTCAATTTTCATTGAGAGATTTACAGGGGGGCACAGCGCATGTTTACTGGGGCACGTGCCTGGGTAAAAAGTGTCTGGCGACGCACATGGGCCTACCATGCCATTATTTATTTTTATTTGTTAAAATCTTGTGAATGCAGCAGCCTGGCTTTAAATACCATAATTTCCAGACTATAAGCCGCTAGTTTTTTCCGATGCTTTAAACCTTCCAGCTTAAACTCTGATGCGGCTCATTTACGGACGAGTATAAACTAATATAAACGAATATAAACGATATTTTATGTTTGACAAAGTAATTCCGATATTGTTAAATTCCACACTGAAGAAATGAGCTTTAATGGTTTTAGTTGTTAAATTTATATATTTAAATTTTTACGGCTTATATACAGGTGCAGCTTATAGTCGGTAAAAGGTTTGCTAAAGTTAATTAAATTGTGATTTTCCCCTTTTTGCATGCAAATTTAAAAAACTCCAATAGAAAGGTCAACTTTAATCATCATACTGATGT
>JAPZDZ010015705.1:0-14233 GCA_029783805.1 Acanthurus tennentii | reverse complement strand
GTGTGTGTGTGTGTGTGTGTGTGTGTGTGTGTGTGTGTGTGTGTGTGTGTGTGTGTGTGTGTGTGTGTGTGCTTATGTCAACGTGGGTGGCAAGCAGCTAAAATGACATTGACTCAAGGGCGTGTGCAGAGGTTCTGAAGGCCGATCTGGCATAAAGAATATGTTACAGCATGGTGGCTGAGGCAGTGGGAATGAAATTAATAAAAGGGAATGAAAAGAGGGGCTGTCATTACTCCCATTCATAACGGAGTAAAAGCAGAACGTGCTACTTGGGCAAAAACAGAAGACAAACTGTTATTATGACAAGAATGAGACTTGGACACTGTAGACTTATGTGAGATTTGGCAAAATTTGGAAAACATGAGGATGGACTGTGTGTAACCTGCAAGCAACAACAAACATCGAGTGTCATCGATTCAGAAAACAAAAAGAACAGCTGGTCAGTGCCATATCAAAAGGCTACGAACCAACGGGAAATCTTGAATAAATTTCTTTCTGCATTAGGATTACTCCTATGAGACTGGCGTTAATCTGAAGTAGTACCCGGACTGACCTGTAAAAGGAAGCAATGTGCTTCAAGGCACCTAGACAGCCGGAAAAGCAACAAAAGAAAAAGAATGCAACATCGTGTTAGCTGCTGTGATACCTCGTCGAAGAAGAAGGAGAGGCAGAAGAAGAAAAAGGAGAAGAGCAAAAAGAAAGAGAATGAAAAAAGAAAAAACCGAAAGGTCTGTGGGCTCACATTTCCTTATTTTTCTAGGTCTTCCTAACAAAGTCTAAATCGCATTTTACATCGTTCTAGTGATGGCACACAAACAGTAATCGCAAAAAGTTCACAAGCTATCTAGCAAAGCTACACCGTGATTAATGTTTCCATCTTGGTTAGCTCAGCAAGCTAACCCAGCTAACTTTCACTTATTGCAGTTAGCATAACATGCAGTAAACATAACAAATCTCCACATGGGTCATCAACAAAAATCTCCTGGAGCCGTCCTAGAGAATTTTCTCTTGAAAAGAGTCAGAACTTTGATGAACCTGTATTTAAGGAGTCAGATCTTTCCATAGACTTTTACCATAAAAACACATTATCAAGATAGACAGTTTTATTTGAAATATGTCCAGCACACTACATATTCCTGAGACAACATTAAAATTAGCATTCATTTTTTAAAATACATATTTAAAGTATCTCCCGCTGCTCTTATTTTATACCTCCTTACTTCTTGACTTCGCTGGAACTGGAAGTTGATTTATGGGAGCATATCAGCAGCATAATTATGATACTAATATATTTATATATTTCATTTTATGTATGTCCCTCACATCTTAACAGTTTTTCAGTGTAAGAGAGCCAAACGTAAATTGAGTTCAGAGGAGTTATAAAGCCTGGTACAGTACATTACAGGACCCAGAGGCACACTTACAAGCCATGAATTCTGCTCTTTCAAGATGACAAAAATAAGGGAGCAAGTTTTCTTTACTGCTTTTCCTAACCTTTTTGCACTAGGATTGATCAATAATGAAAACTGTTGAGAACAAAAAAATCTGTTTGTTTTATTCAGTGGACGTATGCATACAGCTCCAATATCAAAAACCACCTTTAACCTGTTTTACTACTTTTACTTTTCTGTAGTATCAGTTTTATAGCATTCTATTGAAATGTCACAAAATCGCTGTAAATATGACCCAGCCAGGTTTCTTACTTGTGAGATTAATGTCTAAATGATAAATATTGTCCCTCATTGCTTAATCTGTGCCTTCAGATCCTGTCCAACTCTGGATCTGTCCGAGGTTTCTGCCTGTTAAAAGGAAGTTTTTCCTCGCCACTGTCGCCAAGTGCTTGCTCATGTGGGAATTGCTATCAATTGTTGGGCTCCTATAAATCTAAAATATAAATGTATTCATAGAGTGTGGTCTAGACCTGCTCAATATGTAAAGTGTCTTGAGACAACTTTGTTGTGATTTGACGCTATATAAATAAAATTGAATTGAATTGAATATATACTTTTGTTTCCACAGCTGGCTGTGTCCAGTTTAATATTATACGTTCATTAAACATCTGCAGCACCAAAAAATATCTGTAGCCACAACTCTATTTAAAACTGCGAGAGAGTAATGTACGCATTTAGGCACATTTTCCCTGTAACATTTAGCCTAATAAATAAATTCTAATGTTCAAAAGACACTGTAATCATATTTTGGGTTAATCATAAATAAATTTACAATAAGAATATAAAAATATATATGCAAATAATATATAGATAAAAAAAAAATCAAATTTTGCAACCAGTTATGGTTATTTTGCCTCTGGCCAGATACATTATACAATATAATACAGTGTAAGGTTGCATAGGTTGTGATATGTTTGTCAAACAGGTAATGAGCTGCAGAGAGAAAACACTGCTTCTCTGGCAGTGTGAGCCTTTTTGTTATTTGCACTGTGCACACGTGTGCAGACACAAACTCCATAAAAAGTCGCTTAGCTGCTAAAGGGATAGTTCGGTATTTTTATGTGGGGTTTTGTGAGACACTTATGCCCAGTCAGCTTCTCACCTGCTGTACTACAGAATAGTCAGCTCGCCCTCTGCTTGGAGAAGCAGCGCAGCACACTGGTACACTGTAAACAGCACTAACAGCAACACATCTACAGCAGGGCAATCTGACTAGATCTATGCCAGGTAGGATGCTGACTGGGCATAAGTGTCTCACGCAACTCCACATCAAAATATCCCAACTACCCCTTTACAGAGAGCTGATCCAGCTGTCATTAGCTGCTGCTGTCATCAGAAATAAATGTCTCCTTATGCGTCACATCGGAGGAGAGAAGATCTAATTTCTCTTGCAAAATGATCTATTTCCTCTCTCCTTGCATGGGTTTCTTGTGCTTCTCCAGGCATATGTGATGCAAGGCAAAGTGCAAGACGCAAAAAGTGAGGCAAACAGCAGTGCCTCAGGTAAATCTTGACTCAAGCAGCATAAAAATAAGGCAAAAAGTTATTTGTATTTTTATACTTTTACTTATCTTATCATACTTAACACATGAAGTCAAACTGAGTGATGTTCATTAGATATGTAAGCACCTCATAAAGTTTTAAAATATGAAATATTTAAAAATGGTTGTTGTTCAGTGTACTTGTGACATAGATAAAGATGCATGTCATGTAATTCTATTTTTTTTCTTCTCTCTTCTTTGCTCTGTCCTTATCCTTTGTGTATGTGTGCTCTCAGCTTCAGTTTCACTCATCATTCAGTCTAGATTAAAACAAGTCAAAGTATCATGCCAGTCCAAGCTACGGTAGAGCCTGTGTTTGATCATCAGAAACGGTTTCAGGCTGCTGTGGATGCTATCCATAACCTTCCCAAAAATGGTATGTAGTCCTTTTTGCAGGCATCTCATTATTTTACACACCGTGTTACATAAAGGTTGTTGCCAGTAAGACTGTAAAAAAATGATTCAGGTTACTGTTTAATGCCATTGCAAATACAAAGTCTTTGTATTCCCTCATGGCATGGTTGATAATCTCTGATTGCTCTGCAAGCATTAAGTTGCATGCCGTCAGTTGGCTATCATTGGATATGGATTGTAACCCTAGAGTCTATGGGTATAGGCGCAAAATGAAAGTATACCCTGCAGTCCAGAATTGAAATACACAGTTCAAAAGATAGAGCTGCGGGGGCTTGAAAAACAAAAAAAAAGGCCCATCTGTTTGATAGAAAAAGTTGAAGCTTTTGTTTTGTATAAACTTCGCTCTAAAAGAGCCGTGTATGCACAGTCCTGATGATTCCTCTCATGCCACTATGCCCCCACTGTGGCCCTGCTCAGGTCAGCTTGAGCAGTATAAAACACTGTCAGGACCTGAGATCTGCTCCCAGCTAAAGCCAGCCTCTTCTTTAACTGACAAAGGTGGGACAGTGAGGCCTGCAGCTTGGAGAGCTGCACCTATACTTATAGAATCTGGGGTTACAATTAGTAGCCAATGTTCTAATTTGTAGAGGCTTCGCCCTCCAAGAGCTATCATTACTGGAACAAGGGCGTAGCTGATGTGGTTAGTGCCCCACTGGACTACTAGAGCTCAAAGCATTAATACACACCAGTTCACAAGCACTTAAGCCACAGTGAATGAAAAGGTAGTAATTTACTGATCCCAGCTCTCTACTTACACACTGTGACTGAAAGATCAGTGAAGACAAACATGCAATCAGTATATGACAGATAAGCACACTCTTGCTCCTTGACACACAAGCCACAGAATGAGAGCATCACCCATTCATAACTTCAGAGTGATGGAGAAACTGCACAGATAGAATAGATAGGATCGAAACAATGATAGATCATGGTGCCCATGATGCTGCTACAGTCTTTTAACTGTCATTTCTGTAAGGAGGGCTGGGGAAGAGGACAGAGCCCTAGTGGAACGGACACAAGTACCAGGTGTAGAGCCACCCTTGCAGCGGCATATGCTTGTTTGATAGCCTCACATAGCCAGTGAGCTAGGTGTTGCTTTGATAAAGGCTGTCTCAGGGACTGTTCCCTATAAAGCACAAACAGCTGTTGAGTCTGTTTAATGCTGTTGTGCGTGCAACATAATGAAGTAGTGCATGCACAGGAAAAAGCTGATGTGATGTTTCTTCCTACTGATTTCCGTGAGGAGAAGGGGAAAAGCCAGCGTATCTACTGTGGTGCCAAAGTGTAACAGGTTGCTGTTGTCTCACCCCTTTTAAAAAGCTCTTAACAAGCAGGTGTACAAAAACTGATCTCTCTTGAAAAACCTACTTGGCAGGATGAAAAGGTTGCAGCATGTTTTAATGGAAGACAATGTTAGACATTTCTCTACTAGCGTCTGAGTTAGAGGGCATGACGTTGTGTGCATGTCTCTCTCCACACACCAGCGCTGGAAACAGACCATTTTGTTGCACAAAATAAGTAGTGGATGGAGCTCTTGTGCCCTGAATAGTATACACCACTTTAGAGGGCAGACTTAGCCTACCTAAACGCTCCTGTTTAGTGGCTAAGTCAATAAGTGCTGGTTTATCACTGGAGAGTTAAAGATTGTGCCGTCCAGGTGTGACAGTGCGTCCTTGTGGGGTTAGGGTTAGGGTAACTGGAGAACAGGTGAGGCTCCATTATATAGGGATAAATAGGGAGGGGTAAACAGTTGTATTGAAAATGGGTTCCTTAGAATGAGAAATGCAGGATTCCTGTGTTATAAGATAAGATGCTTGGCATGTGAAAATAAGCATCTCTTAGGTAAATGTTAATGGACTGTACTTATGTACTGTACTTAGCTCTTTTCTAATCTTTTGATTACCCAAAGCGCTCTTACAATACAAGTCAGTATTCACCCAATCACACACACATTTACATACTAATGCCATGTGGCTACTCTCCAAAGTGCCGACCTTCTCATAAGTTGATCTGGTGGTGCAGCTGTGACTCATGCTGTGCTGTTCTTGTAAAACCAAACATTATTAACAAAATCCAAGGAGATTAGTGTAACCTGAACAACTATGTATCGTGTCCTGGATATATATCATCCAAATAACAGGACTTAAAAAAACAGCGCCCCTTCATATTACTATAGCTTTTTGCAAGCAATACTGCTCTTATAATTTGTGAGGCTTTTATCCAAATATCAACTTTTCTCAAGAAAGAGACCCTAAACATTACTCTTTATGTTTATGTACTCCTCCTAGCCTGAATGACACTAGCATACTTTTTTTATTTAATGTGTTAGTTAAGGATGTATTCACATTTACTCAATACTACAATTTATAAGCAATTGAATTAGCTTGATACAAGCTACATCGGTCTTTTACTTTGCCGAAGAGCTTTACCGGATGATTCATGCTCAAAATGTTTGAATGACAAGCAAAGTGCGTTCAAGTGTTACCTCAACTACCTTGAGGTAACAGCTTTTTCACTCTCACAAATACACAGCAACAGTTTGCATTTGTTAAAAAGAATCCATTGAATCTCTACAAATGAATTCAGAGTGATCTTTTTTTTTAGAAAGAAAATTTGTGCTTGGAATGAATGGGCTTTTACATTCATATCTAGAAATCATATCCAGACACATACCCAGTTAATTTTGTGCTTCATTGTTTACTTTTTAAAGTTTTGGATACTGCTTTACTGCCCCACTTTGGTATATCTTTATTGCCTATTTGCTTGGCATCATGTTTCTTCTTTGGTTGCTTGCTAACTAGCATAGAGGCACCGGCACTCTTAGATTCCTTATTTTTCATATTTCAATATCCCATGGGGGGGCCAGCTGGGTCCAATGAAAATCTGGGGGTGGCACACCAAAACCAAAGATGCACCTGAATTTCAGTAACTCTACTATGCTGTTGAAGTGTATGGGCTTAAAACAATGTCATTGAGGAAGAAGCATACTGATATACTTGGGTTTCTTATTTTATCAGTAATGTTATGAATTATCTAAAGGCACAGAGGATAAAACCTATTCTAGGGTTCTAGAAACATTTAAGGCTAGCTTCAGCACCCCTAGAATAGGCCTAAGGATGTCCATGCTTTGGACTGAGAGTAGCAGAGCGTATGTGTGTTGTGTATGATGTGAACCATGTCAATGTATGAGCATGCTTATGTGGATTTTTGTTGGATTTGGATATAAAAAAACAATTTCATTTGTGGATTTTATTTGTACAAAAAAAAATCCAAACAAAGGTTGATACATTTCTAAGTTTTTTTGCATTAATATATGTTTATATAACTTCATTTACCTTAATGTTTAACAAAGAAACATGCAAACACTTAAATTTGATCTAGAGTGTAATCCAGACAGTATTTTCACAACCTTTAACTTACGTACATGTCCACCATCAGCAGCTGGGGTGTGATCCCTGTAAGTTATGCATTTGTTTTGTGTTTCATATCGTCAGACATATATATATAAATAAAAGACAGTTAAAAAAAAAATGATAGATGACTTACTGTATCTTGCAGGCTTCTACCGACCATCCTATGAGATGATGTTGCGTTTCTACAGCCTGTACAAACAGGCTGTTTGTGGACCCTGTGCAGTGCCACGCCCTGGCTTCTGGGACCCAATAGGTCGTTACAAATGGTTTGTATGTGTGTTCGCTTATAAGACCCTGATTCCAAAAATTTAGGGCAGCTGTGTAAAACCAAATCAAAAAAGAGCACAATTCTTTGCAAACAGATGGCGTTGGGTTTACAAAATGACCTGAGCCCTGGTAGTTATATCCTTCATACAGTCATGTTTCACAAAGTTGTGAACATTGCCCATCCCTAATTGTTAATGACTTCTTTTTAGGACGCCCACTTAAATAGCCAAGAACAGATTTCAGATACCCATGGTATCTGTTATCAGTGAACATGTAGAGATTCCAATAGGTGTTTTTTGAGCTGTTCTCAACTTTGTTAGTCTTTGGTTATTCCAGTTATATTTTTTTGTAATGTGTTGCTGGCATAAATTTCAGAAAAAGCAAATGCATATAAAATCATTGAAGACGAGGTTGAATATTTAATAGATTGTCTTTGTACTGGTTTCAATTGAGAACATAGAAAAAAGGATAGTAATGATTGCATTATATTTTATTAATGTTTTTCATAGTGGCCCATTTTTTTGGGGTCAGGGTATATAATTTTAATCATAGAGATGGTTGTTTTTTTATTAGCAGATGCACGAGCTATTTACTTTAGCTAACTTACTTTTAGATTGGTTACCTTTCTTTAGCTGATAACTTACTATACAGTTTATACTGTACTGCTTATTTCTATTTGTGCTGTATATTTTAATAGATTTGTCTGTAGACATCACAGGCTTGCTGCATTTGATTAAGGGCTTTATCGATAACAAAAAAATAAGATCACAATAAATTTGTGTATACTTTATCAATATCAAAGTAAAACTAGACATAACTTGATAATGTTGCCCTCTCTTGGTTTAACTTAAGAATACAGATGAAGTTGGAGAATAAGAATATCAAGATAAAAAGGAGTAGGAAAGCCAAACTTAGGAGAATAAGGAGAGTTGGGGGCCAAATGCCTGATTGTAAACAGTGGAGTGACAAAATATGCAGCAACTAGTGATGGTTGATTGGGGGATTGGGGATGACCAAAAGCAACAGGTGATTGGGAAGTAATGACTAAGAGCTGAATTGGCTCAGAGGTGAACATATCGTAAGACTCTAACCACAAGTGCCTTCATCACCTGCATAATAATCTGGAGGGCGAACAAAGGGTTCTCTGGTGGAGGTTGAGGGAGAGGAGTGAATATGTGGAAGCAAGGGTTTGTTACTCACTGATACAAGTGGTGGAGCCATTTGCTTAGACAGTTGTGAGAGCTGAGTGTTAATGAGAGTAATACTGGTGCTTTGATCCTGTAGGGTGTCCCTAACATCTCTTAACAGTTGCTCATGCTTACCCATTGAAGCTCCTTGGGTGCTGAGTGCTTGTCACAGGGAATCTTGTTCTACTGGGTCTGTGCTTGAGCCAGATTGTTCTGTGACATATTTAGTGTCTTCAGGAGCTAAAAACACCTTACCAGGGAGCAGTCCTCAAACACATGATTATGTCCAGAATTACACTACACTTCAGAGACAAATGAAGTTTAAGGTGAAGTTAAAGTCACATTTTCAGTCAAATTTTGAAAGACTACATTTTGTGTTCATCAGATATATTATCTTCATTTTACTTATGTTCATTTAATAAACTAATTTTTGTGGAGCAGCAGAAGTTGGCTGAGAATTCACATAGTATGGTAAGGTTAAAAATACTGAAGGTGTATTTGCTATTGAATATTGTTAAAAATAATTTTAACTACTGTTTTTATACTTTTTAAAAATGTTCTTCTTTATATGTTAGGGATGCCTGGAGCAACTTGGGAGAGATGAGCAGTGAGAGTGCCATGGCCACATATGTGGACGAGATTAAGAAAGTGGCACAGGAGGTACAGGACAGATTTGCTGAATTAATTTAATTCAATTTAACATTATAAGTTCATGTTAAATTGGGATGGGATGTAAATAAATCAATGATTGATTAAAATTCACAATAAATCAATACATCATTTCACTTGACAAACATCAGCGTTTAGCCTCAAGGCAATATTTAGTTAAAGCCATTTTGTGCAGGTCAGATTCAAGCTACAACAATTTGTTAAATCGGTTTCCCCAAACTCTGCAGGTAATTAATACCATGCCAATGAATGAGAAGATGGCCAAGCTCTTTCACCACTTTGAGCCTCTTTACCTGGTCATTGACGACATGCCACGGCCTCCGGATTCACTGTTTACACTCAGAGAAGGTTAGTCACCCTAAAAGGGATGCCTCACATACATCAGTATTTTATTAGTGTTGGTGTGGCTAAATAGTGTCTTGGAGCTCTTTGAATTTAGCTGAAAATACGAGCTGAAATATAAGATATATCTGTGTATAATATATATGTAAATTATTTAAAAACATTATTAATTCTTTAGAGCGCTTCAATCACAATATAGCAATTGTTTTATTAGTCTTTTTTTTGGTCACTTTTTTCAAGGGCCATTTCAGACCAAATCAGGTGTTGTGGCAATAACCACATATTTGTGTAGAGGCGTGGGAGTGTTGACTAATGAGGTCTTTCTATTTCTTGTGGAAGGCTTGTCCATAACTACTTTTTCTGATTGGTCAGTCACCTGATTGGTCAGTGCAAAATGATGTCTGTTTGTGTTCCTCCAATAGTTTAGGAGTCAATCAGTCTTTTTTCAGCTTTTTTTACCATAAGGATTATGTTCGCATGGAAATGTAAATACACATACATTGCATTTTTTTTTCAAAATAATAATTCTGTTAAGAAAAAAAAAACTGGCACATTGCTCTTTAAAGCTGCACTTTATATATTTATATTTACAATAGACTGAAAGATTGACTCTCTTGGAATGCTTAAACCACAGTTAGTTAGCGCCAACTCTGCAGCATCGTAGAGAATTTTAGTGCTGTTGTACAAACGCTCTTCATCCTGGTCTGTAGAAGCTGCCACAGGTGGTTACACAGTATAGAGACACAGTCAGTATGTTTACATGCAAAGTAAGTCAAGCTTCGGTTATAGCTTGATTAGGCCATTAAATTGGACAACTTTCCCTCTCCCTGTGTACAGTACACGGTACTGGGGGAGAATATATTTATTGACAGAAGCAGGTCAGGTTCAGCTACCTTAGGTGGAGATATGCGTCCTTTCAGCTAGTTACTAGGGGATCCTCTTCCAGTTGACTTATCACGTCACACACCAAAACTGTGGAGCATGTGCATAACACCTAGGCCAGTTTGGACACGATTACATGCAGGACTAAATTGATGTCGAGCTGCATTATCTAGGTTTGTTAGTCTGACTTCAAGAAACTTGATTTAGGACTTTTAGACTAATGACTTTTGGACTTATGGTCTAACGTGTTTAGATGTATTTTAAAAAACCTAACTCCATGGCACGACAAGAGCAGCCAGACACTCTTTTAATAGGGGACTCTATTACCCGGCAAGTTAGAATGGGAAGGACTGAAAATTTAACCGTGGGTGACACATCAGTGGGGGCCTAATGGAGATGCTGCCCACTATTTTATCTACACATCCCAGCAACATGAGCATTGTCATCCATGCTGGCTCCTTTGACATCCTCCGAAGAAAGACTCCGGCAACAAAACAACCACCCAGAGGCAGTGCATGTGATCGCGGGGTATTTTAACCATGCTGATTTGAAAGTAGTGCTCCCTAAATTCCACCAGCACATTAAATGTGCCACCAGGGGAGCTAAGACGCTGGATAAAACGTACTCCAACATCAAGCATGGATACAGGGCTACCCAGCTCCCCCACCTGGGCTCATCTGATCACATGTCGCTGCTCCTGATCCCGGCATACAAACCAGTGAAGAAGCAAGCACCCCCCACAACACATACTGTGAAATCTTGGCCTGAAGGTGCCTCTCAGCAGCTGCAGGACTGCTTTGAAAGCACAGACTGAGACATTTTCTGCCACCAGGATCTTGAGGTGTTCACCTCCGCAGTACTCGGCTACATCCGACACTGTGTTAACACCGTTACAGTGGACAGGCACAGTGGACAGGTACTGCTGAGGGAGAGAAACAGCGCCTTCAGGTCCGGACACAGGGATCTGTACAGCTGTGCTCAAGCTGCCCTGAAGAGAGGCATCAGAGAGGCCAAGGCGGACTACAGGCAGAGGATTGAGGAGGACTTCAGCGCCAAAAACAGCCGGCAGGTGTGGAAAGGGGTCCAGCACATCACCAACTTCAGATCCAGCAACACCACCACAGTCCCCGGGGACGCCTCACTGGTGGAGGAGCTTAATCACTTCTTCGCCTGTTTTGAGGCAGAGCCACCAGCGGGGCCCTCACTGCAGCTGACATCCCTACACAGTCAGACCTTCTCTGTGCAGGTACAGGAAGTGAGGAGAACCCTGTGAGCAGTGAACCCCCGAAAAGCTGCTGGACCTGATGGTGTGACTGGGAGGGTGCTGAGGGACTGCGCTGACCAGCTAGCTGGGGTTTTCACCAGCATCTTTAATCAGTCCCTCACCCAGTGCTCCATCCCACCCTGCCTAAAGTCCTCCACCATCATCCCTCTGCCAAAAAAGAACAACATCAGCAGCCTCAATGACTACCGGCCAGTAGCACTCACCCCCATCATTATGAAGTGCTTCGAGAAACTGGTTCGGAGTCATATCACTTCATGCCTGCCACCAACACTCGACCCCCACCAGTTTGCATATAGAGCCAACCGGTCTACGGAGGACGCTATCGCCACCGCTCTGCACACCACGCTGACACACGTGGAACAGCGAGGGAGCTACGCGAGGCTGCTCTTCCTGAACTCCAGCTCGGCTTTCAACACCATAATTCCGAGCAGACTCAGCTCATCACAATAAATGGGGACAGGGTTGAGATGGTACCAGACTTCAAGTTTCTGGGCACCTACATCGGTGAAGACCTGACCTGGACTGCAAACTCCACTTCAATCCTGAAGAAGGCACAGCAGAGACTCTACTTCCTGAGGATTCTCAGGAAGAACAACATAAAAACTGAGCTCTTGGTGTCCTTCTACCGCTGCTTGGTGGAGTCAGTTCTGAGCCATGGCATCTCGCTGTGGTTCTCCAGCTGTACTGCGGCAGAGAGGAAGTAGCTCCAGAGGGTCATAAACACTGCCCAGAGACTGACTGGCTGCCCTCTTTCATCCCTGAAGGAGATTTATGACACCCGCTGCCTCAGGAGAGCCCGCAGCATCTTCAGGGACCCCTCACACCCCGGCCACCACCTCTTCGAACTACTACCCTCAAGGAGGCGTTTCAGGGCAATAAAGACAAGAACAAACAGACTAAAGAACAGCTTCTACCCAAGAGCTGTCGTTGCCCTGAATGCCGCAGACTCAAATCCTGTGAAATAGGGAATTTCTGTTTCATACCAAGTGCAATACTCCTGAGTGTCTTGAATGCAATATCCCGGTTGTTTTTTTTATTTTAATTCACAATTTTTTTTTCTATTCTATTTTTCTATCCTAACTTAAAATATATTTTTCTATTGTGTTATTTTGTGCTATGTTATTATTTGGGTTATTATTGTATACTTTGTTATTTTGCACCTTCTTTTTTTTTTTGCACTGTCTGCGAGAGCTGCTATTTTTTTAATTTCGTTGCGCCTTTTGGTACAATGACAATAAAAGAATTCTGATTCTGATTCTGATTCTCCCTGTTATTGGAGAAGTTGAGTGACTGTCAGTCACAAAATGTTTTCATCTCAGGCCCCATTCCAACTATGGTGAAAGGAATCAAATCTTTCAGCCGGCTTCTAGCCCTGAATACTTGGCTGACTTCAGCATGCTTTGCCGGAGGAATCAAGTTTCTAGACAGTTTCAACATCTTTTGGAACTGTAGAGACCGCTACAAACCAGATGGGGTTCACCCAAATATCACTGGATCAAGACTGCGCGGTTCCAATCTACGTTTTGCCCTTGGACAACGGTGCAAACAGGGAGACAGCCTCTGTCTCTCCCCCCACACATGATCCTCTGCTCCACATCACCCAGGGAATGTGAAGGATGTCTCTGTCCCAGGCTAGGATCCAACAACACCCCTTCCCCCCGTCACCCCCAGCAACATCACCAGTGAAGGACTTTCTTAAAGCAGCATCACAGAAGCTCAGTCAGCTGGATGAGTTGTTGAACACCAAAGGTCAAAGGCACCATCCATCAGGGGTGCACCAGAGATGAGACAAGCCCCATGCTGCTTTCTTTAACATCCTGGTGATTGTACATAGCTGGTGGCATGGTCAAAAGGACACCAGCTATGTCAAAACAAACAGCCACTCTATCTAATCTGGCTCCAGTTATGCAGCAGCCATAGTCTGAATTTAGCAACACTCAAAGTACACTACATTTTGCCTCACTAAATGTCAGGTCTCTGTCAGGTAAATCACTTCTAATCAATGACCTCATTATTGAGAAAGAGATATATTTTATGTTTTTAACAGAAACCTGGCTAATGAAAATAATAGTGCAGCAGCACTTATTGAATCAGCTCCTCCAGACTTTGGTTTTATCAGTGAGGGTAGAGTGTCTAAGAAAGGTGGGGGAGTACCTTTTCTATATAATAATGCATACCGATGCAAACAGCTGTCATATGGACACTTTGACTCTCTTGAACATGTTGCACTTCAGGTGAGCCTTTCCTATCACGCAGCATTAGTAACGATCTACAGGCCACCAAAATATAACAAAAACTTCCTACATGACTTTAGCAAACTACTGTCTGCTGTATGTATCGACCATGACTCCTTTGCTATAGTGGGTGATTTTAGTATGCATTTTGACAAAAGGGATAATAGTGTAAAGGAACTTTTGAACATACTGGAAAATTTTGGGCTCACCCAACATGTAAAAAATCCTACACATAAGAAGGGGCACATTTTAGACTTGGTCATTTCCAAAGGCCTACAGACTTCCGAGGACCTTAACCTTGTAGATAATTTCAGCTCTAAAGTTATAAACATCATTGATACTGTAGCTCCAGTGAGGGCCAAAGTTATCAGTGGTAGGAGAAAAACACAATGGAGGAATGGCACTTCAGTAAAAGCTCAGAAAAGAGAGTGCAGACAGTCCGAATGCAGGTGGCGGAAAACTAAAATCCACGTTCACTATGAAATCTATAAAGAGAAAGTTCGCATTTATAACTTAGAACTAAAGAGGGCCAGACAGTTATTTTTCTC
>JAPZDZ010015644.1:0-14239 GCA_029783805.1 Acanthurus tennentii | reverse complement strand
GGGGAGATTGTGTTGAAAGCTGAGCTGAAATCAACAAACAGCATTCTGATGTAGGTGTTCCTTTTCTCAAGATGAGTTAAAACTGAATAGAGAGCAGTGGAGATGGCATCCTCTGTGGATCTGTTAGTTTTGAATGCAAACTGGTGAGGGTCTAAACTTGCAGGGACAAACAAAGTTCCTCATACAATCAGTCTATGATGTCCTCCCAAGACCGGCCAACCTTCACACCTGGGGTCTGGCAGATACTCCTGAGTGCAAATTGTGCCAGAGGAGGGGCACCTTGGAGCACATTCTTAGCTGCTGTCTGAAGGCTTTGGGAGAAGGGCGGTATTGCTGGTGCCACGACCAAGTTTTAAAATTGTTGGCAGATTCCATCTGCACAGCAATACAGGACAGCAAGACCCAGGTTGCCCCGAAGCAGTCAATCAGTTTCGTTAGAGCGGGGCAGAAGGCAAACCACCAGCCCTACTCTTCAGGCGGGCTCCTCGCCACCACTCGTGACTGGCAGCTCCAAGTTGACCTGGGTAAGCAACTCAAGTTCCCAGCCAACATAGCTACCACTTCGCTCTGCCCAGATATGGTGTTAACATCAGAGTCCACCAAGCAAGTGGTGCTACTGGAACTGACTGTCCCCTGGGAGGACAGGATTGAGGCCAATGAGCGCAAGAGGGCCAAATACTCAGAATTCACCACAGAATGTTGGAGCAATGGCCGGAAGGCCTGCTGTGAACCAGTCGAAACCGGGTGCAGAGGTTTGGCAGGACATTCACTCCACAGAGTTCTCAAACTCCTTGGTATTAGAGGACTGCAGTTGAGGAGAGCCACCAAGAACATCCTTGAGGCCGCAGAAAAAGCCTTGCGGTGGCTGTGGATCCGTAGGGGGGACACATGTGCATACACCCTCACCTGGGCAAATCTAGAACAGGTTGGTCAACAGCTCAAAGACTGGCAGCAGAAAGATGTTGGATTGCAAAGTTAAAAACTTATGTGCCCAATGGTCTAAATGAAGTTTAACAAACTCTTAATAATGTGGGAATGTGTGCTGAATCTTGACTGGAGACCTCGGGTTGTGGAAAGTCCTGCTGTTTTGGTCCAGTCTAACATCGATGGTATTCTGGACCACCAGATTTTATTGCTGCCCTTATGTGGAATTACGGAAAAAGGAATATTGGGAGTTTTGTGTACCAGTGCCATTTGTTTGTCCATGAGGATAACAATTTTCTAAAAATGATTCATTCCCCTAACCTAACCCTAACTCACCTCTTTTAAAGTGACAGCCTCACTTTGTTTTGATCCACTTTCCCTCTCCCCGTTTCAGCTCAAGAATTGTTTTCCTTGGGTTGGCTCCCTGTCCGGGACTCCCCCCACTTGCAGCGTCCATCCACCACAGTTTTTAAGCATTCGGGGGGGCCTTGCCCCCATCCTGGGACCCCTGATTCAACAAAACTGTTTTTTACTCCATCATCTGTTTTGTCTTCTCTTTCTCTCCCTAACCCACATCTGGTTCTCTTCTTCCTTGACATTTAAATAATGATTCTCTGGCCCCAGTATGAGCCATTTTACATCCAGCAACCCCTTTCTGCTCCCTGTAGATCAGAATCAGTAAGACAGGGCTTATTTGGGTAGAATTTCACTTTCTTTTTTACTATAGGTTAGTTTTAGCTCCTGATTGGCTAACAATCTTTGTGGGCGGGGAAAGGTTTCCCCCTCTTCAAACATTTTAAAGCCACACGCTGACTCCTCACTGCTTTTCCCTCTGAAGAAACAGCTACACTGCAAAATGTTAGGGCAAAAAACAGGCTGAATATAATAATTTAACTTTATTGTATATTAATCCTAATAAAGTTAAATTATTATAATTTTAATTTACGGTCAGAGTGAGGCCTACCACTTTTAACATGGATTAAACACCCACCACCTCCAAAGAAACTCTGGATAGACTGTAAAACCCCCCCTCCTGCTCTTCTTCTCCTTCTCTTCCATCCTGACAGGCCCAGTATAGGCAGATCCAAACCAGGGCACAAAGTCCACTGATGTCCTCCTCCGAGGACGATGTTGACTTGGGCCTGTGCAGAGGGAACAGGAAAGAGGGTTACACCAACAGAATGAGCAAGAGTAGAAATAACACACATACAGGAAGCAAACCATTAAACAGTCACAAACCAGTCCTCTCCAACATAGCTGTTTTAGAAAGGGAATCCACCATCCAAATCTCCAACTCTAACCCTCTACTTCTTCCTGCAGGACGTGTGGAGTCAAACTCAGCCTCCAGACCTGAGCCTAACAAAACAAAGAAAAACCATCCAACACAAAAAGAGGTGGTGGGGACTGAAATGATGGGTACGAGGTCGCTAAAGCAGAACCATGCTGACGGAGTGGTGAACAAGATCTCCTATGACCCCACTATAACAACCACCTCAAGTGAGCTCAGGCCTTTGGCTTCCCTGTTACCCCCCTCCCCCTCCCCCTCCCCTCCAACATAAATGCCTCTTAAACCTGTCCAACCTCTTCACACCCACAGTAGCACAGGTACACCTGCTGGAGAGTCGACTCACCTTCATCCCCACACCCAAATCTTTCAGCAGGGAGGAACTGCGTTGGGATCTTTATATGTACCACAGAAGAATAAAATTGGCTCACCATTTTCAGAACAACAACTCTGAGGCCACTCTCTTCACTCTCTCGTCCAACTGGGAACCTGTTTGGGAGCAGCTGGACGAGAGAGTGAAGCGACTGATTATAACAGATTGGCAAAACCTCAATTCATACGTCCCCCCAAACTGGGGGGGACAAATCACAGAAAGATTTCAAAATAATAAGAGAACTACAACAGAATCCCAACATCATCATAAAGCCGGCGGATAAAGGGTCCAAAATAGTTATTATGGACAAACAACAATACATTTTTGAAGCTAACAGTCAATTGACCAATTAGAAATACTACAAAATCATAAACAATAGCATTCAATCTCAAACCCAGACCAAAAACAGAACAATTATTCAAAATCTGTATCCCAAAAAATTTATTTATGCCAAACAAAAGGACTTCCTTTTCGGGCCAGACAACCTGTGACAAATTGTGTCAGACTGTAACAGCGCCACCTACAACGTCTCCCAATACATTGACTCCTCCTTAGGTCCTCTCTCCGGCAGACACCCTTGCTTTCTCCAAGACACATGCGATTTCCTGGAAAAAAATCAAAGCTTTAATTCTGCCTGCCACAGCCATGCTTTTTACCATAGACATTGACAGCTTATACACAAACATCAACACTGAAATGGGTCTGCACACAGTTCACACCATATTTAACAGATATCCTGACAAATTATGACCGGACATGGAAATATTGCAACTGCTCAATTTATGTTTTACCTGTAGTGACTTTCTATTTGACAATAAATACTACTTACAAATACAGCTAGTGAGCGAGTGCGAGAGAGAGGCACTCCAGAAGTGTGCGCTCAAGCTGACGTTTTATTTCAGATTCCTCGATGACATAATAGGAGCGTGGGAACATGGAGCGAAAGAATTCACACAATTCATTGTCATTCTCAATAAACACCATCCATCCATTAAAGTAAATATCACTTACACCCAGCACAGGTTGACTTTCTGGACACCACACTTTTTTTCTCTGACATTAATAACAGCAACAAACTACTCACCCATGTCTTTTTTAAGCCCACGGATACTCACGCTCTCCTCCACAAATCCAGTTACCATCCCAAGCACACATTAAGTTAAGTCACAAATCATCTGCTTTCACAGAATCTCCTCTTTAGAAACAGACTTTCATAATATCATTTCCATTCTTTTCCCTAGCTTTAGATGCAGAGGCTATTTGAAAAGATTTCTCAGGTCCATCAAACACAGCACACTGGCGTCTCTCTCTCACACTTGCTCGCTCGACAATATGTCCGCTGAAACTTACAAACAAAACACAAATCCCATAAATATCATTAATTATCATAGTTCCTCTGCCGTGGCTGAAAAGCGGCCCCGGTAGGCGAACTGCAATCCGTCTCCACATAAACTGCTTCCTTTTGTCACTGTTTACTCCAAACAGCACACTCACCTGCAGCCAAACTAACTTCAGCTGCGTCATGGCCAATCACCCGCACCTGGGTGAGTACAGGTGCTGTCTGCATTTAGAAAAAACAAAAACTTAAAAGATGCACCAGTATTGGCGTCATTCAGCAGGCAGGAGAAAGTTAACAATACAATCAAACACTGGGCTTTTAGACATATTAAGTTTTTATTCAACCCACATGGGGGTGTGGGAGCCCCAATCACAGACAGTTTCAACTTACTTAGTAAAAATATAGTTTACTGTATTATCTGCCAATTCTGCAACTTCATGTACGTAAGAGAGAGAGAGCGCACACATTGATCACCAGGTTAAAACAACACGTGTACACCATAGGGAAAGGCAGGCGAGGCACTCCTCTGGTCACTCACTTCCAGACTCACCCCATCCAATATTTGACCATCTCAGGCCTCCAGGTCTATGCAACCTGGACAGGGGGCCAAAGAAAGAGACAGGAGAGAATTTGAATCAATAACATGAAAACCCAAGTCCCGCTGGGACTAAATGTGCTCTGAACATCATTTTAAATACAAACAATAAAGGGTATGTTGATCACATTAACTTGTACAATTTTAATTTAATAACTTACCTTTTTTAGCTTGGGAGGACACCAACCCTAGGGGGACACTGGAGACGCACCAAAGCACAGCTGCACTGGATTTTAGGAAGCACTTCAATTTTATCATATTTCTTATTCTGTCACAAATTACAAATCTATGACTTCATGAATTTATTGATGCATGCACTTACAATGTTTAACTTATGATTTGAGAGATTAATTAACTTATTTATTTATTATCCATTATTCCTTATTTCCTCATATGAATTTATGATTGTGTTTTTGCTTAGAATTTTTTCTCCCCTCCTTTTTGGCTCTCTTTGGAGCTTATAGCATGCTTTCCTTTACTATGTGTTGGATTATGATGAAGAAATGTATTGAAATTAAGTGACGTCTAGGAACTTCATTAAGTGACATCTAGGAACTTCCACCCCCTACTGGTGTGACCCTTTGATCTTGATGTAATCAAAAGACGTCTTGGCTACATCAACCTTCCATCGGTTCATGCCAGCCGTGTCATTTCCCTTTTGCTGACACCTCCTAGTCTGACCCCTTGATCTTGTCACCCTGTATATCTGGATGCAAATGCCCCACACTGTCTTTTGTTTCTTGTTGATTAAGTAGATGCCCCTTCCTGCATCTGTTTCTATTGTCTCCCTTTTGTTGTCCCCTTTTGTTTAACATTACCTGCTTCTCTGTATAAAAATGCTTGTAAGTCATTTGCTCAGGGTCAGCTCACAGACACAGACCCGCTCTCTGTAAGTCAGTTCACCAGTTTGCCGGCATACTTTAATAAAACTCACACCATCACAACAAAACCCTAAACTGGACTACTGGGATTTTTCTTCAACAATTAACATATACTTATTGTGTATTATATATACAAATTTTATGTCCTTGGCATGTGGACATTACAGCAACTTATTTTAACTTATTTAATTGTGTTTTGTTTTATTGTGTGATAACACTTACTCACTTGATCCTTGTAGTATCTTGGACTGTAGCCTTATTTCAGTTTGGAATGTTTGGACACCTGTTTGACCTATAGGTTAGATAAATAGGTAACACTGGGGTCATTTCCTGACCTAGACATTCTAAGACATGGTTCAAATAGTGGTCACCAGCTACTTATTTCGGTCAGCAAGCCAAATTGCCTTTTTGTGTACAATGAACACTGTGTAAGTCTTATATAAGCACGGTATTTTGGGATGTTCAGGAGGAGACTCATTCTGGCTAGAGTCCTCTCTCAGGCAGCCTGATTGACGCTGTACTTATTGTAATAAATTTGGTTTGCGCAGTAAAGTCAGTGTCAGCGGAGTTTCTTCATCATCCATGCAGCATCTCAACATAAGATACAACATCCTCCTGTGATCGTGTTTTTGTGCTGCACTTTTCCAGCCAGCACAGGCCTCCCCTACTCCACCTGTTACCAGGAGTAGAACTAATCAACTTTCTCTTATGCAGCCTCAATCACCCCACCACCCAAAACACCTCAAATAGAGAACTGAACGTGGATGAGGCGACTTCACGCAGACCTCTGTTGCCAGTGCAATGGACCCACACTCGTGGCAGAAGAAAATCATGTTCCCCTAACCTAACCCTAACCCTAACCCTACTCAATGCTGGAAGCACTAAGATTACCACTCTCACCTTTCTGAATTGGACTCACCAGGAGGAAATGCTAATTTTAACATTATCCTATGTAAGTGTCATGTCCAAAGGGTTTGTTTCAAGTATTGTCTTGTGGTTTCCTGTTTTATTTTGATAGTCTTGTCTTCCCCTGTTTCCATGTCTTGTCAAGCTCCCTTCTTGTGTTGATTACCTGCCCTTCCCTAACGTGTGCCACCTGTGTTAATTATCCCACCTGTGTTCTGATAACCCTTGTGTGTGTATTGAGTCTCTGTGTTTCCCCTGTGTAGTTTGTCAGATTGTCTGTTGTACTTAGAAGTCAAGTCTTGTCTCGTCGTACATGGCAGTGTCCTGGTTCGTATCTTTTCTTTGTATTTTGGCCTTCGTGAAATCAGCTTGTGGAAATAAAGCTCACTTTAGGTTGACATTATCTGCACTTGAGTCCTTCTTTGAAGTCTGGAGTGTGACAGTAAGTGAAAACGTGTGCCAGAGCCAGCTGTTCCCCCTCGGGGTTTACTTACAGCTTCTGTCCCTAACCTAACCCACAATCCCAACCACATCCCAACCACAACCATAACCTTAACCAAGTATACAACCACAATCCTAACCACAACCCAAACCTTAACACTAATTTCAACCATTTCAACAACAACAACAGGAGGCACTACAGAGTGTTGTGGGGAAATCCATGGCCCAACCGCAAAAACAGTTGACCTTAACCAGAGGCTCTCAGCTGTTTGTGGGAAGGACGGAGGATCTCGGGCAGCGGTTTCCTTGCCTCCCACTTGCTTGGAGGACTCACTCTCTGAGTCCACCATTGTCTAGTTGTGTACTTACCATCTCTCTTGGGTCTCCTGAGATGAAGAAAAGCCACAGATAATCCACTTCAGGTAGAGAACATAATGGACACAAATATTATAACTAATTTGTCTGTGATTCCATCTGCTGACACGGCCCCTCCCACTTGTGATGTGGGAATGATTGATGGACCTGGGGCAGCAGGCCACTCTTTCCCACATGCTTTTGTGGAGTCAATTGCAGCACATAATTTGTGTACAGATTGGTTCAATTGGATGTGAGAATTGATAAACTGAATACTCATACACATAGTGATTTACATACTGATGAACAAACACCTCTCTGCTTAGGTGAACATATGTTGGAGTTTCCCCAGTCACCACCACAGGCCAGCTCACCATCACTGGGGGGGTCCCTTTCCTGCAAGCATAAATCTAATGAGGAAAATAAAATGAAAATGACAGATCTAAGGTTCACTCACCTGCTCGGTCTGAAGGTGATTTTGATTTGCAGGCGACCCCCCTGCCAGATTTAAGCCTTAGATGTGAACCCAAAAGACATCTTAACACTACACGTAAGCTTAAAGATTGGTCCTTCAAAGTGGTTAAGCCCATTGTTATTGTGGGGGATTCCAATTTTTTATTCCTCCATTTGATGATGACGAGGTACAAAATCGATAGTTTCCTGGGAGCAGGCATACATCATTTGTATGGTATATTGAAGAAACTGACACCGGTGAAAACTGTAGAGGAGGTAGTGTTATCAATTGGGTTAAATAATTGCCTTAAGGGCCTTTTACCAACAACTACAAACAACTGGGCTTACTGGTAACACAGGCTAAACAAACGTTCCCTAATGCTAGAATTCGAATTCCAATTATTAATTATTCTGATTGACTAGAGAAAAAGCAACAGGATTTGATTGAATTGTTGAACAAAACCATTAAGAAATAAATTTTTCTCATGGAAATAAAAAAAACTTCACTTTAAAGTGGGAGCTAGAGACCCTGGGAGACCATCCATTGGACTTCTGAGATGGCCAAACGCATTTTGACACATTGGCTCGATTAATTAAACTTATGAGAGATGAGGCGAATGGCCCCTTCTCCTCCTCCTACTCAGACATTATGGTTTTATGTTCCTCATTTAGGCTGAGTTTAGATAAAAGGGCGGTTTTAGAACGTGGGTTAGGCTTCATCCCTACTCAAAGTCATATAAATAAACTGCAATTAAGACAAGATTTATACAATTATCATCGTAAATTAAAAATTCTTGATTTTTATTCATATAGCTCTGATTATTGTCACTTACCATTCATTAATCCTTCTGTCTGGAAACTGGAATCAAACCTGGTTTCGACCCAAATACAAACACTAATCAGTCAGGATGTAGCCACGTTTTCAAATCTTAGAGCCCCCTCAGTTAATAGTAATGTCAGAAATTCTAACAAGAGTAAATTTTACATCATTGGGGAACAACGGCGAGCTCTTGTGGCTCTCCGTAGACTGGATAACATCATTATTAAACCGGCTGACAAGGGGGGACAGATTGTATTGCAGGACAGGATGGACTACTTGCTTGAAACCAACAGACAATTAGAGGACACTTATTATTATAAAAGGCTTCCAGGTCCACTGCAAGGGAAAACACAAACAATGATCAGAGCTATTATTGATAAATTATATATATGTATATCATGTATATTATTATGCATATTTGTATGGACTGGCTAACCCATGTCCACGTCTCTTATTTATTACCCAAAATTCATAAAACACCTGAGTCCTGGACAGTCCCTTTTAAAATACCTGCAGGGAAGCCAATTGTGAGCGACTGCGGCTCAGAGTCGTAATCGAGTAGCGGAATATATTGACCATTTTCTTAATCCACTCTTACAAACGCAATTGAATTACGTAAAGGACACTTATGATTTTGTGCATAAGTTGCACACTGTAAAAGCTCCATCCAACTCCTTTCTCTTCTCCATTGATGTGGATTCACTGTATAACATCGAAACCGCTAGGAGTCTCCTAGCTGTTCAGAAAGCCTTTCAAAACTTTGCCAGTCAGAATAGACCGGATGCGTAAATACTGCAACTAGTAGAGATTACATTAACTAGAAATTACTTTGAGTTCAATAACAACTATTATTTACAAACCTGTGGCTGCACGATGGGTAGGAAATACTCTCCAGCATACGCTGACTTATATATGGCTTACTGGGAGAGGGAGGCATTCAAAAAATGCACAACACTTCCATTTGTTTACCTTCGTTATCTCGATGACATCTTTGGTTTGTGGGCAGGCACAGAGGAGTCCTTTAAACGATTCCTGGATGTTTTGAATGCTCATCATCCGAAAATTAAGTTAAATTGTAGTCTACAGCGGGAAAAAGTTAATTTTCTGGACACAACGCTGTTCTTTATTCCTATAGCTGGTAGTAGGGAGAGAGGATTGGCAACAAAGTGCACTTTAAAGACACAGATCGTAATGCGCTTTTACATAAAACAAGCTACTATCCTCAGCATACTCTTAGAGGCCTTATCAAATCCCAACTGATCAGGTTCCACCGCATCTGCACTTATCCAGATGACATAGAAGAAGCCACGAGCAACCTTTTTGAAGCCCTTAGACATCATGGCTATGCCACCCGCTTCCTTAAGGAAGATTAAGGCAGAAGTTAAACAATTTCATAACATGGATGGGTATACAAAACAGGAATCTAACCAACAGCTAATTCCTTTCGCACAGACTCTCACATCACTTACATTTCTTCAATTTGGAGGTTAAAACACAGGCTCAAAGAGGCTGTGAGGCTCTTCGGGATTTTAAGATCATTTAAGGAATAAAAACTTAGAAGATCTACTAGTTCATACAGCAGTGGATAGGCAGAGGGCGGGCAGTGATCCATGGCTGCTCAGCCACATTTCTTTTATTTTTAATGGAACCTCGGGGAAGGGTCACCCTATTAGGGACAGTATTTCATCCCATGTCTCAAATGTTATATATGCAATCCAATGCCAGCATTGTAAATTTTTTTATGTTGGCTAGAATGGTAGAGCTTTAAAGACAAGGATTATGGAACATGTGAATAAAATCAAGAGAGGTCACAAGGACAATGTACGATATATCCATTTCTAAAACCATGGCATTAATAATTTTAAGTACATAGACTTGGAGCAGAACTCCCTCTGGTCCAGAAACCAGAGGATCCGACATGAAACCTACCTTATTAAGAAGCTGGGTACAGTTACACCTAATGGTTTAAATGAACAGACCTGAGAGGAAATGAAAAAGGAGAAGGAAAAACCCCCTTTTCCTTTCTCCCCTTCCCTCTCTTTTTTCATTTATTTTTTCATTTATTCATTTATTTATTTATTTATTTATTTATTTATTTATTTATTTATTTATTTATTTATTTATTTATTTATTTATTTATTTATATACAAATTCAAAAAATTTAAAAAAAAAGAAAAAAAAGAAATATTATATATATATATTCCAGAGAACATCCCAGCACAGAGTCAGACCTCCGCACCAGTTTGTCAGTCCTGTTTCTGTCCCTGTCGGTGCATCCCCCGCTGTATCATCCGAGAACTTCTGTAGGTGGCAGTGGTCAGTGTTGTAAACAAAGTCTGAGGTGTACAGACTGAACATAAAGGGTGGGAGCACTGTGCCCTGCGACGCCCCCATGCTGCAGACTACCACATCAGACACAGTCGTGAAGCCTCACATACTGTGGTATTAGGTGTAAAGTTTAAGTTTAGGAGATTAGGACCTGTCAAATTAAGGCAAATAATATAACTGGTTAAGGTTGGGCATTAAGTGGTGTAGGGTTAAGTAAAGTTTGCCACCAATGACCCCCCAGGTCAAGATTGATTTGTGAATAAGTTTTGATAGGAAGGTGCGAGACTTGAAAGCAAGATGTCCCCCCCCCTCACCACCCCCAAAGTCCAGCACGAGCTTTCCAACAGTGGCACAACCAAGTCTGTAGGAGCTTCCGTTTCCGAGATACGTCACTTCCTTCAGCCTAAATTGAATGTATCTCTGGAACGGAGCGTCATGGAGACTCAGGACCAAGACTGGCGTGTTCAGCGTTCCCGAATTAGGTGTGACACCACCCATTCCCGAGTCTCTAGGACCTACAGTTCCCGAGATAAGCCCACTGTCAGAAGCTGCTATAAAAGTGGCTTTTATAGCAGCTTCTTACAGGAGCGATTGGACATCGTTTCGTGCTCGCTGGAGGCAGTTGACCTGGGCTTGCTGGTGAGTTTGCGTGTTGTCATGGTAAGTATGTGATGATGATGGTTGGACAATAGATGTGCTTTTTTTTGATTGTTTGTTTTTCATTATTTTCTGTCTGTTAGTACAGCAAGTGTGGATATTTATTTCAGACTCATATCAAAATGCCCTTGGTATATTGCAACATATTTCCAATACAATGTACAAAAAAATATGAAAAATGCAGATGTTTTTTGCTTTCTAACAGTGCTGGCTACCTGCAACAAAGTGTACTAACAATTTCTATCATTCATGAATCATTTGTGAGCTGGCCACACAGCGGCACATTGCTGACTCTCTCCCAGATGCCATTCCTTATAACTTGGCTCCATCTACTGGCCAAAAGACCAAACGACAGCCTCAGTCAGAACAGGCCGAAACAATGAACATCCCTCTGTCTGTCTGTCTGTCTCCCTCCCTCCCTCCCTGTACATGTAATTGAATAATAATGAGTGACAATTTAATGAATCGTATTTCTTTAAAGTCTCAATTTTTTTCATGAAAGTAAACTGAACTGTCAAGCTGATATTGTGATTTCAGAGTAATAAATTCTACATGCAATACCACTTCAGGCTGGTTAGGACAGAGTGTGTCACACTTTGCACGGACTGTGAAGCCCATTGGGGCAATGCAAATTGTTACTTTTGGCTATGCAAATAAACTAGACTTTTTTTTTTTGTATTGTAATTTATGGCCCATCAGGAGTGCTCAGAGAGTACGTCTGGGGATTCACATTTGGGTTTTTTTCTAGAGTGGTTCATGATCTGACCGTATGTTTGGATGTGAGGATGGCAAGTGCAGGGGGATGCAGTGGCATCGATGCAGATCCCCCTGCCATCCTCTGCCTTAAAGAAAAACTGGTATCCTGACTGTTTCCTCTGTTTTCCTTCCGCTTCTGAGATTACTGTCCCATGGTAGTCACAGATGGTGTCCCCTTTGTTGAATGGCATTGTTGCGACGACACCTGTGAAAAACAAGTAGGAAAGCTTCAGTCGTTATATGCACATTGAAGTAAATGTTCCTCTTAAAAGAGGATTGGATTGCAAGTCGTGCGTGCATGCATGTACCTCTGCCTTTTCCTTGAAGGCCAAGCCCTTCCAGTTTTGCTCGGTGATGGATTTGTTGAGGACATCACTGCCCTCAAGCCGCTTCTGGGGAGAAACCCAGGCCTTCAGAATCTCCTCGACAGTGGGTCTGTTAGTCGGCTACTCCGTCTCTTTGTCCAGTGTCGTCTTTACTGACCAAGACTGGCATGTTCAGAACCCCCAAAAACCATGAGACGGATGCTATTTACAATTGTCCCCCTTTACAATTGACCTTCCATTCCCGAGATATTGTCAAATACGTCATTGTGCTGTAGGCAAATATATAGCCAAATTTGCCCAAGTGTAACCCTAATGCCAAAAATGGTTGAAATTAGTGTTAAGTTAGGGACAAAAGGCTGTATATACTCCCAGAGGACACAGCTGGCACTGGCCTGGGCTGTCATTTATATCAGATATGTTGAAGTAAACTACTAACACCTATTAGGTCTATCTCTGAGAGGTCTGAAAGTTTATGGTTCCAGAAACCTCCAGGAAGTTCTCCCCGAACAATCAACAACAAGCAATACATTTGGATCCCTTCAAAAACATGCTCTCTAAGCTTAATATGTAAAAACTCAGATCAACAAATTACAAATTAATAAAAATGATCATCAAAAAACAGGTCGCCCGGGGAGAGGTCAAACAAAAGACACAGACTGGCATGCATGTCAAATAAAGTTACAGTTTTACCAGGCATATACATAATCTCTTATATAGCTCTACAATAAGGTAGGAGGCACTCGACTCTGATTTCCCTGCTTGATTTGAATTCTAACTGGGTTGACCAAAGTTAAGATTAGGGTTTGGATCTGGAGGAGATAAAGGAGACAGATGTGGGAGTCCCAGCAACTTTAACCTAACCTTAACCTTACAGGTTTCCTGTGCTTAAGAAGCAGGGATAGGTTAATCATAGTCCATATTGAGCTCAGGTTGGGTTTAGGCTTAAATAATAGAAATAAAGGTTGATTAGGAACCAGTTAAGTTTAGGCATAAGGTGGCTGAGGAAATGCAAATAATAAATCAAAGTTCGACCCTAGCAGGAATCAAAAACAGAGATCAGAAATCAAACTTGAAAATAATTTTATAATCGACTGTTTGCCTACTTTTAATCCACCATGCCGGTTATCTATATTATCGCCCAAATAGTAAAAGTATAAAACAGAATTGAAGGAGGAGTGGATCACCAATAAATAAACAAACAAATAATTCGACATACAAATATTCAGGTTAGAAAGAATAAGAAGTGATGTAATATAATTTAAAATGCAAAATCATCCAAAGTGCTAGTCAATCATGCAAAGAAAAAGACAAAAAATGAGAAACTTAGATGGATAAGTACAAGTTTTCCTCAAATTTTCACTGCAAAAGAGGAAAAAGGAAAATTAAAACCAGCTAAATCCCCATGCCCCCTTTAAATCTGGAAAATATAAAACAAATAAATCATAAATCAAATACAACAATTAGTATTAAAGTAATCTTCTGTAAGTAGAGGTCGTTACAGAAAGGGATGTCCTCTACTCCAAACAATAAAATTTGTCAAACATCGACAAAAAAGGGAAAACCATAATAGTTGTTCAGATTAGGAATTCATAAATTAGTCTCTCACTCCCCTAAAGTAAGTAGAAAAAAGAAAAAAAAGGGGAAAAAATGATTAAAACAAAAGAAAAAGAAAATCAAAGAAGGAAGCTGTAGGAAATGGAAGAAATATTATTTTTCATTTTTTTTTGAAAATTTAAATGTGCAATACTATCAACCTTCTTCTTTCTCTTCTTCTTCTTCTTAATATTATTAAGGTATATTA
>JAPZDZ010015572.1:0-14245 GCA_029783805.1 Acanthurus tennentii | reverse complement strand
CTTAAGGCAGTGCCCTCGTCAATAAGAATAGTAAGCTTAGGCCTCGTAGACCTTATGCTTTTGATTAGGGCAGATTTCATTTCTTTTGAAATGAATTGCACAATATGTGCACAAGTCACATTGGAGTGTAGCACCCTGCCAATGTTTACCCCATTTGCTTTTTGCAGGTCAAGCAGTTCAGGGTGGTCTGTGAAGGGTCTGTTGTGTTTTGCAATGTAATAAGCTGTTCTGAACACAGACGTTGTAGAGGAGCACATATCCTCTTGGGCCACTAACAAACTTGAATCTAACTGTTTTTCAGATCTCTTTTTTAGAATTGCCTCTGCTTGCTTGTGACTTTGTGATGACTTATGCTCATGTATTTTCTTGCGCAGTGATTTCATTTGACTGTGTTTTGTTGATCCATAGGGGGAAACTCTGCAGTTTTGCCATTCACTGGAAAATGTGTACCTTTGTGATCCTTGTCTGAAAACACTGAGTGATGTGGCACTTTTGCACACTGAACACCCTAACATCTTATTGGATACAAAGAGAAATGGATAAGCATCTTTGAAATACTTGTACTGAGAAAGTCCCCAACAATGTGGAAAATTAAGTTCAATGTGAGTGTTACTGCTTTGGGAAGAGCTGATGATACTGCTTGGGCCTGTGCTGCTACTGCTGGGCTGTGCTACACTGTTGGACTGGTCGACACTGCTGGGTTGTGCTGCGTTGCTGGGCTGGTTGACGCTACTGCGTTGTGCTGCGTTGCTGGGTTGTGCTATGCTGCTGGGCTGTGCTACACTGCTGGGCTGTGCTGCACTGTTGGGCTGGTTGACACTACTGCGTTGTGCTGCGTTGCTGGGTTGTACTACACTGCTGGGCTGTGCTGCACTGCTGGGCTGTGCTGCACTGCTGGGCTGGTTGACGCTACTGCGTTGTGCTGCGTTGCTGGGTTGTGCTATGCTGCTGGGCTGTGCTGCACTGTTGGGCTGTGCTGCAGGTGAAGCTGGTCTTCGCCTGCATAACTGGGCTACGGCTGGGCTTGGCTTGACATGTTTTCTACTGCTGGACCTATGCTGTTGAAGGACTGGAGTGCCACTACTGGTGCTGCTATGGGCTATGACCTTGCCTTTCTTCAATCCCCTAATCATAGTAAAAATATGGAATTTATCAAGATATAGTGTAGTGAATTTACTACAGGGACACATTTTAAATTGTCATTAATGACGAGAGCAATGGATGGAGGAAAAATCTGCTCTCTGATGATCCTCATTAGAGCATTCACAGGAGCAAATGAATAATTAAAACATGAAATAATCTGTCTAAAGTAATTGCTAATATTCTCAATCCAAGAACACCATCTTTCTACTTAAACAATATTTTCTCTCCATGGACTTTTCACTGGCTGATCTATCTTTTTCAAACCAATCCTTACCCTTGAAAATAATCTGTGATTCTTCGTTTGTGACCTCTCTTTTCTTCATCCTCCTCCATCTTTAACAATGAAATTATCAGATATTAACATTTACAATAGGTTTTTAAACGGCTAAATAAATATTCATGAACATAACAATCTTGCCAGTAACAGCCATAGGTAGCCTAGCTTCTACAGTGCTTTTAAGTTGGGATATCCGTTGACGTTTTGCCATTACACAAGGCACATAAACCAAAGCAGCTTGCCATTTTTAAATTTAAATTCTTCTTATTGGCCTGTATGAATTGTTGAATATTACAAAACTTCACCATCAATGTAAATTTAACCTAATCCACTTACTCTGGCTTAAAAGTTTCAACCTTTCAAACTTGTCCGTGATTTGATCACTCAACCAAATGACAAGACTGTAGCGTTACTGACGTCGGCTGTTCTATTCGGCCGTTGATTGACAGCCTGTTGACGTATAGTCGGGGGCTGTTAGCTGAGTGGGTGCGCTGTCCGTCCTTCGACCCGCCTCTTTTCCCATATTTGGTTTTTCGTTGTTTAGGTGGGCTCTGGGCGGAGTCACGCGCTGGCTAATGGCGGCGCCCAGGACGAGATTTTTGAGGCTTCCCTTTTGCTCAGGCAGAAACCAATTTGTGACGTCACGGAGGACTTGTCCGGTGTTTTATACAGTCAATGGTTGCGCTCTGATTTGTTGAGCGTGGCTTTTGAGAGAGCCACGCAGGCTGTGCATGCGAAAATGATCTGTTGTCCGCGGCGCTACTGACAGTTTGAATGGAATAATTTATTTAATTGACTAAGGTGGCCGGAGCTCAGCTCCGAGGTGGCGGAGCTCAGCTCTGGAGGGCTTCGGCCCACTTTAACCCCTGGGGCCTCGGGCCGCCTTCGGTACTCGGGCCCTAAAAAGAAAGAAAGGGAGCAATTACAATAGGGACTCGCACCGCCTTCGGTGCTCCGGCCCTAAAAAAGAAACAAATGGTGCAATTACAATAGGGCCTCGCACCGCCTTCGGTGCTCGGGCCTTAAAAAAGAAAGAAACAGAGCAAATACAATAGGGCCCTTCCCCCAACGGGGGCTCGGGCCGTAATAAACAAATCAATATTTACCAAATCAAATTCTCATTCCTTTGAATGGCCATTCAATACACTTTATAGGCAATTGAGTATAAATAATATGCAGAGTTTTCAAAGATCTCTGTTTAACAGGGTTTCACAATATCACAGTGGTTATCTTCCCCAACAAAAAAATACAAGCAACCTATATAAATATCCCACCCCAACTTATACAATCCACTTTCCGGGTTATGAAAATGTGTCCATATGAATAATCAACAGATATCAGTTCAGTGTTTTGCAGTGATTGGTGTGTTAGTGGGTGTAGTAAGATGGAATAAGATGAGAGAAGTTTCCTTAGGGTTCTAAGAAAAGAAAAGAGTCTACAGGCTGCGAGGAGCCTCCTACCCAGACCAGCAGGAGTGAGGTGGAAGTTTTAGTTCACTATTATTTTTTCTGCTTCAGGTTACTTCTGGTAGCTCACCATCCACCTGGCCTCTGTACAAAACAGGACCATTCATTTAAGTTCATGTGTACACATTATCGTTTTCTTTTCCACTGCATACAACCAGAATACTCATGCCTAATAAATAAAATAAATACCGAATGCATAGGAAAACAAAACTACACTACCCAGTAGTATTAGCCATGCATAAGTTGCGATGCTAATTATGTCATTGAAACACAGAGCAGCTAGGCTAGCGCTACATACATCAAACACTCACCAGCTCGCATCATGCTAAAACTTCCGACCGTCGAAGCGGACAACACGGCGGTAAGCGGCTCCTAGAAGTTAGAAGTTGTCACAATAAATATAAAGCAACATATAACTAGAGAACTTTTCCAAACAATTCCAACTAACCTGCAGCAACTCCGTTCATACCGAAGCTTGGCAGCAGCGAGCCCCCTCCTCCTTCCCCCCATATATACTGCACTAATTTGCAGCAATCCGTAACCAGACGTGACGTGAGGTTAGAGACAACAGGCTGCATTTTACGTGACATGAGGTAAAAGACAACACTTTAAACTTGGGTTACATTTATCGTTAACATAAACAAACTGAAAGTGATCCGATAAGCAGGACTTAAACCAGCTTAATGCTGTTCCTCTAATGCCAATTGAATGTTCCAGTCTCTGCAGAAAAATATATGGTGGTCAGTCCTGTCAAATGCAGCACTAAGATCTAACAGAACAAGTACAGACACAAGTCCCCTGTCTGATGCCAACAAAAGATCATTAGTTACTTTTACCAGTGCTGTCTCAGTGCTATGATGTACTCTGAAGCCTGATTGAAATTCCTCGAATGGGCCATTGTTATGCAAAAAATCAACCATTCTCATGTGGACACATGCCTTTTCTCATACGTGTTGTTTTTTGGAGAAAAGAGAGAGTTGTAGTAACGGCAACTTAGGGTGACCTACGGTAAAGGCTTATAGAAACGAACCACCGTAACTTCAGTTAATGTGTTCTTCCATTGTTTCACTGCCCTGAAGTTGAGTTACTGTACTTCTCCTTTGTTTATTGTCTTTTTAAAGTACCCTGATACAAGAACCATTAAAACCAAATAATCACATCTTGTAAGCAGTCATGTAGTAAGTGCAAGCTAGCATAGCCCAGCCTAGCTTAGCCACTGATAAGTCCTTACCCACTCGTCACAACACTGTTCACAACAGTGATACTAAGATAATGCCAGACAGCAGAACATTCCCCAGAAGTCAGGGTGTCTCTCTGCATCAGGCATCACCCTCAGCTCGTCACACACACAGACATTCACAGACACACAACTCACACACTCAAAGGTAACAGTAAGAAATATGCACAGCAGCAAATAAAAAGCTTACCTTATTTCGGAAGGCATCATAATAAATCCAATTTATTAACATTAAGCAGATGCCAGATGTTTTTTAAAGTTATTTGCACATACATTTATGTTACTACTGCTGGTCACAATATCCGTGTTTTCTGATAAAAAAATGCAAACCTGACAGATCAAAATACCTTCACCATATCACTGTAGCTGAGTCTGTGTTGCAAACAAAAAATACAGTTTGATGTAGTTGAAATTTACAGAAATATCAGTAAATTACACAGTCACCTCAATGTTTGGGCTTAGACTCCACCTGGGTTTACTGTAATTCTCAAACAGTTAAGAATTTAAAATAAAAAGAATATTTAAGTGAATCAAAACCTGCCCTCTTTCCTGACACTTCAACTGATCCTTTTGCATTTGCAATTACTGCAAATTTAAAGGTAAGTTAGAGAGTAAACTGTATGCAGCCCCAGGCCCCGTGTTCCAAATTAAATTCTTCAATAAACTAAAGAAAATATTTTGTTAACGTACAAATAAGGAATGGAGGTGGTTGCAACATCACACCCCACTGTTGAGGTGAATAGGGGTGCAGCAGCATCCACATGTCCCCCACCAACATGAGACCCCTGTGCTTCAAAATGCAGGAGATTATGTCAGAGAAAATATCAGAGGAAGGGCATAGGGAAATATGGAGAAGTCACTAGGACCTGACATACACACAAAAAAAATCCTTGATTTCCAACTCTGTAACTAAGCTTCCCACCAAGAAAGTTACTGTAGGCACAGCCCGTCACTCATCTCTGGCTAAAGGACTACAGTGCAGTGCCAAAGCAGGTGTGTAAGCCATTCTTTTTATCCACTTTGGGCTACCACTCCAAGAATGACAGCTTAGTCATCACCATAAAGGGGAGGTCAAACATTACACACTTGAGTCCACTAAAGGATCAGAGAGGAAAGAATGTGCCAACAAACAAGCTGGATATGAAGCCTTCGAATGAGCACATTGACTCATTCAACCCATCCGTGAGCCACTATTGGAGGGAGCATGCTCCAAATAGCAGATACCTCCCAAGTGACATTAGTATCAAGCTGATGTATGCAGATTACTTGGAGAAGGGCAATAGCTGCTCATATGAAAGCTAACGCAAAGCTGTCAAGGAGAAAAACATCTGCTTTGCAAAGCTTGAAGAGGAGAATTGCTAGCAATGTCTATTGCTGGCTCAGCATGTGAGAGGTGACTGCAATGAGATGGTGATGTCATGGACTGTCTGAAGTGCAAAAGGTGGCATAAACATAAGTGACCCTATCTTACACCCGGCGCAAACGCGGTGTGCCAGTGGCGCAGGTGTCATTGCTATTTTACACCCCGCACAAATGTCATTTTTGTCACAAGTGTAAGATAGGAAATCCACTTGCGCTGGGTCTGTGCGCTGAGGGGTGGAGGTCTGAGAATGAAGGCAGAATGGAGGCGTGTCCTGGCGTGTTTGCCATCTTACAACCGGCGCAATGAGGTCAAATGTGCCAGGAGTTTAGACCAGCCAAAACCTGGTCTAACGGAGCAGCTGAAAGAAAAACAGTCAGTCAACATTTAATAACCACCTGTATTCTATCAACAAAATTAATTTAATTTTTAGGTGTGTGTGCGCCTGCGTATGTGCATGTGTGTGTGCCTGTGCATGTGCACGTTTGCCTGTGCAAGCGAAAATATATTGTAGAAATACATATGACAAATTATGGAAATGTTTGCTTTCTAAACGATTTGACTTAAGGGGGAATCAGCTGAGAGCTGTCTGACACAGCGCAAAGTGTACATAGGGCCCAAGGGCTCTGCTGTAGAGAGCGGGATGCAATACCAGGCTGATACAAACAAGGACTTGCCAGGGGAGACATCTATGAGGAGTGTGATACCTAAAAAGGTTTTATGATTTTTAATATCTTATCTATTATAGCATGTTACCTTTTGTATTTGAAATTCTCATTTTACTTTGTTAGACTTAAAGTACTAGTAGTTCCTATGTGTACTGGTTTTTAAAGCTAAAGTCGAAATTAAAGGTAAGGATTAAAATGTAGAAAAAATAACCTAATGTAAAGCTACAAAATGACACAGTATCTAGTGATCTGCCTGCAACTTGTCATGAACTCACAGGTAGGTGGGCACGATAAGGCAGAATAGCGCACAGGGATCAGCAGTCTCAAGGTCTTTAATACAGTCCAACTTTGATACACATACAAAGTTCAAATTCTGTACAAAGGTACAGAATCGTCAGGCAATACTTGCAATACTCAGGAACCAGAAAACTAGGAATGGAGGTCATACAGGAGGAAACTAATCGACAATAATTGCTGGAACACTGCTCACAAGAAAGACAAGACAAACTGGCACAGAGGGAAAGGAAGCACAGCTGAAATACACATGAGGGCAAGGACACAACGAGACATAGGTGAAGCACATTAGGGAGGAAGTAAACATAGAGACAACACAAGAGGAGACGAGACTATCAAAATAAAACAGGAAATGAAAGAGACAAACCACAACATAACTCAATCCCTGACACAACTATGTTGGCTGGACAACAAGAAAACTTTTGAGTCATTTTTCACAGTTCTGCATTCTGGGAAGTTATTGCCTTTGGACAGTATATTGGGAGCAGTATATTGATGGCATGTGAGGAAACAAAGGGCTCTAATTTTGTGGCGCGGCGCAGGGTGGCAGAGCCTGGTGCACTCTGCACAATGGTAATTTTGTTTGGCACACCACCGTGCGTGGCGTATTTGACAATTTGGTAGACCGGGTTGCGCCGAGATGGGCGTAGCAGCCCACCAGGGGGAGGTGTCCACAGATTCAGCTTGGCGCATTGACAATTTGTGTCAAAAAACAGTGTGCCGAAGGTGCGCTGAAAGCTAGCCAGCTCCGGCGTGGTCTATTCTTGGTGCAAGTTCGGCGCGCCCCGGATCAAAGACGTTTGTCACGCGTAATGGAAACTCAACCTGACGGCAGCTGGAAGTGACGCAATGTCCTCCTCTGAGCTTATCCTGAGGCTGGGAGGAGAGACGAGTGATGAGGAAGGAGATGGAGCAAATACATACAAGCCACCAGCATGAAAAAAAACCAATATACTAGTTAGAATCCTGACTGGATGACACTCTGAACTGATAATAGTGGCCGAGCCCTCCACCCCAAACATTTGTTTGAGTGTCTCGTTTTTTCATAAATCAAAAGTGGCAACCCTAATTGTCATAGAATATTGTTTTTTTCGTGCTGGTAGCTTGCATGTATTTGCTCCATCTCCTTCCTCGTCACTCGTCTCTCCTCCCATTTCAAATGGTGAAAAGAAGAGCTCAGCGTGGACTTCGGTCAAGTTTCCCTCTCTAGAGCTGCTTTGAGCGATTGGGCGTGCCTGTGATGTACGCATAGACAGGAAGAAAACTAAGACAATTTTAAATAGCCGCAGAAGCACGGGGACCTTTCTGTACTACATAACGAAGGATATCAAATGAGGTTTTTGTATTTTCCCCCAAAAACGGGACAAATTGTGTCCCAGGAGAGATTTTTATTTTCCTGGGACAGCTGATGGAAAAAGAGAACAATTCTGGCAAAAAAGGGGACGGGTGGCAACTCTAGCTGAGGCTGATGGAGGGGCCGACAATTTTTTTTTGGCACTTCTCCTTACATCATTGAACTTATTTTACATTGGGCAGCGGTTCTCAGGATATCCGGGTTAATCTGATTTACAATATTAGCAACTTCATGCCAGGCAGTTTTTGCATCATCAGCCCCTGGAGGTCTGTTCGCATTACCATATATTCTGGTACTGTGAGCTTGGACCTCCCAGACCAGCACATCAGTTTCCTCCTGATGAAGTTTGGCCGCCTGGAACTGCTGCTGCTGCTGTCTTCCTCCATCGTGGTGGCGAGGTGAAATTGGAACCGCCTCGCACGCAGCACATTTAGAGGCAATGAGAGGCATTCATTTGATGGGTGAAGATTACACTTGGTGTCATGATTCACTGTCTGTTAAGTATTTTATTTTCTCTCTCATGTTTCATATCTTGTCTTCCTGTTTTATTTTGTGAAAACTCACCCCTGTCTCTGTTCCAGGTTCCTGTCTGCCCTGCCCCTTCCTCGTTTGTGTGCACCTGATTCCTGATTGTGTCTCTCACACCTGTCCCTAATCACTCCCAATCAACCCTGTATATATTCCCCTTTGTGTCTTGTTCTTGCCAATTTGTTGATGTTCCATACTCACGTTCCAGCACTCTTCATAGTCATAGTCATAGCCTGTTTGTTTTTTGAACCTTGCCTGTTTATTGATCTTGCCATTTGCCTCACGTTTCTCAGATACCTTTACCTGGTTAGTCTGATTTCCCGTGTACCGATCTTTGCCTGAAAATAAATCTGTCTTTGTTGTGAACCGAGTTGAGTCGAGCAGTTGTGTCCTTCAAACACTGAGCCACGTTCCTTGACAGAACAAACTGGCCAAAAATGGACTCAGCCGACTCCGACCCAGTTCGCCAAGCCCTCCAAGCACAGGGACAAAAGCTGGCTCAACAGCAGGAGCAGCTGACATCCCTGTGCACAAGTCTGAGAGAACTGGCTGCTTGCCAGGACTCAATGATGACAACGTTGGGCTCACAGTTAAGTGAATTACTCGCTCATTTGCCACGGGAAGCGTTGACGGCAGTAGGGGCTAACACAGCCACTCTTCCGGGTTTGTCCACGGACTCACAGCCTTCAGTCGGTGCCACATCATCCTGTCCACAGCTTTCCCGTCCGGAGCGATTCTCCGGGGAATCAGGTGATATGAAACCTTTCCTTACTCAGTGTGAACTACATTTTGAATTACAAACTGCAGCCTTCCCTACAGATTGGTCTAAGGTGGCATTCATCATTTCTTACCTTACGGGACGAGCAGAGGCGTGGGCCACAGCCGAGTGGAGCCGCTGATCGACAACCTGCTCAACGCTCAATGGATTCACTCAAGCCCTCTACAGGTGTTTCAGCACACATCAACAGGCAGAGAAGCAGCTGGACTCACTTATCGCTTTAGCGATAAGGATCGATTAGAGGCTCGCCGAGCGTGATCAGAAGCGCAGACAGCTTTGGACTCGTTCATCGCCACACAGGTGGAGGAGCGGCTCACAGGATTGACCAAACCCTGTCAGCCCGCCGGCAGATGCCCTGGTTCCCATTCACCATCCTGTGGAGGAGCCTATGCAGCTGGATAGCATCCATCTTCCCATGGAGGAGTGCCTTCGCTGACAACGGGATGGAAGGTGTTATTACTATGGACAATTGGGACACTTAGTAAGTGACTGTCATGTCAAGGGTGCCCGCACTCTGACAAAGAAACCACTCAGGTTGAGTCAAAGCTTTATTATTAGTAATTCTGCACAATTCCAGCCTAAGGTAAAAATTCGGCCTGACTGTGATTCACTGCTGGCTTCTGTGTTCATTGACTCTGGTGCAGACGCTAATTTTATGAACTTTTCTCTCATTAGAAGACTGAAGCTGAGGAGATTTGCTCTCCGACATCCCCTTGAGGTGAGAGCCGTAGATGGCACCCCATTGGGTATGATTACTCACCAAGCTCAGTCAGTTACACTAACTTTCCCTGACTCTCATACTGAAAGACTAAGTTTTTGTGTTTTCGACTCTGAGGCCCATCAGATATTATTAGGGTACCCTTGGCTAAAGAATCATAATCCTGACTTTGACTGGGTCATTGGGAGGATTACCACCTGGGGCCCCAAATGTACTGAAACCTGTTTTCCAAAAACCAAGAATCTGGTTGCTGTTTCAGCTCACACAAACCCTGACCTAATTAACGTCCCGCCATGTTACCATGACCTAGCAGAGGTCTTTAGCAAAGCTAAAGTCACTTCTTTACCGCCACATCGCCCTTATGACTGCAATTGACCTGTTGCCAGGAAGCACCTCACCAAGGGGTAGGCTGTTCTCTCTCACAGCTCCAGAACGCAAAGCCATGGAGGACTACATCAAGGATTCTCTCTCCGCTGGAATCATCTGTCCCTCCTCTTCTCCTGCAGGCGCAGGATTTTTCTTTGTGGAGAAGAAGGATAAGACACTCAGGCCCTGCATTGATTATCATGGCATTAAGGACATCACAGTTAAGAACAGGTACCCTCTCCCTCTCATCTCTACAGCTTTCGAACTGTTGGAGGGGGCAAAGATCTTTACCAAACTTGACCTCCGAAATGCTTATCATTTGGTAAGAATCAGAGAGGGGGACGAATGGAAGACTGCTTTTAACACCCCCATGGGTCATTATGAATATCTGGTAATGCCTTTTGGTCTCACAAATGCTCCTGCGGTATTTCAGAATTTGGTCAATGATGTACTCCGTGAATTGCTCAATGTGTATGTTTTTGTTTATTTAGACGACATCCTGATCTTTTCCCCCAATGAAATGTTCCACACTCACCATGTCCGCTCGGTGTTGCAGCGGTTGCTTCAGAACCAGCTGTTCGTGAAAGCAGAGAAATGCGAGTTTCACAAATCCTCGGTCTCATTCCTTGGATTTGTGCTTGCTGAGTGGAAATCAGGATGGATCCAGAGAAAGTCTCCAAAGTTGCGGATTGGGCCACCCCCAGTTCACGCAAAGAGGTTCAAAGGTTTCTGGGTTTTGCCAATTTCTACAGGAAGTTCATTCGTAACTATAGCTCTATTGCCTCACCTCTGCATGACCTAACCTCTCCTCACAGACCATTCGTCTGGAGCCCTGAATGTGAAGCTGCTTTTCAGGGCCTCAAGAAGAGCTTCACCTCCGCCCCTGTTCTCACCCTCCCGGACCCCAGCCAGCAGTTGTGGTTGAGGTGGACACCTCTGATGTTGGAGTGGGAGCCCCCCTTTCACAGTTCAGCTTCAAGGACGGTAAATTGCACCCATGTACATACTTATCCAAAAAACTCTCTCCTGCAGAGCAGAATTATGACATCAGGAACCACGAGCTGCTGGTTGTCAAAGTGGCCCGGGAGGAGTGGAGACACTGGCTGGAGGGAGCTTCTCAGCCGTTTCAAGTTTGGACAGATCACAAAAATCTTGAATTCTTAAAGACAGCTAAGAGGTTAAATGCAAGGCAGGCAAGATGGGCTATATTTTTCAGCCGCTTTAATTTCACCCTCTCATATCGACCTGGTTCCAAGAACACTAAACCCGATTTTCTGTCACATATGTTTGCTCATGACCATGTTGATCCTGAACCAAAGACAATTTTACCTGTAATCTGTTTTGTGGCCACCCTTGCATGGGAGATCGAGGGGAAAGTTAAGGCGGCAGCCGCAGGGATGACCATTCCCCCTGACTGTCCAGATGGCAAACTTTTTGTGGTGCAGGCTCTTAGGGGGGATGTAGTGCATTGGGCTCACACTAATAAGACTGTCCGTCACCCTGGTATCAATAAGACATTGTTTGTAGTACAACAGCATTTTTGATGGCCGAAAATGGCTCAGGATGTTACAAACTATGTCAATGCTTGTACTGTTTGTGCCAGTAACAAAGTTTCCCACCAGAAACCTGTGGGAGAACTCAGGCCCTTGCCCATCCCTCAACGCCCCTGGTTCCACATCTCCATGGACTTCGTCACGGGATTGCCTCCTTCAAATGGTAACACGGTGGTTCTGACAGTAGTTGATAGATTTTCTAAAATGGCACATTTCATTGCCCTGCCCAAGCTCCCCTTAGCCAAAGAAACGGCTGAGGTCATGATGTCAAACATTTTCCATATTCATGGCATCCCCAAGGATATTGTTTCTGACTGTGGCCCTCAGTTTATCTCTCGTTTATAGAAGGAGTTCTGCAGTCTGCTAGGGGCCATGGTCAGCCTGTCCTCAGGTTTTCACCCACAGACCAATGGACAGTTGGAGCACTTCAACCAAGAGCTGGAGACCGGTCTACGAATCACCGCCTCCCAGAACCCTGACACTTGGTCACAAAAACTGGTTTGGGTCGAGTTGGCCCACAACACTCTTCCGTCCGCCTCTACTGGTTTGTCACTATTTCATATTGTTCACGGTCATCAACCCTCTCTTTTCCCCACTACAGACTCAGAGTCCTCTACCCCATCCGCATTGGCCTTGGTGAGACACTGCAGGAGAACCTGGGAGCCAGCCCGCCAGAACCTCCTACGGCAGTCCAAAATCTACAAGGCAGCCGTGGATCATAAGAGGACACCTGCTCCACGCTACAGGAATGGCCAAAGGGTGTGGTTATCCACAATCTGCCCCTCTGGGTGGAGTCCAAGAAGCTCGCTCCCAGGTTTGTCGGTCCGTTCCCCATCGCCAAGGTCATCAACCCCGTCACAGTCCAGCTTAAACTCCCAAGGACAATGCAGGTCCACCCCACGTTTCATGTCAGCCACATCAAGCCCGTCAGAACCAGTCCCCTAGTCCCTCCAGCCACACCGGTTCATTGATGGCAGTATTTAGTATTAAGTATTTACAGTTCAGAAGCTTCTGTCTGCTGGCCGACGGGGCCGGGGGATCCAGTACCTGGTTGACTGGGAGGGCTATGGGCCTGAGGAGCATTCATGGATTCCCTCAAGATTCGTCATGGACCCCTCCCTCATCCAGGACTTCCATGCCGCCAACCCTGATGCGCCTGGGCCTTCTGAAGCCGGCCCTTGAAGGGGGTACTGTCATGATTCACTGTCTGTTAAGTATTTTATTTTCTCCCTCATGTTTCATGTCTTGTTTTCCTGTTTTATTTTGTGAAAACTCACCCCTGTCTCTGTTCCAGGTTCCTGTATGCCCTGCCCCCTCCTCGTGCGTGTGAACCTGATCCCTGATTGTGTCTCTCACACCTGTTCCTAATCACTCCCAATCAACCCTGCATATATTCCCCTTTGTGTCTTGTTCTTGCCCATTTGTTGATGTTCCGTACTCATGTTCCAGCACTCTTCATAGTCATAGTCATAGCCTATTTGTTTTTTGAACCTTGCCTGTTTATTGATCTTGCCTTTTGCTTCACGTTTCTCGGATACCTTTCCCTGGTTAGTCTAATTTCCCATGTGCTGATCTTTGCCTGAAAATAAACCTGTCTTTGTTGTGAAGCGAGTTGAGTCGAGCAGTTGTGTCCTTCAAACACTGAGCCACGTTCCTTGACACTTGGCTGTGTTAAACCTGTGTTAAACCCACTCAGGCCTTCTCTCCTCCCCATTTGCCACTTGCGCCAGTGGGAGGGATGGAGGCCACACCCTGTGCCTGGTCTACGAAATTAGAGCCCAAAGACTTAAATACAGCTCACACACAGGACAGCCTCAGGTTGGTGGTGGCACTACTCATGAATACTTGTGGATGTTGCTAGTACTGATCTCCTCAATGTTGAGTTCCGTAATAAATGCCTCTGGGTAAGACATCTACTGTCTCCTGACCTCCTTATTTCCTCCAGCTCATCTTTAACCAGATTTTTCCTTCATGCTTCTCTTACTTTTTTCATAAATCAATTTTTCCTTTCCTTTTACTTTAAAGCCTGATTAAAATTCTTTAAATAAGTTATTTTTATGCAGAACATCACACAACTGATGAGCAACTACTTTCTCAAAGTTCATTGAGAGAAAGGGGAAATTAGATAAAGGCCTATAGTTGGCTATAATCCCAGAATTAAGACTTGTCTCTTTAAGTAGATGCTTACAACTATCTTGCTAGGTTAAATGAGAGTCTTCCAAAGTGGCTGTATACCCTTTTTTTTCTAAAGAACTCATAATGTTTTCTTTAACTGCCAGGTTCGGAAGTTATACCACAAACTTTGTTTCTGTTGTTTTATAGTTTTCTTTCTCAGGGGAGCAAGAGAGTTAAGCGTCATATTCATGGAGCCTGCAGCACCATCAACAAGATGATCAATTCCGGAGGGACTAAGGCTAACATAATACACCAGGGGTCTCAAACTCAAATTACCTAGGGGCCACTGGAGGCAGAGTCTGGGTGAGGCTGGGCCGCATCAGGTATT
>JAPZDZ010015363.1:0-14268 GCA_029783805.1 Acanthurus tennentii | reverse complement strand
CACCTCTCTGGTGGGGAAGGAGCCTGAGCTAGTGCGCGAGGTTGAGAAGTTCGGGCTAGATATAGTCGGCCTCACCTGGACGCATGGCAAGGGCTCTGGAACCAGCCTTCTTGAGAGGGGATGGACTCTCTTCCACTCTGGAGTTGCCACTGGAGAGAGGTGCCGGGCAGGGGTGGCAATACCTATTGCCCCCCGGCTTGGTGCCTCTATGTTGGAGTTTACCCTGGTAGACGAGAGGGTAGCCTCTCTCCCCATTTGGATGGGGGTACGGATCCTGACTGTTGTTTGTGCCTATGGTCCAAACAGCAGCTCAGAGTGTCCACCCTTCTTGGATTCCATAGAGGGAGTGCTGGAGAGTGCTCCTTCTGGGGATTCCCCAGCTCCGTCCTGCTGGGGGACTTCAACGCTCACGTTGGCGGCGACAGTGAGACCTGGAGGGGCGTGATTGGGAGGAATGGCCCCTCCGATCTGAGCCTGAGCGGTGTTTTGTTACTGGACTTCTGTGCTTGTCACAGATTGTCCATAACAAACACCATGTTCAAGCATAAGGGTGTCCATATGTGCACTTGGCACCAGGACACCCTAGGCCGCAGTTTAATGATCGACTTTGTAGTCGTGTCATCCGACTTGCAGCCGCATGTCTCGGACACTCGGGTGAAGAGAGGGGTGGAGCTGTCAACTGATCACCACCTGGTGGTGAGTTGGCTCCGATGGTGGGGGAGGGTGCCGGTCAGACCTGGCAGACCCAAATGTATTGTGAGGGTGTGCTGAGAATGTCTGGCAGAGTCTCCCGTCAGAAAGAGCTTCAACTCCCACCTCTGGGAGAGCTTCAACCATGTCCCGAGGTAGGCGGGGGACATTGAGTCCGAGTGGGCTATGTTCCGTGCCTCCATTGTTGAAGCAGCCGATCGCTGCAGTAGCCGTAAGGTGGTTGGTGCCTGTCATGGCAGCAATACCCGTACCCGCTGGTGGACACCAGCGGTGAGGGACGCTGTCAAGCTGAAGAAGGAGTCCTTTCGGGCCTTTTTGGCCTGTGGGACTCCTGAGGCAGCGGACAGGTACCGACAGACCAAGCGGAGTGCAGCTGCGGCGGTCGCCAAGGCAAAAACCCGGACATGGGAGGAGTTCGGTGAGGCCATGGAGAACAACTTCCAGACGGCTTCGAAGAGATTCTGGACCACCATCAAGCGTCTCAGGAGGGGGAAGCAGTGCACTGTAAACACTCTGATTGGTGGGGACGGTGCACTGCTGACCTTAGGAACTTTGTGGATCAGTGGAGGGAATACTTCGAGGACTGCCTTCCTCTGAGAAAGCAGGGCCGGGGGACACGGGAGTGGACTCTCCCATCTCTGGGGCAGAGGTCGCCGAGGTGGTCAAAAAGCTCTTCAGTTGCAGGGCCCTGGGGGTGGATGAGATCCGCCCAGAGTTCCTCAAGGCCCTGGATGTTGTGGGGCTGTCAGGGTTGACACGCCTCTGCAACATAGCGTGGACATCGGGGGAAGTTCCTCTGGATTGGCAGACCGGGGTGGTGTCCCACTGGTAGGAGGCCCTGGGGCAGACCCAGGACACGCTGGAGAGACTATGTCTCTCGGTTGGTCTGGGAACGTCTCGGGGTCCCCTGGGAAGAGCTGGACGAAGTAGCTGGGGTGAGGGAAGTCTGGGCTTCCCTGCTTAGACTGCTGCCCCCGCGACCCGACCCCGGATAAGCTGAAGAAGATGGATGGAAATGGAGCAATCCATCTAAGCTGCTGAGGTACTTTAGCTGAGGTTAAAGTGGCGGACCAACCGACTAACTGACATTGCCATCCCTAGAGCCAAGCCAAAAACATGGCTAACAAAACATATGTAGGGTCTCTTCTGCATGAATTTTCTCTGTGCCTGTGTAACACCATGACAAAAGTCACAAAATGCTCTTTGCTAGCCAACATAATCTCAAAAGTACACTCTGGTGTTGAAAGCAAACTGCAACCCTGCTTCACATATGCTTCACCTAACTTGTTACCCACTGTTCAGATTTTTGTGTAAAAAAAAAGTCTAAATCTGTGGTCAGAAAAATTTGGTTTCACATCATGGGTTTCACAGAATAGTTGATAAGTTAACAATCAAAACCACTTGTCTCTTCTGTGCATTGTTGTAGAATAATCGTTCATCTGTGGTTTTAGCACATTGCATTAATTAAATAGTGGCAAGTATTGGATTTCAAAATATGAGTGTGCAGTGTGGGGCTCTAAAGCTGCAGACATGTAGCAAATTGCAAAAAGTCAAGCAATATTACCGGCTTGGATGAAAGTATGATACATCTCACGCTATCAATTGACTAGTCAACTACTCTCTGAACATAGTTAATAATGTCAGCAGTGCATTGGTTTGAAAGCCCTACCTTCCACTTAAATGTATTAAAACATCATATATGTAACAAACATACTTAAAGCAATACAGCATTGATTCTTGAGAAAAAAGTGCTATATCCATATAGAACTGGAGAGATGTTGTATGTTAACAGCTAATACAGATCTACACAGTTGAGTTTCTTATTTCCATAAGATTTCCATAATCAATCTGTTTAAACTTCTTTCCATCCACTTCCTGACCACAACTTCAACTGGCCAATCATGTGTTTCCCTCATTCTCCACTAATCCAGTCATGGACTTTTTCCATTCATCTCTTAATCTATTCACCAAGTCTCCCTAGTGTTCTCCCTGCTGGCACTGATGTCATGAAGAGTTAACTGTATTCCCTTTGAATGCCACTCAGCCTGTCCTCAAGTAGCAACCACTGAAGATTATTATTAGGGCCCTCATTAAAAGATGATGTAAGACCACTGGAAGGCCAGTGTCTTGGTTCCCTCTCTCTGTATTTCTCTGTCATGCCTTCATACACACATCCAATCACACTCTACACTTTTCAATCCATTTTTTATGCATCCCATAATCTTTACCTAAAATATATTAATGGTACATGGACATTGTTGTATCTTTTATTTCAGGACTATGACTTCTGTGGTGATAAATCGAGGTTATCAAGGTTAAATAAATGAGGTAATATACTGAAAAGTACTATGGACACTGGATCCTTTAAAGTGTCATGCTAAATTGACTTATAAACAAAATTACAAAATAACAAAATATTACAAAATTACAGTCCAACTATTACAGTTGTTAAGTTGTGCTCAAAGACTGTATGGAAAAATAGTGGAATAAGATTTAAAAACCCCCCGCCAAACTTCTATTCTGTCCCTTAAGTTTCATTTTCATTTAATTGATCAGTAGGACTGGTACGCCTTGTCGGTTTTACAACCTAAATTATTAAGGTGTTGGTAGTGTGTGAATGTTTAACATTTGTGTGAAATAAATAACCAGGGCCGGCCTTTCCAATAGGCAGTATAGGCAAATGGTAAGGGCGCCGCGGCTTCCAGGGGGCGCAAAAAAATCGGGAAAAACGAAGTTAAAACTAATTGTTACTATTAACTCTTAAGTTAAAATGGAAATGCTCACATTAATTCAAACGTAAAGCAATGCCATCCCGCACCCCCTCCCTCCCTCCTCCTCCTCCTGCTCTGGCTGATCGGTACCATTGACTGTACCGGTACCTGCTCGCTCTCGTGGGGGGAGGGGCGAATTTATGAATGTGACCCGAGGCCGACAGAGCTTTGTAAACATGTCAAAACGATTCGGAGCACAGGGAAAGAAAAAAGAAAAGAGGAGGGAAAGCGGGAGAAAGAAAGAGGTAAAGTAAAGACACAGTAATGAAATGAAACATCATTTGTACTGCATCGGTTATCTAGCACAGTGTACTGTTAAGTGTACTCCGAGCGCCTCCGAAGCCCCCCCCCCCCCAAGTAGCAAGCGGCGGCTCAAAATGCAAGTTATCAACTAGGGGCGCCAAATAAAATCTCGCCTAGGGCGCAACCTTGGGTAGGGCCGGCTCTGTAAATAATCATAAAGACACCCTCGTTGTTTCTGCTATACTTGTCCTAAAAAACCCATCCAGAGGGGAGTTTATTAAACTATAGTAAATAGTTTAGTAAAAAAGCTGGACAATATATGAGTTCAATTATTGAAGCTTGAGCCTTTGTTGAAAAATTTCAATTAGCAGAACAAATTGTGCAGATTGGCTATGGCGAACAGGGCAGACCCATTCAGAGCAGAGCAGATATGTACAACCTGGCACTCCATGGAGTAAAATTTGATCATCTTGTTTAATTGGCTTCTGGCCAGTTCAGTGAACTCATCACTGGCACAAATATCCTCATGCATATAATACATGTCGTAAAAATCTGATGATGATGAGTTCTGGAGGTTCATGTCACCAGAGTGTAAGCATTCACTTCTTGACTGTTGGCACTTCTTGTGCACCGACAGATTGAGGGGTGGTGAGATACATGTTAAAACAGGTACTCTGAGGCTGCCCCATGCTGTTTCACTACTCCCTTAACATGGACGCCGAGTATAGGGTACGGGTACACTGTCCTGTACTAGTGTCTCCAGGAGGTGCAATTATTGTTAGGCCTTGCACCTCTAAGTCTATGTTCATGAAGGTCGTCCTTTTTGGTTGGGGCCAATGTGAGGAGACTGGTGGGTGCCAATGAGGGTAAACAGTCTGTCACTGAAACCAATCAGTCACAGAGCAGATCAATAATTATTAAAGCAGGATTCCTGTAAAACAGAAAGAAGAAGCTGAAGTGACTGACCTGGGTTTGAAAGGCACAGACTCTGAAGAATGCTCACCACTACTACGTAGGCAACCATCTTCTTTTTACTCCTTAGCAAGCTTAAGGTGGTCTTTTAAATATTGAGACAATAATCTCGAACGTAGCCCTAAGAAATATCCTATACTGCAAAAGTCAGCCAAGTTTCATTTCTGACTGACCTCTTGTGCTCTAAAAAAAAGAAATATGGTACTAAATGGAAATGAAGAAACACAATGGAGCAATTCAGCAGAAAGGTCTTGTATTCATTTGTTTTTTGACAAAAATGGGTATTCATGACTTTGTGTCCCTTCTCTAACCATTTGACATTTTGCTTGAAAATGAACTAAGCAAACTTATATCAAAAAATTTAGACAGGACTGCAGTAGAAAAACTGATTAATTAAATCAGACTTTTATTAATATGACATTTTGATCCAGTCTATTATGTTTTATTATGACAGCATTTTTTTTTACTTTTTCTAATAAAAACTTAATACTCTTTTGAAGACATTCTACAGTCTTTCTTCTTACGAAAGACACAAATCCCAAATTGTAAAAAAAGACTAGTGCAAGTACTCCGCACATGTTAATCAAAAAAGGCCAACACCATACTTCAACCAAGGTCATCTCACAAGTTTTAAAGAATGTCATCAGTGGTAATGTTACAGACATCAATAGGACATAAATAGTATTGCACAGCCTGGCACCACCTGGCACAGCTCCCTCACCACCAACACACAGCACACACATATACAGATGGCAGATGGCAACAGCAGCAAAATTTAAATTGTACAGTCAGTCTGTAGAGTTCAGTCTGTTTGTTATTGTTGATACCCCATGCCACCTGTTATCCAACTGATGGTTAGAAATGGTCTTACAGCATAATATGTAGATTTTGGTATGGGGCAAAGGCCTGAAGGAGACTATTCACTTTGATAAGTATGTCACTGGGGTATGCATTTAGCATATAGCATATCAACCCTGCTGAGTGAGTATTGTCGTCAGGGGCTTGATTGGGCAACCTTAGTGTTGACTGTATAAGTCACAGTAAGCAGCAGAGGACTGACAGCACCTCTGACCTCAGCAGTCTAGCAGGACAGCCCAACTGTCTAAAGAGTGTGCCAAGCTCCTCTTCCCCTATAGAGATAATTCAGTTTCCTTCCATCTGCAGCTTACTGGAGTGGCCAGCCTGATTTTTTAGAACTTCAGAACTTGATTTTATTCATAACAAGTTAATAAAGCTCCCCTTTTCAAAATTCCTTTGAGGTGTTTATTTAAATGCCTGGACCACTCTTGGATGCATTCCTGTAAACTTTCACTTTTCCCATAGGATTAATTTTCAACAACTCTGGTAATCTATTTAACTTCATCGTCTAGCACCATCATAAGTGTAAAATTTTTGTTAGTTGTGTATGTCATGGTCAAATGATATCCCAGCTGTACATATGTGAGGTGTATTAAATATCTTTAAAGCCAATAAATACCTTGATATTTGCACATGTTCAGATGTTAGTATACTTTCATGCTTAACTAAGATGGATGACATGCCTGACATTATACATGCTGATTATCAGAACGTTTGCATTGTCACAGTGTAAATTTCCAGTGTGTTCTATGCTCTGTCTGCTTAAACCAATAAAAATGTTAAAGCTAAATTCCTCTTAACAACTTTTCTGAACCAAATAGAAAAAAGAGGAGACATTTGTACTGTAGTTGTTGTCTTTCTAATAACTCAACAAACACCTGATTTAATCCTTCATATTCATGACACTGCAAGCAAACCATGATTCAAAATCAAAGGTGTATTATACATCTCGGTTGCATGTGGTAGCTGCTTGCACTGTACCACCTTTCAGCTGCTTTTGTGTATCCCCTGTTATATATTTGTTTTGTTACTTGGGAATACATTACATATTCACATTTCTGCGGCAAGAGAATCCTTTGAATATTAGCAAGGCAGGGAGCTGTCTGACTTGATCAAATATTGCCCTGCAGTCGTTTCTTTATACAAGCCAGGGTTTTATTTCTGATTCACTCTGTGCTTTCTCTAGAAAGGAACAGAAAGAGAATATGAAGTGTGTATGTGATAAGAACATGTGCAAAGTATGAGTCCATGTTTGTACTTGAGCAGGGTGCAAATGGAGGCCCAGAAAATCTTTCATCTAACTAATGCATAATTAATGTCCAGTGTGTTTGCATTAATTATGATAATGTGTATGTACCACGACTAAAAAAATGACTATTTGCCCTTTAGTCCAGAATCTGCTGGCATAAGCATTTACCTGTTTTTAACATCTGAAGAAAAGCATTGTTTGAGAACAGTGAGTTTATTTCATTTTCCATCAGCTGCAAATTTTAACAGTTTGACTTTGCATCTGAATGCTACTGCAGGGCAAAAGTCAGTCTTTGTATGGTTGTGTAGCCAGTTTTCACATAAAATATCCTCAAAATTATCTACATTTTCTTCCCTTTTCTAGGCCGTTCCAATTTGATATGCATGCACCCTTTTACAACAAGACATACCATCAGCTACTAGAGGTGAGAGTTTGGACTATCTTTACTGCAGCAACATGAGAGATTATTTTTTGCTTTTTAGAGCTCTGTGTTCCTGTTGACTCCACACAGCTACATCTACACAAGATTTCTCAATAACAGAAGCAAAATCTGAGAGAAAGAGCCTGAAACCAATTACAACTAATTATACAGAAACAGCTTGAGTGCTGCCCGATTTCCTCTTTAAGATCATCAAGATCAAGTACACATTTGCTAGCAGGGTTTGGGAAATAGATTAATACCAAATCTGCTTTTTGAGTTAGTAAATTCTATGTACAGCCAATGAACTAAATTGTCAATTAATTCTGGACACAATATTGTTTCTGCAAATGCAGTTCTTTGGCTTTTAGACACGATGAAGTGATAGTGCCCTTTAGACTAATAAAACAAGGTATGAAAACAGTAAGCTTCTGGTTCATATTGTTGAAGAGACAACAAAGTAAATATAAAATCCACCCCAACCATGAGTTACAGTTTTCTGGGAAAAGAGAATCGTGATGCCCTGAAGAGTCTGTGTCTGTAAGGTAACCAAGGCTGATTACTTACTCAGCAAGGCAATTTATACCAGTTAAAACCCAAAAGAGAGGTAAATGTGAGGTTTTCTTCTACATGAGTTAACACTCTAAACATAGTCAATAGACTTTTTTTTCTAGTGTCTTTCAGTGTTGTTCTTTTGTTGTTGTTTTTTGTGACATTTTCAAAAGTTTTTATACTTTTATCCTTCAGTCTCTCTGTTAAATTCAGTGCTGGTTCATGATCTTTGAGTGCTGCTTTGATGTAAACAGATGGCATATGGAATCTGTTGTTTATATTAATGTGTCTCTCACAGTGCCATTGACCTCTCTCCTTTTTTCCTCTTCCTCTTGAATCAGGAGCACTTTCTAACACTGTATTGCCAGTGTTGTTTCTGCACAATATGAGGAACAAAATTGCCTTTAAAATCAACATTTGGGTTCTAATGTAATGCATCTTACGGCATTACACCCAAAAAGGTGCAGAAATTAACATGTTCACCCATATGCAATGTTTACATCATTGATGGTCGGAACTGGAGTCATTTTTATTGGAATGAATGTCAATTTAACACATTCCCAATTCAGGTAAAGCAAATTGTCATTGCTCTGTTGGCCAGTGTTAATGAGGTACAACTGTCCTTGGGGCCTGGCGTTACCCTGTGTCAGAAATATGCATTAGTAAAACTCGATACATGATATGTGGGTGCCTGCTTTTTCTCCTGTTTACACAGTATTGCTGCCCACCACAGGCATGCTGGAGACAGCTGTGACACATGTTTATCTCTATATCATGTTTCACTTGCACCTGATCCAAATTAAGCATGAAACTATCATGTAATTGAATTAGCTAAAAGAAGAGAGAGAGAAAGAAAACCCAAAGCTTTGAGTATAACACTCCATAGCAAACTGTATGCTTGAGACAGTGAGCAGAGAAGGGCATTTCAGAATATTAATAACCACCCATGTCCACCCCCGCTGTGGTGACAGCAGCTCTTTTGTTTCATGTATCAGATTCAGTAAAACACACGCTGAGCTCTGTGGACAGAATATCTCAGAGGACTGTTGACACCTGTATACACATGTGCTTCCCTGCTGCCTTGGGCAAATAAATGCATCCAGTTTCCATTGTCATTGAATAGCCAACTGAGAGCTACTCAGAGCGTCATTGATGCCACTGGCAGTACTTGGACCCTGTTGCACGTGACCTCCAAGGAATTCCATTCCATTATCATCCAGGTAAGTGCAATGTACACTGCAGGGTTTTCACAAATGACCATGGGTCAACACGTGATCGTTTTATCCTGGAGAACTCCTGCAGATATTCCTGCTGTTGTTTGGGATGGCACAGCAGGTACCCATTAAACACAGGGCTACTGATGCCTACATTGACATTACACAAAGAACATGCTTGTTTTAGGAAATCACCATAATACATGAAGAAAATACAGTCCAAGGGCCTAACTATGTTCCTACAGAAAGAATGGTGGCATTGGTCCAAGCATTCTAGTCTGATCATAGAAATTTTAATTTCATTTCATGTAAAGTGTTAACCCAAATTTGTCTGCTGGACAGATTCCTCAATATAACTTAACTAATGCATAACTGACATAACTGATATGTAGCAGATTTTTTTTTTTTTTTTACATAAAAATGCTTTTGATGTTTACTTGATGTTTAAAAGTTAACAATTAATCTATTTTCTTTTCCATTTCTTAAGTTTCTCTTATTTATATTTATTTTTTTGTACCTAATAATGAATAATCATGTGTTTTGTCTATTTGTTAATGTAAGCAGTGTTTTGTAAATCCTTTTTGGCAATTAACATTTTAGTGTAAGACACCAAAATAACAGCATTTATTATTTTATGAGACTTTTGGTTTGCAGTACAAATGATGGAAAGACTGTTCATTAAAAAGAAACTTCTGGACTCCCATCAGTCTTACAAACAGAAAGAATAGTTCTAATTTTCCTATTAACCATGTTTCTGTTATTGCAATTTTCTTTATTTGACAAACAATAAAACTTTAATTTCAAGCTATTTAAAATGTAATTTTTCAACAGTCAAGGATACATTAAACCTACATTGATTGTAATTCTGTCTTGGTTTTCTTGGTAATAATAATATACAATATAATATAATAATAATCAACTCAGAGAATTTTTTTGTCAGTGTTTTACTTTAGAATTTTTAGAGAAAGGTAAATAAAAAGATAACGATGGTTTGAGTGTTCTTACAGTATGAAGTTGTTAGATCTCTTATCTGATATGTAACATGATAGATGTCACATCCACTAAGGACCAAAAGATTCATGACAAAAAATAGCATGGAAAGGAAACAAAAAAATCAACCCTCCCCTATCCAAAACATGAAAATTTTGCACTCTACATCGATGAAAAAATATAACAGACACTGCACATAAAAGATTGTGTAATTAAGTGTAAGTGGTTGTGTGTGTAATGTACAACAACTAGCAGCAGCAGCCAACAATTAATTAATTGTAGAGAAATGAAAGAATCCCAAACTTGGTTCTTTAATCTGCATAATTTATCAACCCTGCTTATATAATGAAAACAACAGCCTCCAAAAAAATAAAAAATAAAAAAATAAAAAACAGAAGTGGAAAAATACAACTTGGATTATCTTTCCTGAAGGAGCTGCAGCACTGCTGGCTGGGTCAGTGGTGGCAAGGTTACACCTCAACAACCGCGACTGGCCCAGAGTGATGTATTTTGGGGAGAGGGGCAGGGCCTGAGCTGTGGTTCGTTGCGTCCACCATGTGCTGATGTGACAGATGACACTTACCTGGAGAGTTGACCAGCTCCATCTGTAACTTGTCAAAGCTGGAGCACCAGACAAACAAGAAACATTGCTTTGGCCCCTGGTCAGACCATGACCACCTCTGGCCTTTAGTGCTGTGATGTCACATGACAGCGTTCCTTTTTTTTCCTCGCCAGCTGATTGTTTGCTCAGGTCCCCTCCCTTGTGAGTCCCTGGAAAGTCGGCAAGAATATTTTGAGTAATAGTACTTGTCAAAAGCTGTTGTTCCGTTCACCTGACTGGCATTTACTTGAGCCTTTCTGCCGTCCTTGCGAGAAAGTGGCCCAAATGATTGCTCTGTTTGGGCGATTTGCCTGTCCAGTCTACATATAATTTGTGGCCTTTGCTTCTCAGTCACTTGAAGTTCCAACAGGTCGTGTAGGTTTAAACACAGATGTCAAATCCTCTCAAATCAATCAAATCAGAAGTGAGCCCTCCCCTTTCCCTTACACCATGCCTTACTCCTTCCCTTTATCCCTTTTCAGCCTTATTGCCAACACAGTCTACATTTAATGTTTGGCCTTTGCATTCCAGCTATTGTAAAACCATATGTTTATATTCCAGGCAGTAAGTCTTGTGGATATATGCAATGGATTTGACACACAGTATATTCAATCTACTTTTGATGCACACTTGCCCCAGTCCCTCAGTGAAGCATTATTCAGTGCACAATTATATATTACACAATTCTCCATTTTACTCCTTCATTTTACTCATCAAGTGATTTTTTTTCTTCTTCATTATAAAAGACATGAAGAATTTAAAGTTTGTGACATGCTGAACTAAAAGTAGGAAATTTGAAAATATTTTTAATTAGGATAATTTGTGCCCCAACTGTCTTGTGAAACTGCATTTACAAAAGTCTGGAGACAATTTAAAAATATAGTAACTAGTACATTAATTTTGCATAAAGACGCTGTTTTGAATTTGTAATGAGCCAAGATTAAAATGCATTTATTATACATTTACAGCCAAACCTTATTCCCAACACATCAAATTCTGATGCTTTGTCACACCCCCTGTATGTCACAAGCATACACAGAAGGTACATATGAGGTGGAATTTCAACAAGCTTGAATATAAAAGCACCGCAATGCACACAACAGCTTGAAGACGGTTGGAGCTTGACATAGAAGGTTGGCCACATCATTCTACATCAAGTTTTCTCTTTCTCTCTCTCCATCCATCTATCCATCTATCTAAACACACACGCACACATATATGCATCTGCAGCAGGTAGCGTGACAGCAGTATGTACTGTAACATGCTAATATGTACGTAGTGTGAAAAAATCACTCTTTGTGTGAGGTTGTGTCAGAGACAGAAATGGAAATTAAATGAATTTAAATAAATTAAATTGGTGGTTTATTGTAGGTCTAGGATATTGACCTCGGCAAACATAACTTCTAGGGAGCAATTTTTGCCTAATAATTACAGGTTTTAGGAGTATTCATAGAGTTCTGGGGCTTTTTGCCTCCCTGCACTTCTTAATGTCTGACATTGGCTTACCCAGAGGGGCAGACAGACTGACCACAGCTCAAGGTAGCATGGACAGATGTAGTCATGTGCAGCTACTGTCAGACTCTCTGTGTCTCAGCTGGATAGACACAAAATCTTGTGGAGTTCTTACATTAACATTCATGGTCCACTGAGAGAGTCTAAGCTCCCTACCGGCTGTACTACTAGACTGCTCTCAGGTGTGTGTGTCGGTACAGGAGCATCAGTGCATAGCTGCATTGGCCAGAAGATATTAGTGTGTCAGTGATATGTTGTTGTGTTAACTCCTGCTGAAGAAAAATAAATCTTGCTCATGCACTGTTTTTTTTCTGCCAGCATTAATCAGGCTTGCTAGCACGTAGCTACCAGCAGAAATGTGTGAGAAAAACTGGGGTTACACAGTGTTTTGCAATATGTACTTGGTGGGACATCTGCTACAACAGTTGGGAGACACATAAGTGACCTCAAAATCTTGTCTATTTTTGTAACAGTTAGGGATGGGTTGTGAGAATATAATTACATCAAACCACGCAGTCACATTGCAGTATAATATTGAACAGAAAAATCATTTTTTACTCATAATGTTTTCAGTTTAACAAACAACCGTCATGCCAGCAAGAGTGTAAGAAAAAAAATGCCCCAGTGTTTTGTTAGTATGAACAATCTCTTCTTCTTGACGAGACTACGTAGTGATATGTTGTATTTAATTTTGGGCAAGATGAATATGAAACTTTTAACCTCAAGTCATTTAACTGCTAATCAATTTGAGATATACATGCATATTTTTCAAAAGGTATTTTAATGGTTACAGTGTTTTTGTATCATTTAATTTTTAATTATTAAAATTTGTCCTTCCAGCTCCTAAATGTGCATTTGTTTTTCACCGTCATCTGACTGTAAATATACCTTTATATACAGTAGTGTGCAGTGTTAATAAACTTAGGCACTGTGGCATCTACTAGAAAGATGTCACACAAGCAGGCACCTAACTATTAAAAATACTGCAAGTGTTTGCATGTTGGGATTGACCCTTTCTATCCAAGCTGACCTTAAAATGCCTTAGACCCACCCAGGTAAAAGATGAGCCAGTATTTCAGGTACTTTTCAGCTTGCATCTTGATGACACAGAGGAGGCTAAGTAGCAGAAAAGGGGCTGTCTGGCAATGTGTAGTGTCCAGAAGCACATTCAACTTCAAATAGATTAAAAATAAAATATTAAACTAGCTTTGGAGGCAATCAGTTGCATTATGGAGAACAAATAGGATCCTAATTTACGTATTTTAATCTGTTTAGACCAAAATGGTTTCAGGCTTCCCAATATCATTCACTTTTTACATTTGAGTAAGGCGGCAAGTAAATAACACGCAGCTCATTTGTTTACTAGAGTGTGTTATTACACTTATTTGACACTGACACTGACAAACTTCACAGCAGTCAACATTGTTTTCACACACTCTGACAAATGTCTTTCCTTTCTTTGACCATCTCTAGTCAGTTTTTTTTTGTTTTTTATAAACAGGAAGTTGATGTGAAATGAAAATGTTTGTAGAATTGTATTTTCATGTGTGTCCATCTGCTTCAACCTCCAGATTGTCAGGAATCAATCAAGGAGGACCCAAACGTAGATTTAAAAAATTCACTTATTTAACAAAAAGCAAGTTTTATTAAAAACAAGCTGATAATTCAAAAATCAAACAAAATGTAAAGTCCAACAAAACAGACAAAATCAAAGTAGACAAAATAACTCAAATGCTACAAACCAAAGACGTAGGAAGATCAGGACCAGAGACAAGACCAAGGGCTGATGAAAACACGGGGAGAGACAACAGACGGCAATGGGCAATGGGCAATGGGCAACAGTTAACGGACAATATAGCACGACATAGCACAACATAGCACGACAGACAATCTGACCAAGATAAAGGAGAAACACAGAGTCTATATACACACTAGGACAATGAGATACAGGTGGGGCAATCAACACAGGTGAAACTCATAAGGGCAGGGCAGGTAATTCCAAGAGGAGGGAAACCTGACAGGACATGAGTAACAAGACACAGATAATATAGCTACTCTAGAGGGTTTTACCTTAGCCTCTAGTACCACCGTTAGAAATCAGGGAGTTATTTTTGATCAGGATATGTCCTTTAACTCTCATATTAAGCAAATCTCAAGGACTGCCTTCTTTCACCTCC
>JAPZDZ010015352.1:0-14269 GCA_029783805.1 Acanthurus tennentii | reverse complement strand
TCATGTGGGAATTGCTTTCAATTGTTGGGTTCCTATAAATCTAAAATATAAATGTATTTATAGAGTGTGGTCTTGACTTGCTCCATATGTAAAGTGTCTTGAGACAACTTTGTTGTGATTTGACGCTATATAAATAAAATTGAACTGAATTGCAATTGAATTGAATATCCAATTAGGATGTATATAAAGCAATTTGCAGACATCCAACTAGCCACAGAGACAATGGCATCATCCACTTCTTTCCAAAGTACAAGCAACAAGTAAACAGGAAAACCCCGACACAAAACAACTGAAGTCTGGTATTAAAAATGTGACGGCCACCCGCTTCGGTAGGGCCTGCTCTGCGTTTTCCCTTTGTGTTGTTGGTTTTTTGTTTTTTGCAGGTACCTTAGTGGGCGGGATTCAATTTGGGCAACTGGGAGCACCTGGCCAGTCTCCCTAAACCCTTAAGACCTGGCAGTCACAGCCCTCAGGTTTTCTCTCTCCTTCCAACTCCGATCCCAAGGGAGTCACATATTGCTTTGTGTTGGCATCGGCCTTAAACTTTATAATTTAAATAAACTTGGGTAAACCTATAACTAATCTGTGTCTGGCCTATGAGCCAGGTCGTGACAAAAAAAAAAAAGGTAAAGACAAGTAAAGGTACAGGGTAATGTTTTTGAATGATGCAGAGACCCCCATGAGACTGTATCACTACATAAATGCAACTTTCCTAGGAATCTGCAATCACCACCAAGGAAGTCAAAGTATTCCCCTGCAACAACACTCAGCCATCGAAGGTCTTGAAAGGATGCTTAAAACAAACAGTTTCAACATGTAAGTCTGACAGGAAGTGGTTGTGTCTAGTTTACACCTTAGCCTTGTGGAACTCACTCCTTCTCTCTGATGACGATGCCTTAAAAAAACTGCTCAGCACATCAAGAACAACATCCAAGCCAGCCAGAGCTCTCATGAGTGTGCACTCAGAGCCAATGGCCTAACAGAAGATGCCATCTGCACTGCCCTTCACTCAGTCTCCACACACCCTGGGAGAATATAACCTTGATCAAAATGCTGCTTTTTTATTTCAGCTTGGCATTCAATACAAAATTGTCCACCCTGTGCTTAAGCAGAACACTCTCGAACTGGATATAAGACTTCATTAACAGACCCCCAACATTCTGGACTGGCAGTCTCACTTACTCCCCCTCTAGTGCTTAACACAGGGGCCCCTGTGTACCTCAGCCCCCTCCTGTGAAAGTTGTACTTCCATGATATTGCTTTAACCCATTTGAGCAATCAGTGAGTTACCTTGAAGGACAGACAAGGGGTAAAAAAGAAGGACTTCTGAATTTGAGTTGTTAAGCATGTCCAAAAATTCTGATCCCTGCACTGCAAGACACTGCTGGAGACAGAATACAATTATCAGTGGAGTTTTATTTCACCTAACACAACAAACTGTAGTAAAGGAAAACTGCCAGAAATCACCTGCAGGGCAGCTGTTCATTTGAAAACAGAAAACAGTGATCTGGCTAGGCTCTGGAGTTATCTCTACTAGGGATGCAACATTTTTAGATTTTGTTGGTACAATCGTTGTCTGAGGAAAAATCATGATTTCACGATTTTAATGCATTAACTGATTTCACAACACTACTCATATATAAGATTACAATCAAGCAATCTTTGGAAATTTTAGTATTACTTATTGCTGCCTTCAGAAACACAAATAACCCAATAGCCCAGTAATACAATAGAAAAAAAAAAAAGTCCACCACTCTGACATTAAATAAAAGTGACCCCCGCTCTGTGATCATCCATGCCTTTTTCAAATTTGTCTTTTTAATTACTAATCCAATTTCACATTTGGTCTGAGAAACTCTTGTCTTATGTTTTGGTTTGTTTGTTTGAAATTTTAGTAAAAATTATAGAGCGAATTGAGAACATTTCTCATGCAGTGTTATTTATAACTGAAATGCAGTTAATTAGATCCCATGGTAAAGCACTGGAAATCTACAAGCTCCTGATGTTATGTTAGTGTTTTATACTTGGTACATTTACTCAACACAGACAAGAGAAAGCAACAGGGTGTAAAATAAAATTATCACTGACTGAAGGCCTCAAGAGGATTACATTACTTCTGTCTTTCTAAGACTGATGTTTCATGCCGCTTTGTTTATGTTGTGATTAAAGCCCAGCTCTCAGCGCTATGCCACTGATTGTAACTGACACGTATATTTAATTCCGTACCAACTTAATGTCTCATTTGGTACCTTCCCATTGACATAATTTAAGTTAGTTAGTGGGTATAACCTTTACCTGGGCGTGTAAAGCTAGGTGGTGCTCCCCCAGATGTTCTGTCAAATTGGATGTGTTGGCTCCCTTATCCACAACATTTTTTCGGCATGTTTTGTAAAAAGGTGATCCATCATCTTGAATGACACCATGGTCATTCTTGGTGTACCCAGATTGTTCCCATTCTGCCGGCTTCAGGCGTTTCTTTGGTGGAAACAAAACTTTGCTGCTCGGTCCCTTGGCCATTTTTCAGTTAATGTACTGTAAGCACGGCACTTAAAGCTGGTGCACCAGTGCTGTAACTTTGTTTTTGTTTCATGCAAGTTAAGCCAAATTTTAACGTCATTATCTGTTGAAAGTGACAACAGAAACACGGTGAACTGCAGCTTTTACAAATAATTTATCATGACTTTTTTAATTGCGGTTAATAGTGAAATCTGTTAATACCTGCATCCCCAAACCGTACACACACACAGCTCCAAATGGGTAATATTGCATACAGGCATCTAGAAAGGATCTGGACTTATGTTCACTCTGATGTAGCACAGATAGGGTGAGGTACTGGGTTTTAGCTTGCTAACCTCAAGAGTTAGGATTAATTGTGTGCCTGGCTTAGCATAGCAACAGCGGGGCTCTTAGTATTGTCTGGGTTGAATGGGTGGAGCAGAATGACAATGCTGACAGCTAGCTCCATAAGATGATTGCACCTCCAAGAGATTTGGGGTAGACTGGAGCATCTTGCTCCATCTTTTCATTTATTTGAGGTGGCCCTCCACAACTTGCTTTTTTGTTTCTTGAGCTACAAATTGTGGCACTATAGTGCTCTCTATCAAAACAAAGCAACTTATTTTGAAAAAACAGCAATAAATATTATTATGTTCAATTAGTTTCAAAGGCCATGCACCTAAAAACCATAACAGTTGACATGATGCGAGCACACCTATATCCATGAGCGGAAAGGCAAAGTCCTGTGGTAAAAATTCAGCTGCAAGCGCAAAAATGCAGCCTTGTGGGGCTGTGTAATACAAGCCCATAGTTGACATCTGTGAGAGGAAATGCATGCTTGCAGTGAAGATGCATCCCTATTCCACATGTACAAATGCAGCTCCACCACGAGGTTGTGACAAGTGCAAGCTCAACTTACCCACCACCCTGCACCGCCATAGCAACAATGTCTGAAAAACTGATTTTTTTTTTATTTTATTTTATTTTGGGGATAAAAACAAGATGTATCATCTTTTAATGTGCAGTTCAACTTAGACCAAATTATTCAGTGGTCAGACCCATGCAAGTAAAACAAACTGAAACTTAGCCATGTTTAATGGGGGGAGGCACTATAACTGACATCATTACTGAAACATTCCAAGCTTGATACTGATATCCAAAACATGACATGTGGTACAGCACTGGAATATTGATTCATTTACCATGAGACACTCTTTCTGATGGCAAAGGATGCTTTAAGCATAAAATGCAGAAATGACACAAATGCGATGGAAACACTGAAATTTGTAAAACTGACAAACAGAATCACACAGAACTGGGACAGATTTCACAGTGCCCTACCCAGATATCATATTGGGACAAATATTCAAACATTCAAAACTGTTTTCAGCCCTGAACAAATACTGCTAAAATTACTGTCACTTAAAAAATGAAAAAGTAGACTGTGTGCAGGATGAGCAGAGCAGTCCTGGACATAACACCCGACAAAGCACTTTAAAAGCCTGGACGAGTCCACTTCCTTGACAATTAATTGCACTCCTTTCACAAGCATCTTCTACAATCTAATGATGGCATCACAAACAAAACAGACGGGTTTATTTGAAGTGTTCAGATTGGTCCCGTATCATGGCTGCACATTGGGAGTTGACACTAACACCAACTACAAAAAGTAACTACACCTTGCGAACGTGCATGCATGCATGCGTCCGTGCGCGCGCTGTTAGTGCTGGTGCAATGCAATGGCAAAAGCCCATCGACACAGCAGCACAGCCATGAACACAGCACCGCACGGGATTTTTCTATGTGCCTGCGCTGTAAGCTAGCTCTGTAACAAAGATCGAACAGCTGCTTATACGACATAATATCACTTAACCACCACTTACATTATCTCCTTAGCCATATAAACAAATGTTGCGTTAAATGAAATTACCTTAGCTGCTGCCACTTTGACAGTATGCCGAACAATAGCCATATTTACGACATGACTAGAAATGAAGGGAAAAAACAAGTCATGCGCATCGTCTGTGGCTGCAATAGCTTTCCAGTCATTGCTGGTATGGCAGAGTGCCACGTTAGCATCACAGTTAAGCTTATCAGACGTTTTTACCTGGAAATCCAGCTCCAGAAAACAAAAGATGCTGCTGCGGTTTGTCTCCGTTAGGTCGGTGCGTCTGTTCGGCCTGACAGCATCCTGTTCCTAGCCAGTAGCACCACTGTCAGACCACTCTGCAATAAAACTGGCGCTTCCGGTTACAACTTTCACAATAATAGCAAAATTTTGTCAAAAAGCTTCCATGTTGCTAGCAAAAACATTATTTTGTGTGTTTTTCTAACCAACATAATGAAAAAAATGGATAAAAAGGTTAATTTTATACAGAATATTAAGTCAATCACCAAAAACCTGAAACAGATTGATCACTGTTCCAGTATGTGTTAAGATTAAATATTGAAGATTTAACAATATTTGTGCAAGGTGACCTTTGATGAATGCCATGTGAATCAATACAAATTGTAATTATTATAAGTAGAAGAGATGTAAGATGAAGAAGAAGAAGAATTATTATTGCCTGCTCCATTTCTCTTTTTTAAACAATATTTTAAAAATTTAAAATGTATACACTGGAAAGAAATGTCTTATATTACAAACCTTTATTGCCTTATCCTGCATGTGGTCCAAAGTAAAAAAAAAACAGAGAAAAGGATCAAGAATAAAGGACAAGGACCGAATAAACTCATAATGATGTTTGGTCTTTTATTTCCTTGGGTTTTACACTCGTGCTTTTGTTTTCAGTTTGAAATCACATCTTTTCCTGTTGTTGTTTCACTAACGCTGTCTGCCTTGACGCGGCAGCCAGCAGCCAAGTCTCTGCAATGAGACAGAAAGCTTGAGCTAACGGGAGAGCAGGCTGAGCCTTGCTGCTGTTACACTGCATTTTTAAGTGACTGTAGTACTTTGCTCTTTGAGTTTTAGCTATTTAACGTGATATCTTCTATTGCGTCCCTTCAACTGTTTGTTTTTTTATGAAAAAATTCTGTACATTTATTCGTTAGCCAGGCAGTTCTCCCCTCCTGATCTGAATAGAGCGGTCCACTCATTAAAGGGCCAGTTCGTGGTCGTCCTATCCATGCAAACTAGGGCGAATGTTTTCGTTCTTGGCACTGTCTGAAAAATTTGACCAAAAAAAGTATAACACAGTAGATTGAAAGCCATTTTCTAACAAACATGACTACAGTTCCATACATTGCTTTTGAAAAGTGAATTTTCTGTTTTATTCTCAGGTAGTTACAATCGCTTGAAGTGCTAGTGGCATTAAGTAAGAGAAGTCTAAACACGCTGGAAAATTAGATTTTTTAAAATTTACTCCTAAATATTTCTTTTCAAGGGAAGGGGGCAGACCCTTACCTTCAGCACGGTCTCTCATTGACTATTGTAGACTGTGAAGAGGTTATAAAAGCACCTAATAGGTAAACAAGATGTCATCAAAAAACCCAAGAGTTAAACAACTATTTTGAGAACATAGCCGGCTGATTCTAATGGTGATTACAAGCTCATGCATGAGAATAAAAGAAAGGGGTGGGAAAAAACTGCTGCAGCTGCAACAGCAAAACATGGTTGTTTATGGATGTTATAGTGTATTTTTAACAAACTTTTTTTACTAGATCATCTGAATGTTTGACAGGACCACTTTAACAGGATGTTGGCTGGACTTTCCTTAGCTGAGGCAGACTTTATATTTTGTTTGTTTTTGTGTATTGCTTTTATTCTTTTAACAAAAATGTTAATATATCCTGTTGTTTGATAGCATCTTTAAAGAGTTTGAGTGGATAGAGTCACAAGAATCCCAGCTTCCTGTTGATGTGCCACATGAGCACCAAATTACTATCGCAGTCTACAAACATTCACAAAAAATCCCAATAGCATCCTAGCTAAGCCATCATATCCTGCTACAGACTTGTCTGCATTCAACACAGAGGTTGCTAGGTAGGTACAGTAGTAAGCTCTTGGAGCATTGTTGGGCTGTCTTGGCTGACGGGGCTGCTTTAGTGTTGCATGGAAGTTAGGGGCCACACCTGTGAAGTGGCAGTCTGGGATGGAGTGGTTCTCATTTTTAAAAAAGAGGACAGAGAGATTTGCATAATGACCAAAAGAATAATACTCTGGATACAAGCAACAGGAAATAGTTTTCTTGGTTGGAATGAGGAGCTCTGACATCTGGAGGGAGCTTTAAGTAGAGCCACTGCTTCTATGTGTCTGGAGGAGTCAGTTGAGGTGACTCAGGCAACCGATTCCTTGGGGAAGGAAAGGGGTAGACCCAGAATCTGCTGGAGGGATCATTTACCTCATTTGCCTTGAGAAAACCTTGGAATTCTCAGAGAAGAGCTCAAATGCCCCACTCCATGAAGCACAAATGGAATACTTTACCCAGCCTGACTGTGGGACAATTCAAGAGCCGGCCCAGCCCCATAGCTCTGAAATTGAGGGTTTTTTGAAAGAAAAAAGTCACAGCCTAGTTGAACTGAGCAACCCTGAGTGGTTGGCAGACCTCACTTATTTAGTTGTTTTCACCAGTCACATTGAACAAAAGCTGGTAAGGAGATGGGCTTGTTCTGCAAATGTATGCCCACATTTTACAATTTGTTGTTAAGCTTTTGTTTTTCAGGGATGTCTCAAACACAAACTGAGCTCACACCAACTAATCACAGGGTTTTGCTTATGTTTTCAGCTATTTAGAGAGAGAGATAATCCTGTTCTAAAAGCCTATCTCAGTCAATCTGTAAGGAGAATATTAAAGGCTTATTAACTGCAATGTGATGATACTCATCAAAGTTTTCACCTGTATCCCTTGTTATAAAGAATTCCCCAGGTGAGACTCACATGTGACTAAATGTATTCTCTGATGACGGGAACAATGATGAAAAGGAACCCAATTAAATCCAAGATGTAGCATTAATCACCACCCTGATTGTAGAGCACCACCATTACACCTGACCTACAAGAGACTCCTCAGTCAAAAATCTTGAATTACTTTTCCTACTAAAAGTAATACTACGTGGTATGCTTAAGTGCTCATTTATATAACCCCTCAAATTAAAACTCCCATGGTCCACAGCCTTTTTTCACTTTGTGGCTCCTGGCATTAAAAGGTTTGATGACTTGGATTGACACTAGACCCAGCACCACTCACTGACCTTGTGGCTTTTGTCATCATTATGCACTGTCATGGAGCATGTGACACCTACTTGCTGCCATAGTAAGGTTCTGTTTGGGTATTTCACCTACACATGAATTATGTTTTCCCTGGACTTACCCTATACCCAGAGGATTTTAACAAACATAAACAAGATTTAGTTTAAAGATATTTGTTGGAGGTCTTTTTTTTTCAGAATTAAAACCCTAAAGATTCTGACCACCTAAACTGGTCATGATGGTTTGCATGAATAGAGGACAGAGGAGGAAAGAGAGGGAGGAGACGTGTTGAGAGTAAGTAAGTGTGTGGCTTCTTCACTGAAAGACAGTGCTGTTTCTCTGCTATGGCACACACACTCATACACATACACACACTCTTACACAGCTTTTTAGGCTGTGTGTTGTCATGTCGGCAAACTCCCACACTGTTACCTAGCAACAGCAAAAAACCAGGCTACTGAGCGAGCATCCTCACCCTCATAGATTTTCACACAAAATCAGGCTGTGCAGATGGTTGTTGTAAAGTGTAAAAGCCATGTGAGGCCACAGTGGATGTCTCTCCAGACACATTTTCTGTTATGACAGGCAACATCAGAACAAGGGTTTTGGGGGATTTTTGTTTTTGTTTTTTTGTTTTTGTTTTTTTATTTTACCCCATTACATGCACACATAGCACCTACCTCTATCAAAAAGACATGTTCTTATAAAAATTCTGAGGACCAAAAAAAAAAACAAAAACCCCACAATGGCAGCACAAGCCTTTTTTTAGGACTTAAGGATACTGAAAACACCAATATAGTGCAACAATAAGTACGTCAGAGCATGATGCTTCACCAATTTCCACAGCTGTCACATATGGCAGCATGACAATATGATGCACTACTACAGTCTTCCCCTCAGAGGGTGTCAAACAAGGTGAACCTGCAGAAATCTTTAGGTGTTGAATGGTGACTGAGACTGTATACAGATAGTAAACATAGCTGCTTTGATTTTGATGGTTGTGTTAGGGGTAAGTGGTAGTGTTAAGTAGTGTATTACTATTAGGCAGTAACGGAGTAATATAATATGTTACTAATGAAATTATGGTAATATTATCATCGTTACTGTGTTCATCAACAAGCTACAACCTGACATTCAGTGCTCTCTGATGTTTTTTCAAGAGTTTATCAATGATATGTCACTACTGCCAGTGCAACAGAAAAATTCCCCATAAAAGAGCTGATTTGATGGAATGGGGAAATGGCAGTGGCAGAGTTAGATTGAATGTTCTCTAACTGGTTACATAATTAACCACTGCTTGTAAATGCAAAAGAGCCTTCATTATGCTCTACAATGTCGCCTCTCACTGGATTTGTAATAAACTGCAATTAACTCAAACTAACTACTATTATTGGCCATCAAAGAATGTGATGCATTTTTGCTTTTTAATGCCAAGAAATACTAATTCCAGTTATTTTGGTAAAAGTAACTAAAAAAAATGCAATCATTAACTAACTACTTTTCTTGGACAGTTATATTTTAAAGTAACTTACTACATTCAAATAAAAGTAACTAGTAATATGTAATAAATTACATTTTGAAAGTAACTTGCCCAACACTGGTGACAAGCATGTACCTGTGGCAACATGTCACAGAGGTAAACGATGCTGAGACAAAATTTCAAGGCTTTGTTCATAAACCTGAGTTGAAGCCTTAAAAGCTACATTCAGTGAGGCCCTAATTTAAATAGCGGTCTGGGAGATAAAAGTGAAAAAACATTCACTTTATGAGAACAGCCAACAGAAAATGACATTTATCCATGCATTACTGAGAAGATATATTATAGTTCTCATGGTTGTGTTGATGTGGTACATCAACTTAGGGCCATGGCTGACCCTCTTTTTCCAACACTTTTAACAATATATGATAAATCCTAGTATATAATGTGTATGTGTATAATGGCAAAGTGGGGCAAGATTATATGTAAAGCACAGTTCTAGTTCTTCATTTGTGAACACTATGGTCAAAGGACTTGCTTTTTTCATACATTCTGGGAGCTTGGTATGTGCTAATGGAACTATATGGATGACTAAAGAATACTAAGATAAAAATAAATAATACTAAGACACACACACACACATGCACACACACACACACACACACACACACACATGCACACGCACACACACACACACACGCTCACACACACAAACACACACATATCAATTGATATATTCCATTACAAAAAAATGGTGCTGGTAAAAGAAAAAGTTCTCAAACACAACAACAGAGGGGTAAACTGGGAAAACCCTCATCATACTCAACTTTAACATTTTCATTTTCACTATGTTCTCAACAGACACTATAAACATATTAATTGAGTGCTATCTCTTCCTCAATGGTAAATTACTTTTTCTGAATTGTCAGTCGGCACCACAATCAAATCAATTTGACAAAACAAAGCAATAAAACCTGATTTAGTCACCAAATGCATTCACCACATCTCTCAAGTTTCTACCTCCACTATCACAAAAAATTGGTGTATTTGAACCACAGTTTGCATTTTACATGCATGCATTCAACATACTCTTTTAGAACATTTACATTTAAAACCCCACATAACCAACAAGTAAAAACAAGACAAAGAAATGGATTATTTCTGAATTAGAACAAAGGATGTTTTTAGAGATGAGGTGAAATGGTGTTGCATCTTATTGTTCTCTTCCAGTCAGTAAGTAGCTAAGTGTCAATTTCCAGGATGAGCTCACTTTAGCCTTCTGAAGGAGTCTGCACGTACCTGCATCAGACAGCTAAGGATAGATGAGGTGTCAGAATATTTTTTGAAAATGCAGTGCATGCACATGAACTTGTTCAGTACAGGGACAAGGGACAATAAGACACAATAAGAGTTGAAAATACAGAAATAACATAGAATAAGCACATTCTTTCACTCACCTCCATTATATTTATTTAATCATCACAGGATTAGTTCAACATTTTACAAAAACATAATAATCTAATTTTTCAAAGTAATGGAATGTAAGAGTTTATTCAAGCTTATTGCTGCATATCGGACTGTCTGTGACAAACTGTAAGGTTGAACTAGACTAAGAGGAATTCAGGGGAGTCCCTGTGACTGTCTTGACATTTCCAGGAATATAAAATCCCATCTCCATTCTGCATTTTTATGCATCGTTAAAAGCGTAGGATAACTTCGAGGACCACCCTCTTTCAACTAAGTTGACTCTCTAGCTTACTCCACTGCCTCAAAGACCAGCTTGCTGTTAAAGCTGCAAGCAAAGCAACACAAAGGCCATGGCATCACCTATGCTCAAGAAAATGTGACTCACACCATGACAGACCCATACACACTTTGATTTACTTGAAGAGATCTATAATAAGAGGCCCATGAGAAAAGGTATGTTTAAAGAAAAAAGAGTGTAGAATATCATGATAAGAACACCTCTGCAGCTGTTAAGTGTGGAAAAAACCCTCTGGCAAAGGAGGAATGGATTCAATTATATACTTGCAAATTGTAGAAGAAATCATCCCACATTTTGTGAAAAAAACTGCTGATAAAAAGAGACTGGCTTCTACAACAAAATATTGATCTTTAACACCCCCCAGAGAACACAACAGACTACCTCAAGATGCAAAAAGTGAATGTTTACCATAACCCTCAGTCCTCAGCCCTTTTTTTTATGTAAACCACATAAAAAATGGTAATGGACCCTAAAAGAGTGATGTGTATGCTTGAGTGTATGCTTTGGATATAAAAAAAAAGTAATCACCAACAATATTTTGATAAAATTATTTGCAATGGTAACCGAAAAAAAAAAGTGCCGAGCTGTAATTTTCTAATCAGTTGGAGCTAGAAATGTCAATATACACCAATGTGGACATTTTTTCAAAAACTGGTATGAAAAAATGCGTCACTTAGAAATCTATGACTGTAGAGTCTATTTTCTATTTCAATGTCTTGCTCAACACCACTGAATTACTATATTTTGGTGTATGTGAATAAAAAGTCATGGAAAACACAATAAGACTACCAGTTCACACTGCAGCAAAATGTTCCTGCATCTTTTTAAAACAATATTGTCATAAATCTTTAGTCTAACCAAAGCTTAGATATCATTTATTACAGTTTTCTTTTAGTTCTTGTTTCCATTCCTTCTTTCATTTTCTCCTTTCCTTGTTTCATCATTTGAATCCTCCATTGCCTTTCTTCCTTGCCTTGTTTCTTTTCCTTGTTCCCCCATTGCCTTTCCTCCTGTCTTTGTTTCTTTTCCTTGTTTCCTCATTTCCCCTTCTTTTTTTCTCATTTCTTTCTTTGTATCCCTTTCCTTTTCCTTGTTTCTTAATCTCCTTTCTTTTTTCTCATTTTATTGCTTTTTCCGTTTCCTAGTTTTTTTCCCCCTTGTTTTCTCATTTCATGTTTCCTCTCCTCATTTTCTATTTTCTTTTTCTTGTTGCCTGGTTTCCTAGTTAAATTTACTTGTTTCCTTGTCTCCTTTCTTGGTTTCCTTGTTTTCTTGATCTTTTTTCTTGTTTTCTGGTGTCTTTTCCCTGTTTCCTAGTTGCCCTCTCTGCTTTAATTTGTTTCCTAGTTTCCTCACCCTGTTTCCTTGTTTCCCAGGTTAATTTCCTTATTTCTTAGATTCCTTTACTTGTTTCCTTTTGTCTTCCTGTTTTTGTTTTGTTTTCCTGTTTATTAATGTTTCCTTGTTTTATTTTTTTCTTGTTTCCTTGGTTTGAGGCATTGTTTTCTTGTTTCGTTTCCTTGTTAGCTTGGTTTGTTTCCCTGTTTTCTTGTTTTCTTGCTTTGTGACCTTGTTTCTAAGGTCCACTTCCTGGTTATCTTGCTTTGTTACCATGTTTCCTTTCCTTGTTTCTTTCTTTCCTCTTTGTGTCCTTGTTTTATAATTTAATTTCCTTTTTTGTGAGGTTCGTTTCCTGGTTTCCTTATATTTTTCTTGTTCCCTATGTTTGTGTCCTTGTGTCCTTGTTTACTGGAGTTTTTCTCCTTGTCAAATTGTTATTTTTTCTGTCCTTGTTCCCTAGGTTTGTGTCCTTGTTTCCTCTTTTTGTTTCCTCATGTCCTAATTTTGCTTTCTTGTTTCCTTTTCTTGTTTCGTTGTTTTATAGTTTCCTTTCCTTAATTTCTTTTCTTTTTTCCTTGTTTCCTTTCTTTGCCTCCTATTTTCTCAGGTTTGTTTCCTTGTTTTCCTCGTTCTTATTCCCTTATTCCCTTGTTTCCTAGTCACCTTTTCTTATTTCGTTGTTTTTCATTTTTTTTCCTTGTTTCCATATTTCCTTTCCTTGTTTGTCTGATCCAGTCTTACAGATCTGGTTTCCTACATTAAGTCAAGTTTACTTTACTTAGATTACAATATTGCGCTGAGATGGATGTGGCTGTTTTGGTCCAATTCGATAATAAGGGTGTATACTTTAGTTATAATTAAATAAATAGAGAAAGAAATACATGTATACTTCAAATAAAATAGAAAGAAATAGGACTTCCGCCTGAAGTACATGTGATAGACACATTGCCCCCCCAACACACACATACACAAACACACAAGCACATGCGCACACGCACACACATGCACACCCACACACACGCACGCGCACACACACACGCATACACACACACACGCATACACACACACACACACACACGCACACACACACACACACACACACGCACACACACACACCACCACCACACCATTTATACTTTTTAGTATAAGATAACAAAGAGGAACATCAACATTCATGTTTGTCATCCATCTGATGTATGTAAGTCCTCTATAAGCTCTCATTGGTCAAACCAGCTCCTGAGAAAAAACATCTGGCTATTGAGATATTAAATGTTCCATCAGGCAAATCAAGACAAATAAGTAAATAAATACATCAAGAAGCTACATAGAGTTGTAGATCTGTATTGGGCTGTTGGTGAGTGTCTGTCAGCTTAGTTGTTAAAGTAAATCCTGCGCTTTTGGCTCTATCTTGTTCATGCCTTTCCCCAGATCAAGCTTTGATAGCCATGTACTTCTCTAAGCAATCCCTTAGTCATGTTTTTACCACCATGTGTGTTCTCAACTGTTTGTTGGTGTGTTTGCTTCATATACTACTGTCTGCATGCAGGCTGTCCATGCAGACATGGGTTTGGCAAAGTTAAGAAAAAATCTTGAGATCCTGAGATATTTTTGGTTAAAAACAGACTTTCATTAAGAAATCGCTTTCTAACATACATTTTCACATTCAAGTTTTGAGTTGAACCACACAACTAACCAAAATAATGAGCTGAAGCAGGCCATAAGGCTCTGCTGACTTGAAAGGAAGTGCTGAATAATTTGCTGTAGGTTAAGCAACACCTTCCATATGAGACCATGTTATATGACCCATCTGTTCTATGCTACATCACTGAACTTCAGTGCAAAATGTACGCAAAAATAGTAAAAAAAAAAAACCTAAGGTGGGATAGTAGGTTAATAAAAACAAAATATTTGTCACTATAAATGTTGAGACTGGGCTGCACGGTGGCTCGGTGGTTAGCAGCGATGCCTCACAGCCAAAAGGTCCCTGGTTCGCGTCCCGGTT
>JAPZDZ010015321.1:0-14271 GCA_029783805.1 Acanthurus tennentii | reverse complement strand
CATATACAAGTGTTTAAAGTACTTTTAAGTGTTTTGTTTACAAGTTGTTTGCATTTAGCTAAAGTGTGATGTTTTGCTCTAATCGGGATGTTAATTAGCCTACAATGCCTTTGACTGGGTGAGGTGTAACATTTTCTGTATTTTTGTTCTTATTATGGTCCGACTGAGCCTGCACAACAGGGGGCAAGATATATTTTAAGTGTATGTTCATGTTGGAAGAATACAGTTTCCTTTAAAGAAAATCATTTTTTTGAGTCTGCTCTCACTGTATTTGACAACATTGTCAATCAACCTTGATCATAATAGATGAACTTATTTTTAATTGTTTAAAAGCCATGGCTATCACTTAAATGTAATGTTTGATGAAATATTTTACAGTGTATTCCCATCACTGGGTGAGAACTCACATGTATAAGGGACATAAGTGACATAATTTACAGTAATAAGGGATGTGGTTGAAAAGTGAATTTTCCAGAGGACGAGAAGATTTCATGCTCTTAATAGAAAAATGTATCCTGCACCCCACAAAGGGTCTGACACATAGTTACAGCATGTTCAATGCTGTAATAATGTAAGTACTCACTGACTGTAGAAACTGCATTTGTTGAATTTTGAAAAAAAAATGTCTTTTTAACAGCACATTTCCTTCAGCTGTAAAAATAATAAATTTTTTAAAAAAAGTTTAACAATGTTAATGATATATGATAACATTCTAATGTAATAAACTGAAAGACTTAAGGTATATTGTGTAGTCCTACTTTTGGTCTATACAATGTGAAAGGATTACTGATATGAGACTCCCATCCTTTTTGGCTTTTTCAAGCACCAGTCCCATAACAGTACAGTTAGATAACTATCAAAATCCAATCAGTGGCTGCTTTGTCCACTGTAAGCTGAACTAAATATTCCACAGCCTGGATGATGGTGGCTTTGGGCTCATAGGACAGGTAAAAGCACAGCACTAGAAAGGAAATTCAGTGTACTGGAAACAAAATGAGACCATTGCAAAATGGAATGTGGCACAACAATTCTTTCACCTTGATTATCTAAGCCCTAGCAAAGAGCCTCTGTAATAAATCCAAAATTACCCACTGATCTAGGTTTGTTTGTTTGTTTGTTTGTTTTTACCTTATGTGTTTTTGAGTTTTTTAATTCTAGTTGAACTTTCTGCCTTAGTGGTGCATGGGATGAGGATTCTGAGATGCTTAAAATCCCCCATTACTAAAAAGTTTTTTGACTTAATGTTACTTTACTTGGTTGTTGGAGCTTCACTGTGGAGAATTGTGTAAATGCAGACTTTGACACTAGAAGGCTGTTTTCACATTCATGTGTTTAACACCTCAAATCTCATTTTAATACCTGAATGCAAAAGTAGAGTTTAAGAAACTGCAAATTATTTGGAAAACAATTGTAGTCAATTATCAAACTTACAAGAGTGGAAACTTGAAACTTTCAGATCATACTGACACTGAGAAACACTGGGAAAAGGCTCTCAGTAAAATAGGAAACATCTTGGGTCTATGTTCATTCAAAAAAGTCTTAGTATAATCTGTAATAATGGACTATCCATACATCCATGCATCCAACCACCCAGCCATCACACAAACCATCACATTGGTCAAAGGCAGGTTACAAACCAGAGAGGTTGTCAGTTCCTCACAGTACCAACATATAGAGAAAAACAACGATTCACAATCACATTTATGCATACAGACAATTAGTGCTCTAAAGTTCATGTACCAGAATAAATATAACATTTATTGTTTTCTAAAAAACACATTTTTTTTTTTCAAAAATCTAGGGACTTCAATGCCCTCCCCCTTATACAGACACAAGATCATAACTCTGATGCCCTCAGTTTTGTACTTGTCAGTCCTGTATTCAGTGTCAGACATTAGAGGACAGTATACTAAATCAAAAGTGTACACTGGATGAGGGGAAGCTTGTATCTCCACCTTTAAGTGTGGCTGTTTGGAATTACTGTACACTTCTGGTCATCATAAGAACTTGAGAACACTACAGCTGAGGATGTCAATCTGTCTGGTCAGAGTAGAACAAAACTTTGCTGCAATGTTTGGACAATTGGACTGTGAAATATTTAGATGGCAGTATTAGAAAGATGTTCTGAATTTTAATGTCTTGTTTTTTGTTGCTGAAGCACTGCCTGTTCTTGGGTCATCAAAGCTTTAAACATTGCCCACAAATCACTTCCTTTTCATTAACACCAGAGACTGATGCCACAAATAAAAGCAAAGCCACTTCCTGAAAGTGAAAGATTATAATAATTTGTGATAATGGATTTTGTTATCTGAGGGTTTTGTCTGTGTTAGCTATCCACATTAATTTCTTTAAATTGTTACTCATAACACTGAGTCTTTTGCTGCAGCTAACAGACTCTCCCAGTGCCTTGTCTTTTATACTTCATTTAGTTATTTCATGCACGGCCAACACCTTTAAAGGTACCTTTCTCTGTTGATGTATTTTTCTACAGCACTCTCAAATAAGTTAACTGGATTGGATTAGATAAAAGTTCTAATTTATACCAGTCGCGCTGGAAGTAACTGCAATTGAGCGAGAAAGTCGTAATGAAATGAGCTGATAGACCTATGGAAACGAACTTTATCAATAGCACAATATAGCATTTGTTGAAATATATATTAAATGTATATTAAAATATAAGACTAACATTTTCTGATTCTGATCATCTCTAGACCAGCACAGAGGGCTTTGCTTGCCCTGATGGCCCACCACTGAGTAACTACAATGCGGTCACATAACATTCTCTTAATTTTCTGTAGCTGAGGAATGTTACTCAAATGCACCACTGAATAAGTAACTGACATGCAGTTTTATTTTGTAAACAAAGAACACGCTAGATGCGCTCTCACATTGATGGACTCATTTGTTTTGAATAGAAAATGCCTTCTTTAATGAGGGAGATATGATAAGATCGATTGGAAAAGGCACTATGTCAAGCACAATTCACTAAAGGTTTACATAGGCTCACCCAAACCCTAGGACGAGGGATCCAACCCAGGACCCTTACAGGTTCTGATCCATGTTTTATATGGTCAGTCACGTCTCGTCAGTTCTCATTCATTTCCTTGATCTGTTAAAGATTATGTGTAGAAGTTGATCTGATAAGACCCGGCCATGATCAGACAGCAATTATCATAATGGCAGTGCTATGTGTGTGTTTATTAAAACTTGTACCACTGTAACATTACAATGAGTTAAGTGATGTCAGAGGTTGAGGTTTCTACATTTGTACTGCTTAAATAGGCCAAGATCCAATACACACACACACACACACACACACACACACACAAACTCGTACACACACGCATGTACGTACTATCAAACAACACAATGGAATCAGAATCATTTCAGGTCCTTGTTGAATTGTGATTGTTTTTTAGGATGGCTTTTCCTACTTAAGCTGTTTTAATCAAGAAAGTGAAGGTTTTCATCTTACCTGTTGCTCTCTGTTGATGGCCAAACAGGCACTGGAAACAGAGAACTGCACAACAAACACCATGAACAGGATAATCATGTACTGAGATTCACTGTCAAGAAAAAATCAGATCTAAGTTACATAGTGGGGTCAAAAATCAGATTAAAGCCACTTGGACCCACTGTGTGAACATAGCATATGCATTCCTCGGGCAAGATACTGGACCCCTAGTGCCCCCAATGGCTATTCCATTGGTGTGTGAATGTGTGTTTAAGTTCCTGATGAGCAGGTTGTCACTGTGTAGAGAAGCCATCTGGCATTAGACTTGTGTTGTAAAGTGTTTTTAGTACTTAAAAGATAAGAGAAGTACTATATAAATACAGGTTATTTACCATTTGAGCATATTGCAAGCAGAAAGTGCTACTATATGTTTAATTTCCTCAAAGACTTAATTACATTTTATAAACCAGGATTAATGTGAATTTTATCAATTTGCAGTAATGACAAAGGTGAAAAAGCAAAAGCATTTAAAGAAATCCCTCTCTATGGCATGTTAAATTTTGGGCCCCATTCTTCAAATGCAGTCTTAGGGGTCAATGGCCTAAATTGTAATCAAGCTAAAGTGATCTTGTTAAACTCTCATCCAGATAACATTGTTTGAACACATTAAAGGATTGATTGGTAAATCTTGGATAAAGTTATCATGCATCGAAGGGCACTTTGGATATACGGAGAGTTGAAGTATAGGGTTTAAACCATTTTGCCTCTATCCAAAAAAGGAGGCAAATAAATGTATTTTCTAAAATAAAACTTTTGTGATCGTGATTGCAGTAACAGGGTAAGTATGCTGGAGAAGTTACCAGCATGTACTAAGGAAACTGAATTATTGGTATAAATTAGATTTTATGATTTTTTTCTGTGCTGAATTTTCTCTGTTTCTACACTTTTTTTCACTGTTAAACAATTTGATATTATCAGTGAATTTAATCTGATTAAGTAAAATGTTGGGCGTAGAATTGGTTGAAGATTCCAATGTATGTGTAAGAGTCCTTCCAGTCATTGCCATAGGCCAGTTTTAATTTTTTTCTTACTAGCATTTCTTTTATTCAAATTTAATTTTTAAGATTACACGAATAAATCATAACAATTTTACCATAACCTGCATGTTGTTATTTAGAAACTATATATTTTTATCAACACTTTCATTTGAAATATTTTTTAAAAATTACCGTTGTCAGTTGGAAGAATAGGGCCCACGTGCCTGGCCACAATCATTGTTTTAACATCAGCTTTTTCTTTGTCTTTTACAGCTTAAAGAAAAAGACCTGCTAGGACTTTTTGTTTGTGATCAAAATTGCAACCTGCTTGTAAAATATTTAGAAAAAAATGAATCAGTTTAATTGCAAGACATTTCCTGTATGGAAGTTATATGTATACTGTAAGTTGTAAAAAAAGAAAAACAGGAGTGATAACAGCCACAATAGAAGCATTTTAAAGGATACGAAGAAGAGCAGGACTTGGTGATGCTTCATGGCCCCGATGAGGCCAGCCAGTGCCACAAAAAAGAGGAAGACGCCCACACCAATGACGCCTCCCACCACTTGGAAACTGGAGACTAAACCAAACCACTTCCCCCACGCTGCGATGCCAATCATCAGCAGGCTCACCATCTGCAAGACAGACAGGTTGAGTCTCAGTGCTGTATTATTGTGTAGAAGAGGAATATATGAGTTTTGAAATATGTAATACTTGCCATAATTTTTAAAATTTCAATATCAAATTTAAAGTATTAGCTACAGGCAGCTTCAACTAAAAAGAAAAAAAATCTTAGCCTGTAAAGCCAAAACACCATCAGGTAGACCAACAGTTGAATTAACATAATTTCCTCCAAAAACTTTTCCGCTTTCAAGAGGAGCGTTATTGCCCTGTTTTTACTGTTGTGCGTATTGTTGTCTCAGATCACTGTGTGTACAGACAATGTCTGAGTGAACCAGGGGCATGCAGCAAAGATGCATTCACCTGGAGTGATGACACACAGGTGACTGTTAAGTGCAAAACAACCCGTCCAAACATTCTGAAAGACAAATCTGTTATTTAAAACCATTAAACCATTGAAACTATGGTTTTCAAATCCCCTCAACCAACACAGAGCATGACAACTTAAAAAATTATTTATTTTTATAAATTAAAACAGTACTCAAATATTTTACCGATATATTACCATTACCAATTAAATATACTTGATACTTAGATGTTTTTGCACTAAATCAATCAATCAATTTCTCTGATGCATTATAGACAACAGTGCAAGATAATCTATTATGTGTATGTGAAATTCAGATCTGCAATGTAATTAGTAACTATGCATGTTACATAGGGGAGTAAAAAGTATCATATTTCCTGCTAAAATTTAGTGAAGCAAGTAGCCTATGGTTTGCATAGCAATAGCGTAAGATGGAAATACTAAGTAAAGTACCTCAAAGTGTACTTGTTCTTTTTTTTAAGGGGTTCAAAACACCCCCTCTTTTATTACTATTGCTGTTACTGTCTTTCTTACTCTCTCTCTCTCTGTCTGTGTCTCTCAAACTGACTGCTCCCGTCAGATGACCGCCCATCTCTGAGCCTGGATCTGTACCAAGGTTTCTGCCTGTTCAAAAGAAGTTTTTGTGGAAGAAGCTATCAATGGTTGGGTCTTTATAAATTATGCAGTGTGCTTTAGACCTCCTCTAAACGTTAAGTTTGTTGAGAAATTTTACATTGTTATTTGGTAAATGGAATTTACTTAACTTGACTTCATTATTACTTACTACCATAACTATAAACAATAACATGTATATGTCTATGCCTAAGAAAGGGTTAGACATGTCTTTATGGAGGACCAAGCAACAAAGCTTACAAAGCTATAACAGTTATGCAAAATCCTGTCAAAATCAAGTTTTTACCTTGTTAATATGTCCAGGAGATGTTGTTAATATGCTAAAAAACATATCATGGGCAACATCACATATCATCAGTATCACCACACAAATATGCCATGGAAGACGTTTATCCAAAAAGTTCGTCCAATATGGCTGCTAATGTGGTTTTTGTTTTTGATAAGCAGAGTTGCAGGTGAGCAAGGGAGAGGTTTTGAAGGCTTTGAGTCACACCAAAAAATGTAAGGCATGAAAGTATTTTTCTCATTGAAAAAAAGCCTACGCACTGGTCCTTTGATTTGTCAAACAGACTGGTGAAGCCTAGTCTTAACTACTTCACATTGGATTTTTGCCTTGAAATGTGAATTTCGTCCTTCAACTCTTGAATTGAAGATGGTTAAAAAAATCCCTCTCTGGCCAGGAATAACAACCTATGATGTCCGCACACTTCTTCAATGCACATTTGAGCGTATACAAATTGTTTAAAGACACACATGAAAAAATGTGAATCAATCCTTTAAATTTGATTACAAAACATTTTTTGTTGCTCTACTAAAATGAAGTTGGTAATAAACAGTAGTCGAAACTGCAGCGGAGGCAAAGATGTCGAACTATCAGGGAAAAAATGAAGTTGGTAACCGCCCAATCTGAGATAACGGTAAACGATAATCATTTCCCCCCCCTAAAACTCAATCACCAAAAGAAATCATTACAGCCAACAACAGCTGTCGCTGACTCAGTATATCTCCCACAAATGTTCAAAATCGGTAGAGTTCTCCTTTAAAATAATGCATGATCCACACTGAAGTCGCTAATTAAATAAAACCTTGTTGGAGCCTTAAAGTGTCACATACATATAGATCAAGTTAACACACAAAAGATAATAAGAGCTATCAGAGGTTGCAGGCAAACGTCCTCTGTGCCAAAAATGCAATGGAAGGATACACATTCAAAGCTATAAAAGCTTGACTCTGTCAACGTATCCTCTTTAAATAATAAAAAAAGACAGAAAAAAGGATGTTTTTCTGATGTGTTATTTCACGTTTGTTATACCGGATGGGTACGGTGAGCATCCGATCCTGGTATAACAGTGAATAATTAATTATGATGGCGTTTGACCTCATCAGTGTGTTGTTTACAGCCTGGCGTGTCTTTCACGCAATATACCTGCTAAAAGGATGATTAGACGTTTGATGTATTGACAAAACCGGCGGTATAATAATCCATATGGTGTTTTCGGCTGTGGATACTCACAACATAGAGGATGTTGAGCGTGCACAGGAAATGTTTGAAGCAGGTGAAACCAGCGCAGCCCATCTTGCTCAACAGATGAAATAAATGCTAAATGTATGTCTCGTTTGCACAAAAAAATCCGGAAAAATGCCCGCTGTGGTAGCAATTCCGCTTGCCAGCAGGAATTGAAGCTCGCCAAGCAGCAAGTCTAACCTGTCAAGAACGAAGATCGGTGCGCCAATGTCACAACAATAACAGCAGCTTAGAGGAAGTTCGATATTAATCCTTCGAAATAAAGGCTTGTCGTTACCGTGAAAGTGACATTTTCTATGGCAGCTTAGCTGTGAGTAATATTGCAAACAGGGCTTTTAGTACCGGTAAACAATTGGTCCTGATCTTATTATTTCTTGCGAGGATGAACGGCATGGATTTTTATATAAAGTGACTACTTTTTAATCCTTTCTCACTTTGATTCAGAACTAAAATAGGACTAGTTGCATGGCGAAGGGTTTGCAACATTGCCTGGACTCCCAGCACGGGGAAATTCAAAGGTACTACCTTGCCTCACCCTCGGAAAATGTTTTTTTTTTTTTTTTTTTTTTTTACAGTAGGCCTTAGTTTCACGGAAAGAGGAAGTTAACGCATGCAGGTGTTCATTATTGGTAATCTAGAGCGGAAGCATAATTTCACGGTTTAGTCAGGCTACTTAGATTTACAAGTAATTACTGACATTCAAATAAAAGTAACAATCGATCAACCATTCTAGTCTACGAGGTGATAATTGGATAACCAATACTAAGCCTCAGTTTTTACACAACAAATGCTTATCAGTATCAGTCTTCAGATTAATTCATGTACATAATACTGGCATTGAGGTTGAGGTTATTAATGACAGTTTTTTTCAGTTTGTTTGGATTTGATTATTTCCGTCCGAATTTTCAAGTTTTATTTTGAAGACGCAACTATTAAATTCCCGTGTTACCGTCGTCCCCTATTTCCAATTTTAACTTGACGCCCATTTGGCAAATTAGGGGAAATGAATCAGTGTGTGAGGAGCGCCAAAACATTTACTTCATTGGACGGGTACTAAGAAGCCCCTTGCACATGAAACATCGTTTCCCGGTCCCGTTGGACTCTCCTGACCACACAGAAACGGACACATGCACGTAACCCAGAATGTGACAAAGAAGCAGGTTGTGAGCCCCTTAAGTATATGATGAGACAGATTTTCTAATTATTCAATTTAGCTCAAAGTACAAGCCACACAGAAAACTTTAGGACTACAAGAATATGGGTTTGTTGCCTTCTTTACATGGTTGCAGGTCCATCCTTAACTAAATCAGACAACTGACCACCAAAGAATGACCTTTTTATTTCGGTATATGTCAGTAATTTAATATACAGTAATAGAAAATACTTTTGCCACAAGGCTGGTGTATTGATTCTCTAACCCCAGTAAAAACTGTATAATATGTGTGTGTGTGTGTGTGTATATTGCATGACGAGAAAGCAAATTATGCTTTAAAGTACCTGTTACGTTCTAACATAGTTACATCTTTGTGTTAGATACGTTTATCTAATGTTATTTTATATAATTACAAAACTGCTATAATAAAAGCTTCTAGCAGTACATAACCAGCTTAGATTCCTTTAGTGTCATACTAAAGAATGTTGTCAAAAAAAGTAGTTATATGATGTAATGCATACAGGGGAAAATGCTCTGTATAACACTTAGGAAGACCAGTGCTTTAATGAACAATGCCAAGTACTTTGAAATTCATTTAGGGTAAGAAAATGTAGAGAAGGGACCCTTCAGTACAAATCATCGTAATGATAGAATGAACAGTCTAACAAAGACAGTACATAACTCATCTGAACAAAGCCACAAACCTTTACGTCATTTCTTCTTTTGTAAAATGCATCAACCAGTCTTTAAACTCATACATTTAACACAATATTATTGTATTGTAATGTATTGTATTGTAATGTAGAAATATTGGAAATGCATCATGTTGAATCACTTTCCTAGAAAGTCTGTTTTAAGATCAGTGTCACTCACTGAGGAGCACATTTAATTAAATGCTGGTGCTTAAAGAAGTACAAAGATACAAAGAGACACTCTGTGAATAAATATGCATTTAATTCACAGAGAAAAATAGCATTGGACATAGGACATATAAAAACAGTTTATTCATGAAAAGAAAAGTGCATGGCCAAGTTACACACACTTAACTTTGTAAATCTCACATGTGCTTGTGCTAAAGTATGTGTGCACCTATGACAGAGGTCATGTTGATACTATATCTCTGGACAATATAAAGATGGATTCTATGCTTAAATGTTTGGTCCAGAAATTGGTTGGTTATCAATAGAGGAGTGGGTCTCTGTGGTTTGGAGTGCCTTCATCTCAACCCAGATGGACTCTAAACAACATGTTAACTAGCTACTATGTTCTTATCCAGGCCATAGGATGCAGACTACAGGAAGCGCTGCTGCTCCACCTCTAGCCCTCCTCCCCCTCTGACTCTGACTCTGTGGGCAGGAAGATAAAAAAAAGATTGGTCAACAGCTCTATCTGCTGGTTACACTTAAAAATGACAACTAATTTGATACATGCATACATACATACAAACACACTTTTGATGCAGACATTTCACAGAAAAAGTTTTACGATGGATATGAGAATTTTTTTAGCATGCTGCATAAGCGCAAAAATATAATAAAGTTTAAGACAGCTTACATTCCCTTTCTGAATCCTCTGAATGAACAATTACTTTGAATGGTAAATGGACTGTACTTACGTATAGAGCTTTTCTAATCATTTGACTACTCAAAGCGCTTTACAACCCAAGTCAGCATTCACCCATTTTAACACTACTGCCAGATGGCTTCTCTACAAAATACCAACCTGCTCATCAGGAACTTATTCACACACATTTGCACTCTGCTGGCACAGCCACCAGGTGCTATTTGGGGTTCAGTATCTTGCCCAAGGATACTCTGAAATAAAGTCTGAAGACAACATGCTCCACCTCCTGAGGTACAGCTGTCCCTTTAACCAGAATTCTTAATTTACCAAAAATAATATATGCATTACTACCCATTTTCGACTACATATGTTCCATGTGTTTTAATGCTGGGTTGCAGTAATAAGGAAAAAAACTGACAGAGTCTAAAGGCCATGAAATAAGACATATTGTTTTTGCCTTCTTCTGCGTTCTGGAGCCACTCCACAAACGTCCTCATCTGTTCCAAGAAGACACTCTTTCCTTTGGCAGCATGGGCATCTTTGTACCACTTCAAAATGGCCTCCTCACTCAAGACATCAGCTGAGATAAGAGTGAAAAACAATCAGTGCTGGGAGCCTTGTAGACTTGATGGCTTGATGAACAGTTGATCGGCTTGATGTTCAATGAATATGTGAGATGCTGACCTTTATAGAAGAGAACCACTATCTTGGAGAAGGATTTCATAAAGTGGATGTTGTCATAGCAGTAGTCCTGAATCTTCAGAAGCAGCACCAGCTCAGACTGACCCTGGGTGCTGAACACTGCCAGCAATGGAGCATAGTGCTAAAGAAACACACACACACACACACACGCACACACGCACACACACACACTCTCACACAGACACACACACACACACATACACACACACAGAGTTACACAGCTGCACAGTGAACAGCTGACTTTAAAAACTATATATAGCATAACTAATGTTTATACTAAAAGCAACACATACATCACAACCAATGCTGTGGGGCAGGGGGCTCGAGCTGATCCAAGCTTACAGCGGGTGAGCAGTGTCTGCTGGTATCACAGAGGAGCACTCCAAATTGACTGAGGCATGCCTTGACATGTTTCAGTTTCCTATGTGCTAGCTACTTGTGTTTGAACAACATTTTACATCAGAGTATTTGACTTTTTTTTTTAAGAAAAGGTTTATAAAACATTTTTGTACCACTCAGAGTAAGACGTCAGGATAGTATAAAAAAAACAAGTATTATGTCTCCAGAAAATGAACATCTTAAAACAGTAGGAATACCAATATCAAATAGCAATATTTGTGATATACTTGTTTTTTTCCAGAAGACAATGGAGGAAACATTTCTGCCTGCAGGAGTATGAACTGATGAGGAACACTACATTGCACTGCGCAGCCATGTAATCAGCCCTGTATGACCTACTTTGAGGTGTTTGAGTGCCTGCTCTGTGACCAGCTCCTCCTTCTTATTCCACTCCACAGCATTCATCAAGCATGTCCACAACAACCCAATCACAGCCTGCTCCTGAAGGTTGTTCCTCTTCATCTCCTCCTTCACATACACCACCATCTGAAACACACAGTAACATTGCGCAAGGTCCAGTCAAAAATCTGACTTTAGTGATGTTATGGTCCCTGCACTGGGGGAACCCAGCTGTCTGTACCTCTCTGATGGGGCACTGCTGCGCTAGGCGCTCCTGCAGATCTTTCTGTAGCTCTTTACGGGTTCCCAGGTTCTGCTGCACACGCAGGAAGTCAGACAGTTCTTTAAGCCCAGCTTCATTGAAGTGCTTAGAGAAATGCTCCACATTCTGCTTGTTAGCAGGAAACAGCTCCTGAGGTCAACATGGAATGAAAACAAGAATTCTTTAAGTACAGTGAACGCAATCAAATATATAGCTTTAGAAAGGATTTAAAAAAAATACCAGGCCATCTACTCAAAGCAATGTGGAACAGATCAAACCCAGGGTTTCACAGTTGGTTTCCCAATAGACATAAGCATTGGTCACATAACAACTGTAAGGCCAAAAGCAACACAGTTTCAGCTACCAGATGCAGGAGGACAGCTGGTAAAAAAGAGTACACGAATGTGTAAGACTTTTGATACTGCAAAGATAACAAAAAGGAAACAGCACTCATGGAATAGGTGCTGTATTATAAAATCACTTGTCAGCAGAGTTCAAAGTAAACATACCCACTCCAAACGACCCCTTTTTAGAGCATTTTTACATACTGCTGGTTGCTTCAAACACAAAACTCTTCTTCAGACTGCCTCTGTATCTTACCACTGTGACATTAGTGGTGCACAAGAAGATCTGATTGTTACAATTATATATGCCATCATTCATTCATTCATCCACTCAAACTTTTAAAGTTGTTGACAAAGACTGCTACCTTGTCATAAATGCAGGGTATTTAACCATATCCTTCACCTTCCAATGTTAAAACCCCAAACAATTAACTAGAACTAACAAAAAATGTCAATTGAATTTGGTGTCCTCTGCACATGTTCACAATACCCTTTTTAAAAAAAAAAAAAGTATTTGTCTGCTGACTGTATTGTCACCTGTTAGTGACTGTTTGGGAAATCTGCATGCTGCCTAGTCTTAATGAGCAGGGTAATGAGCATTCAGTATCCAGTTGCTAAGGCAGAGCAGGCAAAGCGAAGAAACAAAGTCTTGACACATCACAGTTTCAGGCTCTTTTTTGTACATGACCAGAATGTGTTTCCATGTCTTGTTTTATGTAGCATACAAATATTTGGTTTTTTGTTGTTAAATGGTTTTAATATTTTTGGGTCACTGCATGTTGCTAGCTTGTTAGTTTTTTAATGTGCTATAATTGTGTCATTGCATACGCTTTAGTGATTTAAATACCTCTGTAAGAGCTCATATTAAAGGTTTTCCCCATTTACCACTTGTCTACCTAGTTTACTAAGAGTTATTTTATTACATCCACAAAGTCAACTCCTTCTACTTATGGTTTCCTACTATACTATATCCTTGTTTGCTGCATTGCTCCTCTCCACATTTAAGAGTAGGCTCAAAACCTTCCTTTTTGATAAAGCTTATAGTTAGGGCTGGCTCAGGCTCGCCTTGGATCAGCCCCTAGTTATGCTGCTAAATAGGCTTAGGCTGCTGGCGGACTCCATGACACACTGAGCTCCTCTCTTTCATCTCTCTCCCTATATGTTCTGAATTCATGCTCAATTCATGTCTTTTACTAACTTGCCACCTTCCCCAGAGTCTTTGTGCTTTCCCGTCTCGCAAATACCCATGGACTGAGGTTTTGGGATTGCTGATCTTAGCTGTGACTTCCGCTGTGGCTCTGCTTGATGCTCAGAGCAATTGTTACTTTTGTTATTATTATTATTATTTCAAGCATTATTATTATTGGTAGTGTTATTGGTATTGCTGATCTTAGCTGTGACTTCCACTGTGGCTCTGCTTGATGCTCAGAGCAATTGTTACTTTTGTTATTATTATTATTATTATTTCAAGCATTATTATTATTGCTTTTGTTATTATTATTATTTCAAGCATTATTATTATTGGTATTGTTATTGGTATTGCTGATCTTAGCTGTGACTTCCACTGTGGCTCTGCTTGATGCTCAGAGCAGTTGTTACTTTTGTTATTATTATTATTATTTTTTCAAGCATTATTATTATTGGTATTGTTACTAGTATTATTAATAGTATCATTATTAAAACACTTACATATAGCTTACATGTAGTTTAACATAAAGCTCTGGAAAAAATTAAGAGACCACTGCAAAATTATCAGTTTCTCAGATTTTGTTATCTATAGGTATAAATTTGAGTAAGATGAACATTTTTGTTTTATTCTATAAACTACTGACAACATTACTCCTAAATTCCAAATAAAAATATTGTCAATTAGA
>JAPZDZ010014652.1:0-14359 GCA_029783805.1 Acanthurus tennentii | reverse complement strand
GCGTGGGTTTTCTCCAGGTGCTCTGGTTTCCTCCCACACTCAAAGACATGTGATTTAATTCTAATTGGCTAAAAAAAAATAATAATAATAATTAAAAATAATAATAATAGTTTAAAAAAAAAAATCTATTTTGTTCTTTGTCAACTTTTATGTAGCAGGAAAATTCTGCTCACCATTATTTAAAGTTTTCATATTAAGTCTTTTAACTTGTTAACGAAAAGACATTTTCCAAGAATCAGGCATTTGACCTGAGATCTCGGGTAAAAGATGGCACTTTTCTTTCCACTGTCAATTTTGTTCTCATAATTTAGACTGACACCGGTAAACTTAAAATTCTTGTAGCTCTGTTTTTGGTCTCTGCCAACTCTGTAAACATCTGCATAATGTGGAATTTTTTAAAGGAAACCCAGTCATAATAAAAGTGCCACAAAAAGCAGATGTGTCATAAATGTTTAAAAAAATAAATAATCATGCTTTAAATGCACATCAGAGCTTCTTAGAATTTGGAAAAGATGTGATCAAACATCTCAATAGAGTTTTTAAAAAATTTGTCATGTATCAGGCTTAAAGGGTTCAAGATGACCTCCTAATGCCTGTGAGCAGTAAAAAAAACAATAAGAGGTATTTCACCTGCCTTTTTCTTTTTTAATGGACACTAGAATTTTTGAGGTTGCGTTCAGTGCAGAAATTTCACATTATGTAGTGCACCATATAGTGATATATAACTTATGGAATGTAAAATTCTACTTGTGACATGAAAAAAGGGGAGAAGCTGTGTAAAAACATGAAGGAAACAGAATGAAAAATATGTGTTGGGTCATAAAAAACAGTGTAGGTCAGGACTGTAACAAAACCATTTGTCCTACTTGATGTTGTTCTGCTATGAGACTGAGTCTTTGCTTTGAAAAACAAACTTTGTTATGTTTATGGAAAAATTAATTTAAATATTAAAGCTGCAAGCAGCATTGGTCGGAACCTCACACTCTGGCCCATTGGGGTAGGCATTTGGCACATTAAAATATAGAAATAAAATCCTTATGTAAAGTTTTCAGGGTCCCTTTTTGAATAAATAAGAGCTTTTATTTTGAAAGTGTTTGGGGCTTTAATTTTGAAAGGCCAGTGAGCTGGTCAAAGTTTGATGGTCATAAGTAATGGCAGCTGAGTGGTGATTCAATCCAATGGAGAAATTGATCAAACCCACATCTGTTTGAATGTGGACTGCTTGAACATAGTTTGAGCTACTGATTTCATTCTAATAATTTATGAGTCACAAGACTTCAATCCATAAATCTTGTATTTACATGATTTTGCTATCTTGTACTGTTTTTGAGTCTACACAGTTTTAGTTTTACAGTTAGTTTTTATAAGTTTCTCTGATTTTTTTCACTTTACTGCTAAAACCCTGTATTCTTATGAGTGCACAGTATTTTATTTTGAAGGAAGGAAGTTTTTTCCAGTTATGGACCATAGCACCACACAGCCAAAACAACAGCATTAGCGCCTTTTAATCAACTTTGATATACACAGGGCTAAAGTAAATAATTACAACATTATATTGCTGGAAATGTGAGAAGTTAGACTTTACTTTAATGTAGTGTTTTGACTGTAAACATTTCATTACCATATTTATTAGTATAAAAAGGGAATTTTTCATATAATATTAGCGTGCTAGCGTCCGGTTGTGGACACATATACTATAGTTTTCTCTGCTCCCTCTCAGGTTTTATAATGGGTGTTCCAGTACCCAGAGTGAGTCACATGACCAGCAGAGTGCAGGAGGAGAGAAATGTGAGGAAACAATTTTGGAAAACCTCCTCACAAGTACCACAAACTTTATCAAATCTTACACTACCTTATCATATCCTAGTAGAAAATTTCATTATCTTTCCATCAGCATAGGTTTGAAACCTGTCAGACTTATATTTCAGATTGCAGGGGCCTCAGTATGACACAAGTCCATTTTTTTCCCATTTATTTTAATACTTATATAATACTATAATACTAGTTGACTTGCGACTCTTACTTTGAGAGCTTTTAAAATCCAAACCATTCAAGTAATGAAAAAGTTATATGGAACTTTTCATCAGCATTTTGTCCTTAGTCATCTATTAGCTTTTGAAGCCAACAGGGTTTATGGCCTCGGAGGAGACAGATTTTGTTCAAGGTCAAATTTGGGACATGAATTTTATTTTGAAATGCAAATTGTGGACTTCCTGTTGGATTTAGGTCAAGGGTGTCAGTGCACAATTTGTAGGCCTTGATGAGTTCTACAATTCGGCTTTGATTTGATCTCTCTACAGCATTTCTATAGGCCACAGTGGCTGTTTCGGTGTGCCTAGTTGGCGCTAGAGAGCATATTCTGGCAGTTTTTGAGCATGTTTAGGGGGTCAAATTAAGGTTTATTTTGACATAAGAATAGGAAGAAGAAGAAAAAGAAGAAAGAAAGAGTACAAAAACAGTAGGGTCCTTGTCCTAGGCAAGGACTCCTCTAGCATGGCTTGACTTTTGGGCTCGGTTCCTAATTATTGATCTTTTAGGATTATCAGATGCTGTAGATGTAATAGGGTTTTTTAGCAGCCAAAGCAACACCCTTATAATCAGGTTAATTATTTTGTAAATGGTGCAATACCTTCCCCTTAATGTAAACATTACATGAATAATTCAGATCAACAATAACTAATGAGTGAATGAATGTATTATAAAGGCATTTATTGGGTCTTGTGTTAGCAGTTGATGCCCTTCATACCTCTGTAGGTGTGGCAGCATAATGCCCTCTTTGTTTGGTTCAGTGTGAAGAAAAAGGCTGTGTCAAAAGGATTTTGTTGTGTGTGTGTGTGTGTGAGTGTGTACGTTTAATCAGAGTTAAGTAAGCAACACATATGCAGGGAAATTATTCGATAAAGCCTGAAGCTGAGCTCTCTATTGAGGCTGCTGGGGCACTAATGCGGCTTGACCTTTGATCTTTGTGACAGAAACACCAAACTCTCTCTAGAATAACTTCCCACACAGAAGTAAACTTACCTTTCTTGTGAGATTTTACAGAGAAATCTGTCCTCTGTTTCTTTATATTTAATCTTAGAATGATCCTCTATATTAAATTAAATTCTCTGATATCTTTAGCCAAACTGCAGTCATCCAAAAACCTTTAGAAAGTTGTGGTTTTCCCAGTTTTCTACACTTGAATTATATCAAGGATTAAAAGTAGAGAGGTTCATCCATCAGGAGATACAACCCAACCCCCACCAAGATCTCTTCTTTACAGTCTCCAACATAAAGACGAGTGCTGTCTCCTGATCACCAGCCTGCAGAGTTCAGACTTTCAGTCCGTAAATGTTTTTTTCTCTCAGTGGAGAAAAAAGAACCTATTTATAGACTGCAGAGTGAGGCAACATGAGTTTGGTCCTTAAACAAATGTGGCTTTAAGGAGGCACAGTGGTGTGTGTGTTTGTGTTTGTGTGTGTCTATGTTGGGAAAGAATGAATGGAACAGGAAAAAAAAGAAACATATTCTTGGTTTTCTGTCATTAAAAAACAAATCTTTCCTTTTTTTAGGAAAGCTGTTTGCTAATTTAAAAAGTACATTTGTTTGTTTTGCTTTAAATTTATGGGAAAGGTGGCAAAAGGTTATTGTTTGTCTTTTTACTTTGAATGATTTGCATTAATTGGATGAAAGGATCAATAGAATTCCATGTCTGTTTTTTAATGTAAAGCTTCTACCTGCAGCTGGTTAGCTTAGCACATAAACTTGAAACAGGGGAAACAGCTCACATTGTTCTGTTGAAAAGTCAGCTCACTTTTTTATTGTGATTATATCCAAGCTTGATCAGCCCAACAGGAACTTTCAATGTTTTATCTCATTTACATAATGAACTAATTTAAATATGTGCTCATTCTAACTGAGTGCAAGTTTAAAATGGGGGCAGCAAAGAGCGTGAAATGAGGCGTCTAAAACATTCTCAGAGGCAAGAATGGGGAGAGATTTATCACAAAATCTGCAAGGACAAATAATCCAGCAGTTTAAGATCAATATTTAGACTGGCATTAGCAAGGAAATTCAGTGATTTAACCATCTACAATTCATAGTATCAATAAAGGATTAAGATAATCTCTTAAAATCCCCGGCCTTAGAGACCAAAAATCAGCATTGAATGCTTGTGACCTTCAGTCCTTCAGATAGCACTGAATTAAAATATCAATGTTATTGTGTAAAAGGATATCATTTACTGGGCTTTAAATATTTTGTAAAACCTTTGTTGTTGATCATAGTTTGTTTTCAAATTATTGCATTCTGTTTTAAATGTCCTCCCAATTTGTCTCTTCTCTTTTCTTTTCTCTCTCTTTTTTACTTTCTTTCCCTCGTTTCCTGAACCTCCCATGTGTCTGCTTCAGTCCTCAAATGACTCAGATTTCAGTCAAAACACACAAACAGTCTCAGGCCTGATGGAAACAGGTGTCCCCTTCTTTGTCCTTGCTTTGTTGTGAATGAGACACCCCGCGCACCAAGCCCTCAACTTCCAACCCCCCCACCTTGTCAGCATAAGCAGACAATGATGTGTGACTCCCATGAATACGAGATGTATGAATATATTTTATAGCAGCTGAGCATTTCAGTCTGTTTCCTTTAACCAGTCTCTGTTGTCCTTGATAATGTGTGTATGTGTGTGTGTGTGTGTCTGTGTGTGTGCAGAGGCGTGGCCCACAACATTACTCACCAGTCTGAAGGCAGCTGATCTTTGACCTTTTAACTCGTCTCAGTGTGATTTTCTCATTGAGTCGTCATTAGCATAATTAGCCTTGTAGCATCCAGGAGGCTGCTGGGAGCTGAGGTTTGTTCATCATCAGAGCATGTTGCATTTAAAGACAAGCTGCTGAAACGAACTGGGACGATCTACAGGGACACACAGCACGTTTATCTTTGTTATCACAGACTAGGCGACATATCCAGTCTGCATCACTCCTGCCAGCTGACAGGTGAGTGCTATGATTTGTTGTGATTGTACAGAAAAAAACAAGATCACTCTCTGCTGATACATGTGATGTTTCAAAATTAACCTAAAATACCAGTTTACAGTCTAAAAAGTAAACAGGCTGTGGAGGAAACTAAGGAATGTGTATTATGGAGTTTAAGTGTGAGTAAAGGTTGGGCATGTTTTGGCCCCTCATAAAGTCAGAGGCCTCCCAGAGGACAGATGGATGCTTTGGCACTGACTGACAACCAGACGACCACACTTTGTTATTGTGCGCTCAGTCGGGAACAGCAACCCCCCCTTAACCCCACCGATTCTCTTTAGAGGTCAAAGGTCAGAGGGTGTGAGGGGTCGCCTTGGTGCACGAGGCAGACTGTGCTATATTTTTTTAATCATTTTGAACTCATTCACTCATATTAATCGTTGTTAATTATTCCCTAATTTGTATTTATTCCTAATGTCTGAAAAAATGTGTTTTTATCTTTGCATGATTATTAGTCAGCCTGCAGATCATTTGTCAACACATGTGAATGAGATAGTAAAGGTTGATATCTGTCATAAACGTCAATTCTCCTCAGAAATCATTAACATGTTTGAAAATTTTCCACTTGGTCGCTCTGCAGGCTCCTGCAGTGTGCATGTGAAAAAACAGAAAACCAAGAAGCTGCTTTGCTTTTATATTTGGTAAAACAGACAACACGGTCACATTCACACATGTAGATTCTTTAAAAGTCAGTTTGATTTAAACTTAATCATCCTGCTTCAGATTATTACTGAATATCTCCAGATGCAAAGTTGAAAGAGAAAAGTATTAAAATAAATACAAAAGAAGCATAGATGTCACTTTTTAAGTCCCCTTTTAATCTAACTGCTTATCTACATTATATATTTTAATTTAATATTTAGTTTATGTCTGTGATCTCTGAATACAATTAGAAAAAAAACCCCACAAAATCAGTAATACACTACAACACAAACTGCTTACAAGTCTCAAAGACATGAGGACGTTTATTATCATTTTTGTTTCCAAAATGAAATTTAGTTTGGCACTTTCATAAAAGCAGCAAGATTAAATATAAAGAGGAACACAAGGCAAAAACTAGACAAAACAATAATATAAAAAAAGAGAAACCAATAAATCATAAATAAAAGGAGTGATAAACAAAAGGTACAGGGCAGCACGTTGACAAAAAAGGGGCAAGAAAAAGTTTTTAAAAAACTCCAATCATTGCTCATTTCTTGTGGCACACTGTAAACGCAGGTTTCCTCTTTTTAAATGATAAAAAACCGCTGCCTACATTACCCATGATGCAACTCCATCCCCTAAAAATTATTCTAGTGGTTTTTGTGAGCTATAAAAGAAGAGAGAAGCATTGAAAGATACAGAGATTCTCGAGTCTTTACTCCATACAATCATTGAATCAAAATCGCCAGCCCGCTCAAAGTTTTTCGATGGCGCCATCTTGTGTCCGCTCACCGTGATGTAGCTGTGGGCGGAGACTCAGGCCCCGCCCCGTGAGGCGGGAGGTCCGTCGGTCAGTAAAGTTCGGCCGTCTGTCAACGTGCCGCGGGGGGTGGTTGTTTTCCACGCGTCCAGACGGGTTCGCAGACCGACGGACACACAACTAACGACGGCTCTTTATTTATAGTTTGCTCGGACCGGTGAGTACAGGTCGTCACTTTAAAGAAATTTATACAATTTTTGAAACGCATGGAGAGTTTTAATGGACTTGGAGCTGAAGTTCAAACCGTCTGGCAGAACAATAGCGAGCACTTCACGAGCTGTGATTGAAATCGTCTCCTGTTGTTGTGTTTAAGGACCTCACGTTAATGTCAGGGGTGGAATGTAACTAAGTAGATTTACTTAAGATCTGTGCCTTTCCACATAGATAAGGTACTTTACTTTGATATTTACATTAAATGCCACCTAGTACTTTTACTCCATATAACAGAGAGACATAATAGAGGACATTGCTCCACTAAATTTGTCTGCAAACTACAGTTACATGTAAGTTACTATGCGGAATATTTTTTTTACATAACAAAACAAGTTGTATAAATTTCTTGATAAAACTACACAGCAGTGCAACTCAGTGAAAATGAGCTCAACTTTAGTACGATGTGATTCAAAAGAGTGCATTTGTATGTGAGCATGCATCAGTTTCACGTTATAACGTGAAAATTTTATTGTTATGACAGTGAAAGTGTGACGTAATAACGTGATATTTTTACGTTATAATATTACATTTTCACATTATAACGTTTCATATAAATGTTATATCGGTACTCTATTATACTGTTATGACATTGTACTTTTGTTATAACGCGGTAAGTTTATTAAATTAATTGTTTTAAATATATGCTTTTATAATGTGAAACTTATAATGTTAAAAAGTAAACTTTTTTATTGTTATAACAATAAACTTATTAAGATAAAATTTGATGCGGATGTATTTTTTTAGTTTTGGGGCGTGGCAGCAATACAGCAGCTCATATATTAAATTTTTATGATTCATGTGCAATAACAATATGCACTCCATAAAGAGCTATGCCTAACAAGTACTTTTACCTGACAAGTACTTTGGTTTTAAAGTCACAATTTTGAACAGTTCCAATATTTAAAATAAACCCATGGTTAAACATAATCAAGTGACTTAAATCAGATTATAGTTGTTTGTGAATACATTGCTGATGATCTTTTTCTGCAAATGACAATATATCTAATGTCCTGTGAAAGGACATACAGGTTTAACCTTTAAACCTAACCTTACACACACATGAAAACACACACTTGCACACACACACATGCCCTAAAACAAATACTTACTGGATTTGAGACGAACTGCACATAAAACACAAAAGTGACAGTCTATCACTGTGAAAGGAAAGTAGTATGTTTTTTTTCTTAATGAACACATGAAACAAATGTTAAAGACATGAGTCGATCTTTTAAGTCTTTGCTTGATTCAACCAATTTTGAGGATATTATTTTCAACAAATTTGCTGTGATTGGAACCGCAAAAAAGATTAAAAACCATATTAAACAATAGGCATTAAAAACTCCCTCTGCTTCTTATTTTATCTGCCTGTTCAGCTCAAGATGGACAGGAAGCAGTTTTGTTTGAAGCTGTCGGTGGAGCCGATCAGAGGACTCATGGATGAGAAGTTCTCCGTCCTGGTCCAGAACGCCCCACCTGGTTGTCAGCTGACCGTCCACGCCCTCCACAAGTGTGAAGATGGACACAGCTGGGAGGCGTTTGCTTACTACATGACCAACAACACCGGGACTGTGAACGGTAGACACTGAAAATTCAGGAAAATTAATTCATAAATTTTTTAAGTTGTCAAAAAGTTCGCAAGTTGCAAAAGAAAAAACATATTTATAGAAAACTATGGAATTTTATGTAAAGAAAAATTAAAATGAGAAATCATTTTTATGCCTTTCACCCCACAGTCTCAGAGGATCCCAGTCTGGGTGGAACATATTCTGGGGTTGAACAGATGGGTCTGCTGTGGAGCCTCAGACCAGTTCCAGGCAGCAAACCTGGGCTCAGGTAGGCCAACAAGGATGACGCTGATCAGATCAGATCAGTCTCAACAGAATCAGTCATCAGACTCTTTTCCATCATCCCTCAGGTTGAGGAAGCTGAATGTCCAGACTCCCATAGAGGTCATGATCTCTGTGTACCAAGGTCACCAGACTGAGGGCTTTGTGGATCAGGTACCACTGGCCAGTGTGCTGGTGGAGCGTTGGTACATGGGGCCCGGCGTCCGCAGGATCCCGATCACAGAGGACGATCTCACCGCGACCCTCTTCCTGCCTTCAGGTAGGAACAGAGGAAGGTGTCCTGTGGGCGGAGCTTAGGTTTGACAGTCTGAGCATAAATGAACGACTATTAACGGAGAATGCTAACTGAGTTTAGCTTTTGGAATAACAGATTGGTAAATGAATGCAGTTTATGTTTGTTTAACTGACAACTGGTACAGATAACCAAGTAAAAATCAAGAACCATGAAAAGCTTTAATCAAATTTAATCCCATATTTGCAGGAACATCAGAGATACTTACTGTGTTTTGTAAGCTATAAACTGTTTCTGGTTTTCTTGCTTGTCTGAAGGACCAGGACCTTTCCCGGGCCTCTTGGATCTGTGGGGAGGTGGAGGGAAGTTGGTGGAGTACCGTTCAGCGCTGCTGGCCTCCCACGGCATTGCATCACTGGCCCTTGACTACCTGACCCCTAAAATCACCAGGGAAACTGGGAAGATGGTGGACTTTGAGTACATTGAGGTAAAATGAGCCTTGAAAACGCCAAAAACAAAAAAAACTCAAGTAATGTTTATTTAAAGTTTCCCCAAATCACTTCAGGACTGAGCAGGAACCTTGATATTGTGGCCACTAGGGGGCAGCAGATCTCCAGAAGTGTCTCAGTACCTAATGTCTCATTAATAGAAATGCCTGAAAGAGAAGAGTTCTGAATCTTGTGGTTTCACAACAAAATCAATCCAAAAAAGGATATTATGTCATAATATGCAAAATGCAAATCCCTTTTAATCATCATCATTCAACTGATTTCAGGCATTTACTGTTACACTTTATTGTTTTTCTGCAAAATTAAAAAACCCATTCCAAAAAGTAATTGCTCTAAAAATTGTTTCTAAAAAGTAAAAAGTTCTGGCAGTAAAAACTGTTTACCTGTTGAATGCTCCAAACAGGTGATTTAAGGGTATTTTATAACTTTTCCTGTTCTTTGTTGTTCCTGTTTCCACTTGTTTGGAACTTGTTGATGCGTCAAGGCCAGAATAAGAAAATAATTACAAAAATCATTAATGTAAAGGAGGTCAAACATAAATATATTGTCCTTGCACTATTGAATATTGAGTTTATGTCAAAAAGCATCAGCAAATGATCACATTCTGTTTTATTTTTGTTTTCCACAGCGTCCAAACAGTAAGTTTCTCCACTGATAAATCTGATTTTGTTGATTTGTTGTTTGTACAGCTCATGGTGATGCTTTTAAAGATTTTCAGTTTGTTATCATCTAAATCGAAGCAGGAGCTTCTCATATTACAGAAGCATTTTCTGACATTTTTGCTTAAAAAAATACTTTGGATAATTATGGATTTCTGAAACAACGAAATCAAACCTTCAGCTACAATCTTCCTTCAATTTATTTATGTTTTATTAACAATCAGCAATCTCCACCATCATCAGGGGGTTTTTGGACAAAACACAAGCAGCTAAATGCCTGAACAAGGTTGCATTTGTCTTAAAGCCTCAGCTGCTAAAATACAATATCTGCCTTCATAAACTTCACTTTACCTCCCAACCTTCTCTCAAAAAATACAGAAGACACAAGACGTCTTTAGTTGCAGATCATAAACGGCAGCCTGCAAACTAGCAATAATCCTTTATAATAGGTAATTCTGTCTTCATCGTGTTTAGTTATGTAGGTCAAAAGTCTTTGCCGCTCATTCCAGCATGTTTGTCTGTTATCTGTGTGTGTGTGCAAGAGTCAATAAACCTATAAAAAACTAGTTCAGAAGTTCATTCACCTTCACTCAGAGGCTGCGTAGCTGTTAAAAACAGACTTGAGGAAGTTTCATTCAAAAGTTTAAACCAGAAACATCAAGGTTTTCCTAGTGTGACCTCATGAAAGTGTTTTTTATATTATTATTACAACTTCTCTAAATTACTGGCATTAGACTATTCTAAACATGTTGCATGGGGCCTGACCCCCCCTGTGACTTTGATTTGAATAATTTAAATCATATATAACTCAACGGTGTAATATAATCATAACTGTTTCATATATTACAGTTTTAACTAGCGCTGATAGTGCAGAATGAACTTGAGTCGGACGACACGTCACAGAGGGAGTCAGGGTAAAATCAAATAAAATAAAGGGAGTCAAAACCAGGAGATCAGTCCAACAAGACAAATCTAAGAGAAAAATGAAGAGTTGTCAAACTGGAAAACAGGCAGTTAAAAAAAAACAACAGGTAAATTAGACCATCTAGTGGAGAACTGGAGTTAGTGAACCAGCTCATAAACTACTGGGCTGATTACAGGAAGTTGGAGGCGGTGTGTGTGATTGGGCAGAGACGGTCAGGTCATGGAAACAGGAGGGAGGAGTTACCTGCAGGACAGGAGGGAGTGTCTGGATCTGATATGACGTTACAATAACAAGATTAAACACTATGAATGATAAGATCTGGATCAGGAGAGATTTTGACGAGTCTTTAAACACAGAGAGCCATAATTCTCTGTGTTGAGTACAGTTACTTTTATTCGTGAACACACAAGTTATAAACTTTAATGTGTCCAACATTTGACACAACAAATGCAAAGGCTGCCCATTCAGACAAATCTGAAAAATTGTCTGAATACAGATGAAATGCAAATCAGCTCTCCCTGTCAAAGGACTTTTAAAAATGCAGAAAAAGTTGCTTTATTCTCTACAGCAGCGAGTGGAATCTTGGTCGATGCATTAATGTCAAAGCGTGAAAATCCAAACAGTTAAATTTATATCACAAAATGTTCAAAGCTACAGTTCTAACAGCTGGTTTTCTGGCATGTTTTCCTGCTGCAGAAGGCCTGCAAAGTCCTGCAGCAGCATCCTCAGATCGTTGGCAGCAGGATCGCCATGTTGGGTCTCTCTTTCGGCACCAGCATCACCTTCAGGATGGCAGCATACTCCGAATCTGTGAAGGTAAGAAGACCTCAGCTGTCAACATCTCAACTTAGCTCCACATGGTTGCACTAATGTAACAAAAGGTTGGCGTGCAGGTATGTGTGTGGTCAGAGCAGAAATGTGACTTGACGAAATTCATCCTCATTTGTCTGCTAGAAACTCAATTACAAAATGCTTCTCGGTGATTATGGCAGCCAAGCTAACTGAAAGCATGCTAGTTAGCCAAAAACACTCTGCACATAATGGATCACCGAGCTAGCTGAGCTAGCAAGAAACTGTTGCTTTAATGGCCAAAAAGATGGTTTAAAATGGGAATTTATCTAGTTGTTTCTTATTTTGCTTTGTTGAAAAACATTGTTCTTCATCTGCCATTACTTTATTGGTCTTTCACTAAAGTATTTTTTTGCATTTAATGCTAAAATCATAAATTTTCCATTCATTTTACAAATAGTTTTTCTTGTTGTCAGTAACTCAAAGATTTTCTTGAATTCAGGTCTTTCAGAACCTCTATGATTATTTTATATGTTGTACTAATACTAATACTTATGCAACCACCAATATTGATACATTTTAATCATAAAAAATATGCTTTGGCTTGTGGATATTTTTATCTATTAGGGATGAAAAAGTTCATTTGGGACACAGAGTATCCACTCCGTGATTTTGTGTGGTTTTTCTGTTCTATGTCCTAAAATAATCTTCGTGTGCCATAAAAAACAAAAAATTCCAGTCGGCTTTCTGTCACAGTTTATTTCGTGTATAACCTTTTTTGTTATGTAAGTTTGTGTGTGTGTGTGTGTGTGTCTCAGCTCAGGTGTGCAGTGTGTTACAGTGGGAGTCATGTGCAGCCGGTTGACGGATCTTTGGAAAAAGTAATGAGTTACTTTTCAGAGTACGTTGATCAGCTTCTACTTTGAGTTAGAGAATAAAACCTCACAGATGTTTATGAACCTAGGATGTTTTTTGTAGCACCACCATCAGGATAAACTTTGTATTGCACTTACACTACCGGTAAAAAGTTTGGAATCTCTTTGAATTTTCTTGTTTTCAGCGGAAACACACACAAGGTTATCCTGCATAGAAAATATAGTATGTTTAATATGTTTAATTTCTATGTGCATGTTAAAAGGCTTTTAAGTTTTGTTCAAGTCAAACAGGTGGAGGGGACTCATAAAAAATCAAAATAAAAGATTCAAACAGACTGTCAGTTACCCATAATTCCAGTTTGAGTTGAGTCATATCAGCCCAAAGTGGAGAAGATGAAGAATTTACTGGGTTTTTTTTGTTTTTTAGAAATGCTGATAAGACTCGTTACAATGAGAAAGAAGAGGTAATCTGGCGAGATTTGCTGCTGCCCATCCCCACTGACCCCAAGCTGAAAGTGGACGTGAGTACAAACATCCAAATATTCTCTCTGTTCTCGTCTTTATTAAGTTTTAAAAGCAAGTGTCTTTTTCTGACAGCTTTATTTGTACAAATGCACAAACAAGGAATTTTCCTGTCTGATGGTGTCTTATTGCTCTCAGTGTATGCACTCTGGAGCAGATTCAGCAGCTGAAAGCAAAGACAGCATCTTCATATCTGTTTTTGTCTTTACGGAGTGTCATTTTGAACATACAAAGTTTTTTATTGATGTTTTTAAACCAAGTTCTGAATGTCTGTCATCATCGTTGTGACTTTGAGTTTCACATATAAAACCTCACATGTATATACATGTAAAAAACAGACCTGCTTTGCTTTTCACAGCCAACAAAAAGACTTGAACAAAACCTGAGCCGATGTATAAATATTCAAAGCTCCAGCTGCAGTGATTTAAACTGAAATGTTGTCACTGTTTGTCTCAGGTGGGACGAATACGTTGTCCTCTGCTGCTGGTGGTTGGCGAGGACGATCAAAATTGGCCCGCCCAAGAGTCTGCAGTGGACGTGAGTTTAGTTACATAACAACTTCCTGTTCGGAAAATAAGTTGCAAAGGTGCAAAGGTTAAAAATCACAGGATTACACTTTGATGATACTCAGAAGGAACTTAATAGTAAACAGGAGATAAAACAATAAAAGTCTGTGTTAAATTTAAAAAAAAACTTGACTTTCTTTTGTTTGTTTGTTTTTATCTTTTTAATTAATTAAACTTAACTGGATAGAAATAAAGGAGGAAGAAAGAAAGACACACCTGCGGGCCCATGAAGAGGAAAAATAAAGATAAGCAGCACTGAAGAAGATTCACAGGGAGGAGAGTAAAAAAAAGATGAGATAACTGGAAGTTTAATCCAGTTTCTGCAGTGCAAAGAGTTTTCTGGCTTCGGGCTGAAACTTACTTCCTCTTAAAGGGTCTTTTGCAGGTTAAAACGAGTTTGAAATTATTTCTGTAATTCAAAAGATATTTCAGAAAATCTCAAAATAAGTTAGATCTCAGTTTCTCAAATTAAGTGTCTATTCTGAACAGAGAATCCGCACAGTCCTGAGAAGTCAAGTTTTATTCTGTATACAAATATGCAAATTTACAAATTTTAGCCCAGGAGTGACATCAAATGAATATATATAATAAATATTAGGGCTGTCAGTCTATTAAAATTTTTTATTGCAATTAATTGCATTAATGTCCTGAGTTAACGCGTTATTATCGTATTATTAACGCAAATTTTTTACCTTGCCCTTTTACATTTACAATAAATACAAATTACTTTTGTTTTGTCCAGAGAACC
>JAPZDZ010014561.1:0-14374 GCA_029783805.1 Acanthurus tennentii | reverse complement strand
GAGCAGTAAGCAGGGCAGATAAGGGCAGGAGGGAGCAAGAGAAGAAGCGTCCGCCTTCTTCGAGAGCCAGAAGAGAAGAGCATGTGTTGCTTATGTAAGTACAAATACATAACACAGTAATGTTGCTTCACTTGAAACTGTGACCTATGTTCAAGCAGTCCATCATTCCTCTATTCCTCTATTCTATTCTGCCTATTGCTTTATGTCTAATATCTAAAGTAAAATGAAGATGGGCATCCATTTAAGATACCTTTATCAGAGACTGGAAGCCACTAAAGTCACCAGTGCAAATGCCCATGTTGGTGTCACTGTCAGCAGACACTCACACGATAAAGACCTGCCACTGCAGTAATGGTGTCCTTGCAATTTGGTCATATACACGAACTGGTCAACAGATTTGTTGATCCAGATATAAGGAAGCTACTCCTCTTTTCGGTAACGGTTAACATTAGTTTCAGCTAGGTTACTGTGAAAATTTGTTTGCCAGCTAACTTACCACCCCCAAGTGAACACAAATCTGCTTTTGTCTAAGTGTCACAATGTTTGCCTGGTAAATTTATGTAGCATTTCATTGGCTGTGTACAACTTGCTCTTTGGCTGAGCTGGAGTTATCAAGAATCAAATGAGGTCGCACAAGCAAGCATGTTATAAATAAGTTACTACCCGTCATTCCCTTACTATATGGTCTGCCAAGTCCCAAAGTCCAGCTGCAGTGCTTTTTGTGGAGTGACCTATCAATTCTGTTGCTGTGGTACCATCAATAATGACCAGCTCTTGATTTTGGGAGGGGTTGATAGAACCCATAGAAGTGAAGTCTGTGAGGAGCATCATCTCTTGCTGCATTTGCTTACACTCGGATATGTCAGTTTTACCTAATGTACATTTTTGAACAGGGGAAGATGGGCCAAAGGTGGGCTGGCAAGCCATTTTTTTAGAGGTGGCAGCTGCCCCTCTTTGCCACCCAAGAAGATTTGTCCCTGCTCAAACAGATTCTAGGGATTGAAGTTCAAAACAATTGTGCTTCTGCCCCTTTGATTTAGGTTTTTCTCCTCTAAACCTGTCTATGTCAGTGTTGTGGCATTTGTGATGAATCTGATTCTACTAAAAGACTCTTTTTGAAGAATGAAGGGATTGGAGTTGCACTTAGGGGCCATTTATTTTATTTTGCCCTGATCCTCTGCCAAATTCTCAGTTCTAATCTACCCACTTCCGGTGGTACAAGCAGAGAGAATCAGTCAGTCATAAGAACAATATAAGAGCTTTGTTACCAATAAGAGTAAGAGAAAGCACAAGGGCGAGAGAGAGAGTGGTGGTCAAGAAAACTACTGAGTGAATGCAAAGAGCAAGCAACGTTACAGATCTGCACCTAATCAGAACAGTACATTTGCACAATGAGCAAAAACAAAAAAGGAACAGTGAGCTGTTTTTTGAATGTATAACATGATGCTCAAAGGAACAGAGCCATAATATCTGCTTCTTTTTTTAAAAAGCCCTTTTTAGGGATTGTTTCACTTGTTGTGCTTAAATTCTTTGGGATGGCAATAAGAAACAATAAATAATACGGTTAAGTGATAGGATTTGATTTTCTTCAAATCTACCTTAGAGCACCATCCGTAAAAAGGGATATGATAGACAAATTATGATACCAGTCTCATAAAATTACAAACTGTCAATTTGGAATTATGATAAATAACTAATTGAATAATTATACTCAAAGTCGTAATCAATTGTCTGTGAAGTTGAACTATTTGGAGTTCTGCTGTGTAGAGGTTGGCAACATTCACTCTTGAACAACATTAAACAGACAAACAAATGACTTTATATTCAAAATCATTTATTTAACAAATACCAAATGAAAACACACAATATCTAACCTAACAAGTGTACACACTATTTACATGTGTCTGTGTCTGTTGGACAAACCAAGGCAAGATGGCTGACTCATAATGGTGCTTAGGACCGGCATGGCTTAAACAAAGGAATCTAAAACAAAGATGGCTGAATTGAAGATAACTGCCAACACCACATGGCAAGTTGGGAAGGTTAAAGGTTTCTTTGTTTAGGGCCAATGCGTGTAAGCTAAAGGTGCTGGGTTAGGGTTAGGGTTAGGGTTACTGGTTTTGCTTGCAGTCCTGCATGTGTGTGAAATGTGCAACTGACTGACCAATAACCAAGCCTAGACATAAAGCTCAAAGAATCCATCCAATAAAATCATTGCAACAATGACAACAGTTGAATAGTTCTGTGCTTAGCTGTGCTATCTTATGCGAGGTTATGCCCAGTTGCCAAGTCCTTCAAGGGGAAAGATGTCCTTTTCAGTGCGTTGCTTTGTCAAGCCCATGAGGCTGCAGGCGTGTGAAAACGTTGAGTCCATTAAGCTGCAGGTTTGTAAGGCTCCTGATGGGTTACAGGCTGGTCTGGCCCTCTGAACCCTGGGTCCCTGAAGACCACTGGTCGCTCCTTTATTCCATAAGTTAGCAGCTTGTGGCTATCTTTGGTTTGTGACTCATGTTGCTTTTAAGTCTCAGCTGGCAGGCCTTGTGTCCTGGCCGCTGGTGCCAACTTAACCTGCTCACTCCTGGTTGATCCTTCGACAGCAGGCTCTCACTTAGCTACTCTTGGAGAGAAGGAGTGCAGTGTAGCAATCTACATTGTGCAGGACTACTAGGGAAATGGTCTTGAGAGAAGTTTCCTGCTCTGGGGGGATGGGTTTTTGTTGACTGAGTTCAAACCTGGGTGTGAAATCTTGGGGACTATGGGAAGTTATGTTTACTGCTCTTTATCTGAGTTCCTGAGGGTCTCATCTAGGACTCAGATTCAGGCCAGATTTCACAATGAGGTGTGGTTTGCAAAGCCTCTCTTTGTTCTACGCACATGGTGAGGTACCAACACACCAAACTGTATTCAACAGTATGAACTGGTCATATTGGTTTTCTGGGCTGTTCCCCAACATATTATGGGGTGACTCTTGATGCAATAGAGTACCAACTTGATGCTATCTGAAAACCTGCTATGGAATGATTCTTTAAACTCCTAACTGTTAATGAGGAGATACCAATGACAATAAGAGCTCTTCTATTAAATCTGGTTAAGTTAGTAAATCCAAAAAACAGTTATGACAAAACATATTTTTAAGTTATTTAGTTTGGTAAGATTTCATGGTAAAAAGAATAAAAATAAACACAAACACATATAGGCAGAAAAACTAGAACATACAGTAATTCTCTTACAAATGCTCAGGGCAGATTATCTTAGTTTCTAAAATTCACTGTGGCTGGCTTTATTGGCTTTCAGCCTGTTTAATATGCCAGACAAAGCCTTCTCTTGATGGCATAGAGTGTATACCTTGAGAAAAGCAACTTAGCACTGACATGGACAAACAATGCATGAGAACACACAACAGGGGTAGAGTAAGTTAGAGGTGGGCTAGAGGTAAGAGACAGAGGCAGTGAATTTATCTAGTAATAAACCTAGTAGGTAAGGACTAGCAGAAAAGAGACTTGGAAAAAAAGTAACGATGCAGAGCACATAAAATGATGTTCATAAAATGCAGAATCAATAATAACTTAAGTTAAAATAGTACTTCCCAAGTTAATCGCTAAGATTTGTGGACAAAGTGACCTTTCAATAAGAAGTCAAGTGGAACAAGTTGTAGGTGTCTGATGATCATAAAGATTCGAGGCAAAGAAGAGAAAAATAAAACTATGGTGAACAATAAACATTTGAAAAAACTCTACCAGTGTAGTACAAGTTTATTTCAGACCAGTTTCCATCATAACTCAGATTTTTTCTAGAAATCAGGGCCAGTATCTTGAAATCACAAAGACTACACCAGATAGCTTCTCTGAAATCTTTTTAGGAAGAAAAAGACTACAGACAGCACTTTCAAAACAAGTTGATAGAAATTTTAAACAATTTATTGTATCTTGAATACAGTGTCAGTCTTTTATATTGTAGTAAAATAATAAGGTTTTAACAACTAGCCTATTATGAGAAACACTTAATAAGGTGGAGATATTTTCTTAATTGTTGCAGTATGGCAGTATGACTATGACAAAGGCCGAAGAAAGAGAAAGAGAGAAAACTGTGTATGTCTGTTTTGGTCCGTGAGTTTTTGAGAGAGAAAGAGCATGTGCATGCCTGTACATCTAAAATTTATTTCCGTGTGTCTCGTTGGGCTTGGTGGGTGTAAGTTGGTGTGTCATCAGCTGCAGCTTTGTTGTTATCAGCTATATCTTTGTGCTTGCCTGTGATGGATGCTGCTTAATTAAGCTCCTTTGTTGCTGCAAATTTCAGCAGTGTGTAACTGAAAATGAGGAGTCCATGAGTAAAAGGGGCTAGGGTTCTAGTTTGCTACCTAGTTATTGTTCAGTAGAATTCTTAGGTGATTGTCATCATGCTGGTAATAATGTCTAGGCAGTGGAGACATTAATTGTCTCATAACAGCTGTTTTGAGCTGCACAAAAAATGGAATATTAAAGCATATCAACCTTTCTTTGACTGTGAAGATATACATTGAGCGGCTTCCTCTGAAGATCCAACAGAATTGATTCTGTTTGACTCCTACGCTCAAATCTAAGGAAAATGGTTTCCTCACACTTTGAAATACAAAAAAAAAGGTCAACTCTGAGTTCTTGCATAACCCTGAACTTAGCAGGTTTAAAGGTGGCACTTTTGTGTGCGCTTCAAAGCTAAAGGAAACATATAACATGATGTACTGCCCTATTAACCAAAAGCCAATAAAAAAATCCAAGCTTCAGTTTGACTTAAAATGTGCAACAGGTATGGGCACTTGAATTTGTGACCACTAGAGTTACTAACACTAAAGCCTGAAAAAAGGGGATCGCAGTTGGAAAAAAATCATGTCTTTTTTTATTTTTATTTTTTATTTTTTTAAATCACCATTCCCATGTATGTAAGTCAGACAGGTGCATAAAATTTAGGTAAATAACATACTGGTTGGCTGCATATTTGGATAGAATTTGTAATACTCTGATGTCCATTTTTATTTTCTTATGCTACTAAATAACCCAAATAAATTCTCTTTTTCACCTTCACCTTCATACACATTACAGAGTAAATTGGAAAAGTATAGGATCATCTGCTATGAAAATGGAACCTCTGCTTTTTCCAAACTTCATTCAGAAACATATAAGGCCAAATGCCCATTGTTTAACCACATTGACTGTAAATGTTTAAACCAGTACCGGAGTGTCAAAGATATCCATTTTTGAGATATCAGCTGCTATCAAACTACTATGAAGGTTATTAGTACCACAGTTGTGGTGCTCAATGCATTAAAATAGATTTACTCCAAAGCTGATTGAACAGTTCACCTTGTAACTACACTCTTTCAGAAGTTTTGTTCTTTTTTCAGTCCTTTTAAACAAAATGAATTCCATTCACCCCCATATCTCAAAATATCATATGAAACTGAAAATATGCCTATTTAAAGTATGTTTTATTGTAATTGAACTAGTGCATTAAAATAAACATTTTGTGAGGATTTAAATAAAGTGTCTTATTAGAAATGTTTTAATCGCGAAAATATTTGACAAAGCACATAAAGAAGATAGGATCCATTGCCAATTTTTTGAACTTGTCAGTTTCTAATACTGTTAATAATACTGTCTAATATTCTTAGGTTCCAGTCCTCATTCGAATTGAGAGAAGATAGTCACACAAATATAGCTAGGTTAAAATAAAAACTCTCTTAAAATAACTCTTTAAGCTCTATTTCCCTTCCCTTTTGAGCCTTCTGTTTGGTACAAAGCACTGAGAAAATTCTGACGAGGATTGGTTCACATGTGTCTCCTCTTTTCGTCTCACTGGTCAAAGGCTCATTTATCCCCCCTCCTACCTTCTGGTTATCTGCTGCAGGGTGAATTACATGAGGGCCTATTAATTTCTGTCCTTATGCCAGGCATGCTTAGATAGTAAACATATTGCATTTCTCCCCAAGCATTTCGACTGTGAAGCTCAGTATGAGCGTGGGGGGAGGGGGCTAATTGGCTTCAGTCAAGATCACCTTGGCTGTCTGGGCTCAGAGGCTTCATGTCTGCAGGAAGAAGGAAAGACATAAATCATGTGAAAGGAGTCATAAAAAATAATGTAGAAAAAGTTTTTGGGATTTTAAATAAGTTCTCTAGACCATGGCCTCAGAAGAACTTCCTGTGTCTAGTTTGCATTTGCTTAATATTTGTGGTGACCCCTTATACATTCACATAGCAGGGGAAAGCAGGAAAAGGGACATTAATTATCGCTCTGTATCAGGTATGTGTGTATAAGCGTGTGTGTGCCAAAGGAGTTTCATGCTTCATTACAGAGAAGTGTTGAAGTAATAAGACCCCTGATTGTCCATCATAGGAACTCATCACTTCTTCTGGCAGGGAAATTAGCTCCTCACTGTTCTCAGGTTGCTTCTTTTCTCATTGACTTTCACTGGTAGAAAAGATTAAAGCCTCTTCAAGATGGCTTTTAAGTGGAGACAAGTGAGCCTTCATAATCCCAAAACAGTCCCTGTTTAAAAAATTTTTAACCAACACTTGATCCATTGTTCACTGCTGATCTTAGTATGCTAAAGTTGGATTTATTCTGCTGTAACACTCAGTTGGCCTCCGTACAATGAACCATCTCTGGATAACATCACTATCACTGGGGAGGTTGAAATAAATGTAATAAGAACCTGAGTCCTTCGATGAATTTTATCCTATGGTAATTGCAATGCCATTGAGATTCCCTAAAGACAAATCCAAATAACCCAGTTGGCTTTGGAGAAGTGTCAAGTGCTCTGGTCATTTAATATCCTTCTACAGTTCCATCTCAGGAATAGGCAACAGGCCATGTTAATTGCTGTCAGTTTAAACTGAAGTCTTCGATTTACTATTAAGTTGCTTGAAATGTGGTGGGATTTTCAGTACTAGCAAGCCAAGATGTTACCCTTAAACTCAGGAAACAACTATCTCAAAATGTAAATCTTTTGATTTAAAACTGACCAACATTCTTTACGTTTCTCTTACAGACTGTTTTCAACCAAAGTATTACATTTAAAGTCAATAAAAATAAAGGATGTTTATCTAATACGATTAAATTAAATCAATTGTTATTTTCAAGCTTTGTCCTGGTCTTTAGACAAAAATACAGCAAGCCTTGGCTGGAGTTGTGGTCCTGTCATCAGAAAATGCAAACTACACACTAACATGCTACCACCACTGCATCACATCTTTACCTCTTTAGATTTAATTTTAACCTAACTAAAATATCAGAAAACTCCAACTTCCAAATGTTCACTATCAGTTTTGTTTTTTAGTTTTGCAGGATGACAGGATAAGCAATAAGAAGTAGAATAAATATTAAAACACTAGAATTCATGTCGACAGTAGTTTGAGTTCTATGTTAAGCTGGGCAAAAAAGATACAATTTAAGTATTTATATGTAGCACAACGGTAGCCTTTTTCTGGTCAAATAAATTGAAGGCAACTGGACTCGTCGCCCAGGACTGGCCTCAGGTGTCTCCAACCACTCTGACTCTAATGACTCCAAACGACTGTCATTATAATAGAATGGAGCACTACCTGAGCCACACCTATGAGCACTTACCATCATTAGACACCATTGTCCTGTGGAACACCTCCACAGAGGATAAAACCAGGGATCTCCACCAGCCAGTCAGACAGGCCTAGCCTAGTCTGATGAGCATGAACTGATGAAGCCCCTTGGATATGAGGCGAAATGTCTTCACACACATATTACTGAGTCCAGTTGCCTTCGATTTATCTGACCAGAATAACTATGACCTGGATGAATGAGAACATTCACAGATAACAGTAGCTTTTATACGTTTTCAAAATAAATGGCACATACAAGAAAATATTTCCAAAAGCTTCATCCATCATCAGATTGTTATGCATAATTAAATTGGATTACGCAAGAGCTCTTTAACATGTAAAACAGATTTTAATGAGGGAGCAGGAACAGATGTCATAGAGAGAGAGAGAGAGAGAGAGAGAGAGAGAGAGAGAGAGAGAGAGAGAGAGAGAGAGAGAGAGAGAGAGAGATATACATGCACACATATACACTGAAAAAAACGATACTTTGGACTAACTTAAAAAATTGATATAATTTGTTACAGCTAAATTTATTAGTTTCTCTCAAATCATATTTTTGATTTGGTTGAAACCTTAAATTTTGATTACATTTCAATCAAAAATATTTATCTTCCCAGAAAAAAAAATTACTTTCACTCAAAGTGAAAAGATTATTTATCCTAAAGACCATGAAAAATATTTTACTTTGATGCAGCTGATATTTTTCAGTTTAGAAACTTAATATTAACTTTTACATCTAAATATAATTTTTACTTTGGAATAAACTAATTAAATTGCTGTAGTTTTGTTACAGGCAATTTTATCAGGTTTTCTCAACCTAAACTTCTGATTTAGCACAAACTCTAATTTTTAACTGCTTCCTAATGAATATATTTTCTTTAGTCAAAAGTTAAAATGATAGTTAATGTAGGTCAGTATAATGTTTTGCTTTTTTATACAACTTAAATATTACCAGAAACAATATAAAAGTTCAGTAGTTCACTTCAGATAAAATGAAAACATTTTTCTACAGTCATTGTTTAGGTAACTTATAACAAATAAAGACAGGAAAATACTCCTCAAAGACCTTGTTTATTGTGATGTTTCAAGAGATATGCATCACCTTTATGTGTTTTACACATAAAAACACATGAAAAAAACAAATGCATGAACAAAGTGCAAGGCTCGGACAAAGAAAAAATAAAACTATTCTACTGGTTATTGCGAATTTAACAATGTTCGAATTTTCAGTGCAGTGCTAAACAATTTACACCACAGAAAGAATTTTGTTAACAGTGAAAATCAGAAATTAAGACTCGATTGAAATTAAAACCAGTTTCTCCCTCTCTTATTTACATTTGACAATAACCACATACATCCTGTATCTAGTACAAGCTATAACAACAGAACAAATGTCCAACAACATCCAAATGTCTTTTGATCGATCCAGTATTTAGACCTTGACACTTAGACTGCACACTTTGCCTGTCATTTTCTTTGGTTCTATCTCCATGAATTTTTTCTGCAGTGCATCAAAAGTGTGTTTTAACTCACTTGGATAGCTCATATTTAGAGCATTGATGAGGCCAAATAACACGGCACATCCATGTGCGAGTGATGGCAACTTATTTAGGACTTACACAACTTTGATAACGATCCTGATGTCTCCTGGTGGCTGGAGGGGACTCTCCTCCCCTATGAGAAACACTGCCCTGGTACACCCCTGAAGCTCACGTTCTGCTTCACCCCTCTGACCAACCTTTCAAAAGACAAGATATCTATTAGAAAGTTTTTCAGATGAAAGCAGTGCCTGATGTACCCAAATAAAAATATCCACACAAAGAATTCTCCCAATCAAATCTAAACAAGAAAACATAAATTCTAGGAATGTGAATATGCCATAACTTGCAAAGTCCAGCTGAAAGTTAACAGTGGCTTCTTCAAGTATTTTTTCTCACAGCAAACATTTGACTGTTGCCAAGAGGAGCATTGGTACAAGTATTCGAAAAGGTAAACATCTGGAGTGACAAAAAATATTAAATAGAACAATACAATAGTATACACACCTAAATTATGATTCACTATCATTTTTAAGTCCCTCTCCACTCAGAGGAATGTTTTTGTTATTGTTCCTACAGTTGTATGTCTGACCTCTACTGTCCAGAATGATGTATGTGCAGAGTTTGACACAAAGGCCTATTTTTGCATTCATCTGCTGAAAGTCAAAAGGAATCTGAGCTCACTGAAAATTCAATTTTAAGGGGCGGCATGTTTAAGTTACACGCATGATTTGTGATAACAACGAGAAGTTTGGAAGTTTGGAACTTATACAAGTGTGACATGAACCCTTGAAGCCTCCAATGCGCATATGTTGAAAATTGACTAAATAGTGAAGCATGAGACTTCCTGTGTTCAGCTTAAACTTTTGAAATGAAAAATATTTTCATATTTAATGACATTTTAATGAGGAAGCAGGAACAGATGTCACTCAACTTTTTTTGCGAAGAAAAAACAAAAAACTAAATTATAATTCAAAGTAAAGTGGTTTATATACTTCTACTTGTGCTCTGAAGTGACAAATATTTCACACTGATTAAAATCTTAATATATTTCAGCCACATATAGCAGGGACAGTCCCTAACAGGGACAGTAGTTGTTAAAAAACAAAACAACAAAAACCTGTTTATTAATGACCACTGCAGGACAGAGAACTCCACAATAATTAGAGGTCTGGGCAAATGCACATGTATGAACAATAGGCCTGAGTATTTTATGGAACCTTAGATCATGTATGAGCTTTAAAGTTTAAGTATTCAATGAAATATATTTTTAAAGCTGAAATGACAGGTGCAAACCTACTTACCAAATACTCATAGTAGAGTTTGTCAACATCTTCACCAAGGTAGACAATAAAACCTTTAGCAGACACTCTTGTTTCAGATTCACCTCAAGGTGCTATAGGTGAGAGCACAAACACACACTTAAGCAAAATTAAGCTATCCAATTTTACAGCTTGGCTAAAGATGCAAACACTACATAACGCACAAATGGGTATTTGGAGTTACAGTAATTGTGATTTACAAATGCTTTGAGCAAACCAGTTAAAGACCTGTCAAACTCACAAGATAAATGTACTACATTATCCAATGTGTATTCTAACTACACAATCAAGTACGTTGACTAAATGAACATTATTGCATCTGTTTACAGTGTTTCTATTTATGTGATATAAGGCAAATTTTGCTTATTTTGGGCAAGTGCATACCAGATCTGACAGCTCCTCCCTTGTTTCTGAGTACCTCAGTCAGCTTGCTGTGGCGCTCATCCAAGGAAGCCAGGAATCGCGTTAAAGTGGAGCAGTTGTAATTCTCATGAATCCAGCATTGATCTTTAAAAACCAAAGGAGTACAAGCATCTGTGACTACATCACATTTTACAACTGTGTGGTGTGTGAGATCTTAATTTTAACATCAGGGTTCAAAACATGCACTTAAAATCAATTTGGCTCAATTTCTTAGCAGTTTTCTTGTGATAGGGTGTAAATGACTCCTGTGAAGGTATATAATAAAAGTAAAACTTTCTTTGGGCTTTTATTTTTGTTAAGGTCGTTTTACCTTTTGATGCTTTTATTTTGAAATGCAATCACAGAAGTTTTGTTGCACTGCATCTAACAGACAGTCAATTGACGGCTGCATGGTCCGCAGAACGGAAGTTTAAGGAGTTGTGAGTCAATGTAACAGTCATATTTAAGTTAATTAAGCATCTGGTTAGAAATGGGAACAAGGTATTGTAATGTTTCCTTGGTTTATGTCCATTTATGTGTTTTTGTGTGAATTTGTTTTGTAAAGAGCTTATTTTCTGCTATCCGTCTTTTAGCTCTTACGCTGTTTGAGGAGATTGCTCAAGGCTGAACGTAATTAAAAATTCTCAAACATCAGTACGCTTCATCATTGTCTGACCAGAGTTAGCTACATAGGGGATAATATCATTTATCGTTATATAAGTTATAAACACCTCTGGTGTGTTCATAACTTTTTCAAAAATATCCGCATGTGAGTGGACGGGCTTGGAAGTCCATGGTTACATGCTACAAAACAGACAACCAGGTAAGTTAGCTGTGTAAAAATATCAGCAGTGGATGACAGACACATCAGGCAGACATGCATTACCTCTGCCACTTTAGTAATGTCACATTAGGGTACATTTTGTTTGTTCAAAAAAACAACTTTAATATATCTTCTCCACCAGATGGTGCAACAAAAAAGTGGAATACTAGTTTTCTTCCTTTACATGGTCAGGTGTCATGTCCTGTCTGAGAAGAGAATAGCACATTGTGAGCTAAGGTGAGCACCAATTAACCGTTTTGCACTATCCAAAGTAAAAATATCAAACTTGATATATTTTGATATATTTTGAAATAAGCTTCTTTCAGGTAAAAATCCTAACAGTGATAAATGCAGACTTGTTAGAGGAGACATTAAGGCATCTTATCATACTTTACTCATTGTTCTGTTTTATGCTAACTTTAAGCTAGAGCTAGCTTTAACAAACTTGGTAGTTTGGGGCAACTTGTCTCAATCATTTTGGGGTAAGTTGTCACATGTGACAACTTATGCCAAGTCTTTTTTTGACAATCTGGAGAAAGTCTTGACCAGACATTCCCTGGGATCAGGAGATATATAGAACATGAATGAAACTGGTGTCACTTAGGTACAGAAACCAGATTGATTGGTGGCCAGGCGTGGGTTCAAGCAGGTGGGGTCACTGACATATGGTGAAAGGGGTCCCCTGGTGACACTTGCTTGTGCAGTCTCAGCCACAGGGAACAGTATCCCTCCCTACTTCATATTTCCTCGGATGCACTTCCGTGATCACTTCATCAACAATGGGCCACCCGGCAGCAAAAGAGGAGAAAATCCCACAGGGTGGATGAAAGAACCACACTTTGCTGATTTCCTCAAGCATTTTGTGGAACGTGCCAAGTGCCCTGCTTACTTCTTCTGGATAACCACTGCTTACATCTTTCTATTGATGGGCTGAATTTTGCAAAAGCAAATGGCATCATTATGTTGTCCTTCCCACCCCACTGCTCACACAGGCTGCAGCCTTTGGACAGAAGTGTTTATGGGCCACTTAAAAAGCATGTGAACTCTGTCTCTGATTCCTGGATGAGGAACAACCCAGGTAAAACGCTCACCATCTATGACATCCCTGGGATTGGGGCAATCGCTTATCCTCTTGCTGCAACACCACTGAATATTCAGGCTGGCTTTCGGGTGACAGGGGTTCAACCTTACAAAAGGGACGTATTCTTGGAGACAGAATTTGCACCATTTTATGTTTCAGATTGGCCCTATCAGAACCCAGCACTACCAAGCCCAAGCACCAACCCAGCCATTCCAGGACCCAGCACTGAACCAGCTACTCCAGGCCCAAACAAGCAAGCCGTCACCTTATCTTTTTGTAGTCATGCAACCTCCACCAACACATTAACTCCAGAGGATATTAGGCCTTACCAAAAAGCTGGTCCAAGAAAAAAAGTTAACCAGCAGAGAAAAAAGAGAAAAACTGCTATTCCCGCCAACACACCTGTAAAGGAGGCACTTGAAGCTGAAAAGCAGGAACAAGGAAAAAAAAGTCTATTCAAAAAGAAATGCAAGGCAACCAAATCCATAATACCAAAGAAGCAAAGCTCGGGAAAGAAAAAGAGGAAAGGTACAAAAAGAAAAACTCCAGATGACTCCTCATCAGAAGAAGATGAGTCCCTGTGCCTGGTCTGTGTAGAGCCGTTGGAAACAGCCACCCAGGAGAAACCTGGGTGCAGTGCATAATATGCATAGGATGGGCCCATGAAAAATGCACCCCTGGCAAATCACTCTACATATGCCAGAACTGCAATTCAGATGAGTCTGACTAGTGACTATATTAGGTGAAACAGGCATTTGAGGCAGTCTGGACTTTAATCCAGTGCGTATTTCGGTCATTTTATAGCATGGCCAAAATTTTGCACTAAAACTTTTATACCATAAATAACTATGTTATGCGTAAGTTGAAGAGAGGGCCACTAAATGAATTAAGTTTTATCAAGTGCTGTATATCTAAAGGGAAAATATTTCCCAATGTCATCACATTTAGCCTGGCCACTGATACTCATGTGTCTGTAGGCGTGTACCATCAGGGGCTAAATTCTCTCTTCTCTGACAGGCCTTTTTTCTTCAAGATCTATTTCCAGATGAAAGATAGTGACTATTGCCTCTGCCACTCATTTCCTTCGTACAGCCTGCAGTCCTCCCATATTGATTTGTGAGAGAGGAATCAACTGCTGAAACTAAATAAGATTGCAACAGGTAATGCTGGGTTGCAGAGTCAAGGGGTTTTCAGTAGTCTTCTCATATAAAGGATCCTCAAAGAGTGTTAGAGACCTGGTGAGGGACATGCTCTTGCAGACAAGAGGAAAGAGGAAAAGAGAAAAGAGGTGAAAAAGACTGTCAAGAAAATTATACAAAGTATTTTAACTTCAACAATGTTTTAGGTTTTAACTGTTGATCGGTAAACAAAACCTGGATTAATTATTACAAGAATAAGAAAAAAATTATCACAAGAAAAAAATTCATAATCTTGCTATTTAATTAACTCTCATTATCTTAAATACTGTTTTATCTGGTATTTCTTTTTTATTTTTAATGAGTTTTTTTTTACGTTACCTCTATTTTTCTTATTTTTAATGCTTTTATTGATTTTTTATTGAAAAGCCCTTTGCTGCACTTTATTTTATGAAAGGTGCTATA
>JAPZDZ010014265.1:0-14404 GCA_029783805.1 Acanthurus tennentii | reverse complement strand
CGTCTTAGCCAAATGCGAGATACACACACTCCCATACACACACTGTTTACTTCAAACTTCATATTTTGTGATCAAAATATTTTCAAAGGACACTTTACTAACTTCACTAAATATGTCAAAAGCTCACTTAAACATCTTACACTGCCGAGAGGCAAAACAGAAAATAAAGCTGTTTGTGATTGTGGAGAAGAGTGTGAGCAGGTTGCGCTCCAGGCTGTTTTACATTTGCGCCTCCGTTTTGACCAGGTTTTGGCTGCTCTAAACTCCTGGCGCATTTGACCTCTTTGCGCTGGGTGTAAGATATCATACGCGCCAGGACACGCCTCCATTCTGCCTTCATCCTCAGACCTCCACCCCTCAGCGGCGCAAGTGGATTTCCTATCTTACACTTTGACAAAAATGCCATTTGTGCCGGGTGTAAGATAGCAATTACACCTGTGCCACTGGCGCACCGCGTTTGCGCCGGTGTACGATAGGGCTAGCTTTGTATTTTTTGTCTTGATCTGCTTTTTTCAGACCTGCCAACAGGAAGTGTTTTTCCACATAAGGTCTTATGTCTACATAATGACCTATGTACACTCACAGGAGAAGTAAATGGATGATTTGAGAGTCCTGCTGGCAAAACAGCAAGAAAACAGCAAGTCATTGGCTGTTGTGCTGTGTCTTTGCAGAGTAGCATGCCAAACTGGGGCATGTGGAGACATGTACTGTGTTTGACTGCGCTTACTTGACTCTGGTTATATGACATTATACCACTGTCTTCTAAGCAGTGTGAATATTGTGGGAGATGCTATGCCACATACTAGCTAATTCCTGGTGCACACTACAGGATTTCAATCTTAGTTGATTTTTGAGAACACACATACCAGAAGAGCAGTTTAGACACCTGATCACAGACCCAACATTTCAACTAAATGATGACAGGGCTGTAGGAACTTACATGATGAAACAGGACATTGGAAAAAACGGGGGTCCTGTTTTCATCAGCCTGTTTAGGAAGAGGTTTTTGCACTAAAAATGAGTATGAGAAAAAGGTCATACTAAATTGGCTTATGTATTTTGCAGTCCAAACTGAGAGCAAGTTGAAAAAAAGCTTTATTGGTCCCAGACAGAGCTAGCGCAGACTAATTCTACAAACTAACAAGTATTCTGCATCCAGTTGGCAACACTGCCTGATTGGCTCGCTCACTTGGTCACAGCGTAATGTACAATGCTGTTCCCTTTTCAATCGATGGTGTTTGTGGTGATGTGTGAGAGGGAGCAAGAACACAAAAAAATGCCACACACAAATGAAAGGGCCTGTTGTGGCTCTGCTGTCAAACTACTGAATAAAGCATAAAACATATGAAGCACAAATAAAAATACTGGAATGACCAGAAGGAACAAATTTAATTGAAAAAAAAAATTATTATAATTACATTTAAGACTTGCACTTATTTTTTTTTTCTGCTGAGCCTCTTATTTTTATATCTTAAATGGACAGAGTTAAACAGCTTGAGTTACACAAGGCTTTAAATCCCTGTAGAAGCTGAGTGTGATGTAGTAAGCAACTCAGCTCCTGTGGTGACACAACTACACAAGCACTCTATTGTTGGCCTTTCGTAATCTAAATCACACTACATGTCTTCTCTACATCAGCAAAAAGTAAACTGAGACGCTGATCTTTTAGGAGCCACAAGCACTTTTGGTATGGTTCAGCCCTTTTACAACAAATAATGTGTACTTGAATGATGTCCATTTTCCAAGGCTACCGAGGAAACATTAGACTGGTTTAACCTACGTTTCAGTAAATCAATGGTTAACATTTATTTCTTTGAAGCACACAAAACAACATGTAGAGGCTTGAAAACTGTGACACAGGTAATCCACCAAAGGGAATATCATGATTTTATTACTGTACCAACTTTTTGAGAATCTCTGCAATCCATAATAATGTAATAATCATAATTCACTAAGATTAAATCAGGTTAAAAGACTTCAAAAATTGATAAAAAATACACCAAAATAAAAATTTGTAAAAATGATGGATGTCTTGAATGCTGAAGTCAATCTCAAAGTAAAAAATATAAGTGCCAAAGTAATTTAAATAATTCTGAAACTGTGCCCCAGGACCCTCCAAGGGATTGAGAGCTGAATCCAAAGTGTCACAAGATGACAAATAATAAACATATACTTCTGCTACATAGATGGGTATTTTTCAGATATTTTTTGTAAAATACTGCTGAGTTTTACCTCTTGATTCATCTACAAGTTATTTAAATGAAATAGTTTAAGAAGGAAACATACATTTTCAATGGAATTTTGATTTTAAGTTCCTGTTACTTGTAACATTGATTTGCACAGCCCCTTTCACACATGCACTGTGACTCTTAACTGTATGTGTGAGGACAAATGTTGAGATTATTTGACCAAGACTCTTCTTTTGCAGCCCCCTAGTACAAACGGTAGGGACACACCAAGCCAACAGTCGACTGTCGCTCCTCATCCTGCAGTTGGTAAGGTTTGTTGAGCTGTGTACTAGTCAGACTCCTGTCGGCGGGTTTTCGGCCAATTCAACGAAATGAATCAGCAAAGTTTACCTCTCCTGCAGGCGAAAAACGTATGTGCGAGATGGAAGTCGGCCCTCGTCGCCACAGTGTGTGCAGGGGCTGTTTTTTGCCCCATCTGGCTCAAATACAGGCCAATGTGAGGCAACGCAGCAGCTGGCCCGTTTCCTTTGACGTTGGCTTGGTGCGTCCCAGCCTTCAGAGATAATCTTCAACATGATGCAAACAGTGAGATGTCTGCTGTGTACCTTTAGCGTCATGTCCGTCCTCCTGCAGACTCCTACCTAGGCGCCTTCCCTCGCCCAAACTACACGGAGTATTTCCAACATGTGAGATCACGTAGCACTCAGACAATCTCCTGATGTTTGCCACATGTGTGAACATTCATTCCCTGGATATTTGTCAGAGTTCACGTTTGAAAGAGGCTTAAGTAAACAATGCATAGTAGTTGTAAAGGTCCAAGTGCTGTTTAATGCAGCTGCTGGACTAATTTAAGTCAGAAATGAAAACATGAAAAAACATGTCTGTAGCTGCCTATGCTGTTTACATTCGCTGGGCATGTTTCAAGCTTAGCCTCTTCTTCAGGCGTTACAAGACATCTAAAGATTATTTTCAATCGGTCCACTAACACAAATCAGACAGGAAAGACAGGTAGTACTGGATAAAGCTGTAATTTCAATATGGTGCCCTGTCTGAACAATGCTGTGTGTTGAAACGTACAGAGCTATGTCAACTTTCATACTAGTTGTGTATGTTAACAGCTAAGTTACTAGTAAACTTAACCAGGTTTAAATCAATGTCTCTCAATAAAAATTCAAAATAACAATTTTTAAAAAGTATGATACACCAGGTTTTTCTTACATTTCCACTTATTCTCATGCATTTGCGTATCTTACTAGCATTTGACCGTTGGCTTCTTATTTTTGTGTCGTGCAGACAGCGTCAGACATGTCAGTATGCAGGACCAGCGTTTCCAAGGAATGTAGATCATAATGTAACTGTGTTTTAATCGCCCCTAAATAGAACTGAAAATAAATACCTATATAGATGCGAACCCCCCCATAAAAACACATCTCACAGTAAACATTCGTTGTTAGAAAATGACAAAACTAGTGTACTCCAAGGCCCCTTTTCCAATTACTGACATGAAGCATTGGATAGATATAAACAGGACTACCTGGCAAGTCTTAGCAACGATAGCAGGATCTATTCTTCAGAGACTATGAGTGTCGAGAGAAACTTGATAGGTTTCTGCTCCACCGCCAAGCCTGTTAGCGAACTTCAATTGTTGTGTCATTAACCCCATGGCGGCTACTTCTGAACTCCAGCTCCTGTTCTTACATTGCCTCCGTCAAAAGCTTCGCCTTGTGTAAGCCGTGTAACAGACTTCAAAATAAGGGAAGAGATTATTCACATTTACGTATATTTTTTATACTTACAGATTGTACCTCTCGAAGGTGGTCGCCATCTTAGGATCGTCTGACTGACTTCCGTGACGACAGCAGTGAGAGTGGGTTACGTTAGCGCTGCCGGATCCAAGTTGAGGGAACGTCGAGGACTGTTTACCCTGTAAAAGACCTTGAATTTCACATATTAGCGGCAAGATCACCTGCTTTACCTGCAGCAGGACAACTTTTTGAGGACTGAAAGACCACACGCCGGGGCTAGGCTCAAAAGCTATTAAAACTAATTTCAATATAACTCGCTGTAGCCTGAATGAACGGTGATATAAGTAAAATCATTGTTTTACTGTTTAATAACCAGTCCAGCGCTTCTAGAAAAATGATTTAAAACAAAACGATATTATTAATTGTTAATGAGTGACTTACTTATTTGTATTCCTCTATATTAGAAGTTTCCCTAATAACAACAATAAAGCCTAAAGGCACGAATGAATATAAGCAATACAAAAACAAAACTAATTAATCGGAGCCCTCACCTATTGATAATTGTGATGGAAATCAAGAAAGTTCTGGAGCTTATTTTACCTAATAGAATTTATGTTAGGTCTTCTTTTTGCGATTCCAAATTACAAAAGCAAAATAAACATGATCAAAGACAGATAACCTCCTGAGTGGATCCCAAATTACCATGCCTACGGATCTTTCCCTTCTGTGAAGAAATGTGTTCTTAGCAGCTTTGGACATGGAAGCCTCACTCGTCTCCCTGAATGACCAGTATATTACTGCATGTTTTTATTTAACAGGTATCGTTAACGCTACATTATTTCATAACAGTCAGGGTAGTTTTTGCTGTTGGCCCTCATTTATGCTATTTGTATTCCCTCTCAACTATTTTCTCCTATTAATATGAAATCTTCTTTAAACTGAAAACTTAAATTCTCTGAGATGATTAACATATAAACTCAAATGGCACAATTATAATTTTACCTAAATCAATTCAAGCGCCCGAAAAGAAAGGCCTTTATCGAGATCCGAAGTAGCCTAATCCAACATTAATGGTCATTCCCTAAAATGTAATGATACAGCCTAATTTACTGTCCTCAGCTTGGCGTCAGTTAAAGACAGGCAGTATTCAGGACACCAAAAGCGTGGCCCCACTGTGTTGTGAAGGACCCGCCTATATAAACCGTCGCCTGACTCTCTTTCAGTCTCTTTGAGACGCCCTTCTTCGTTGTTCCCTGATGAAAGTAAGTGCTCGCATTCGTCAAAACTTGCACTACCAAAGAGGAGAGATATGATGCAATTCAAGTTAATTTAAGTCTATTTCCAAAACATTTCTAATACTTACACAGCACTTACTAGGCAAAACAGGACAAGCAGCCGCCTGTGCAGAGTTCTGTCAGGAGCAGTGCATGCTGTAGTGATAAGACAAACACCCGAATGGAGGCAACGGAACCCATCTTTAACTTTTGTGACTTATTCTTAATAAACCGAATGGGAAATGTGTAGTTACGTTGAGGGTTCTTGCACATCTTTGACCAAAAGATGCAACTTTTTTTATAAATATATATTTTTTGGGCTTATGACCTTTATTTGATAGGACATGGATGAAATGGGGATGAATTTTCGTTGTACTTGTTACAATGACAATAAAGGACTATTCTGTTCTGTTGCAGAGAGGGAGCAGTGACATGCAGCAGAGGGTCCGGGATCGAGTTCGCGACCCGCGCGGCGCGAAGGACCGGGCCTCCTGTGTATGGGCCGCGCGCGCTACCGAGTGAGCTAAACGGCGGCTCTAAAAGATGCAAGTTAAACAGTTTCATTTTTCTTGGACGCGTCAAGTCTCTCATTGCTTCTTTTTTGTGTTAATTATCTCCAATGCTGGGTTATGGTTTATATGTTTCATAATATAATGGTACTGACCAAGTAATTTGATAGGACAAGAGGCATTCCGTGAGTACAGATCACTGACTGTATAAAGGTGCAGATACACTCTGTATCACTGGGACGTTTAACTAAATGTATCACTGGGCTTAACAGGTCTTCTAATGATCGTTAACTGTCGGCCCACAGCTTAACGCTACGTCGCAACTAACTGCACAGAAAAGATGCACATTTTTCCAGACAAAGAGTTTTAGTTAAATCATGAACGGACGTAAGGAGAGGACTCGTACGAGAGGAAGCTGGGATAATCCCGTGCAAACTTCCGGGTATGCTTAAATGTCATCAACCGACCTCGACAAATTGGAGAGGAGCAAAAGTGAAGCTAACACAGTTAGCCAAAGAGCGTGGGCTTTGAACGGTTGCGCAATCATAAATTCACAGATAAATGTACATGGATCAAAGTAGCGGGCGCTGTCTCCCCCTGTGGGATCTTAAAAAGTTGAAAATCCATTATTTAGAATGGAAGAACTTAATATTTTTAAATGATTAATATGATTGTGACAGGTATTAAATTGTATATGCATTATAAGTGAAACTATATTTATTTATCTAACAAGTTCAGAGGTTTGATTCTGTTACAAAAAACAATATGGAAGCAATAATCACTTTTGTGAAATCCAGTTGAAAAAACAAGGCTCTGATTCTTCTATGAAATATACAATGAAACAGGTGCATCTCTGCTTTAGACTAGTGTAGAAATGCAAACTACATACCATGTTACAAGTTGCAAACTGTACAAAATAATGTTACAAATGACACCACATCAGAGTTTAAATGAGAATTTTCCTCATACTACTTGCCAGTATGGCTGTAAAAAGATGTCTTAACTTACAAAAATGGTTTAAAAGTCTTAAAATTCTTCAATTAAACTTGTAAGCCACATTAACTACGTTAAGGTAAATTACTACTTTTTAATACCTTTTCACCTTTTTATTACAGCCTACTATAGCTGTAATTGTCAAGGGATGAGCCAATTCCTCCAAACTACTGAACTATGTATGGAGCCATCATCAAAAGGTGAGTGTCAGAACAAGATGGCTTAAAATGATGCTCTGAAAAACCATTGGCAACTATGATGATTCACTAGACTAGAGTCTCTGATAATACCATGAAGCTCTTTCACAGTGCACTGAGCATGCATTTTACTGATTGTCAGTGTAAACTTGAAAAATTAGAACTGGCCCAATCCTGTTCTCCCTGTGCTTAGCAGGTGTTCAAACAGGAGCTAAAAGATGAAGACTATTCTCGGTAAGTTTAATCTTAAAGTATATTTTATGTGCTCCAATTTAAGTGCAATGACAAATTCTCATTAGCCCTCTGATGAAAACTCCAGTCTATGAATTTGTCATTTTATTATTGTTACCCTAAATAGCATTGTGATTTAGGGATATGAATTGCCATTACATCTACATTTCTAAAATAAAAAAAAAATTTAGTTTCTCACCGACTCCTATTGAATGATCAAAATGAGAACTTGCTGAGGCAATACACTCCTGCCACTTGAGCACTGTTTTTCAACCAGTGTGCCGTGAGAGATCGACAGTGTCGACAATGGCATATTATTTGCAGATAAAATTAATTTGTTTTCCAAAAATGTTTTTTAGACCAATTAGGTGAAATTGGATCATTTCCCATTTCCCGCGGCACACCAGTGTGTGTGCGCTGCGATGTGCACAGTGGTTGAAAAAACATTGCGCTGGAGTGTGGGTTGCAGTCAGGGATATAAAGTACAATACAGCAGTTACTAAATGAACAATATTACATTCACTGTGTTGCCATATCATGTACATATTTTGCAACACCTAATTAAAATTTTTTTACATTCCTTGCTATTTTTTACATCTCATACTCTATTTTTTACCCTGTCAATTCCATAAAAGAGGAATATGGCAGAAACAAGTTTAATAATCTCAGTAATTATGCATGATTATAGGAAAGTCCTGTTAAGCTTTTCTGCCTCTCTGTGATAGTGATAGTACTTATGTCTATGCAAAATCATGTAATTGGGAACCAGATATCCTGGTAAGTAGTTTTCTGATTTAGGCCATGTCAAGAGGATAGCTAGTATTTTGATCTATGCTGGTCAATACAGGAAATGCATCATAGACCAAGATGTTTGAAATAATTGACACTGATCCCTGCTGTGAATTGTTCTGGTCTACACATCATGTTCCATAGATTTTAAGAAAACATCTTTGGTACAGATCCCTGTGAAAATCAAATCATAATCACTTAAATGGTTTTTCAGTGAAATTAGAAACTATCATTCCTTCTAATATTGGAAATGATATCACAACATCAGCTCAAATAATCAGTTAGATTTTATTTCAAGTTTTTACAGCCCTAGAAACCATCATTATAGACAGTTCAGGTAAAGTCAAAGTCAACTTTATTGTCAAATATGCTATACATGCTCGACATATAGCATAAATGAAATTTCAGTCCCCTCGGGCCCCGGTGCAGCAAAATAATAAATAAAAAATAACTAAACTAAAGACTACCTTATACTATTAACAATATAAACATTGTGAAACAGTATGAAACAGTAGTGCAAATAAGCAGGGGTGAAGTGTGCAGTCCTGAGATAGGTGTGTGCGTGGGCAGAGTCTGTGGCCCAGAGTCAATAGTGGGGGAAGAGCAGGGAGGTAGTTGAGCATCCTGACTGCCTGGTGGAAATAACTGTCTTTGAGCCTGCTGGTTTTGGCCCGGAGACTCTGCAGTCTCCTCCCCGACGGCAGCAGGCTGAAGAGACTGTGGGATGGGTGGGTGGGGTCACCTGCAATCCTGGTGGCTTTGTGGGTGAGGCAGGTGTGGTAAATGTCCGGTAGGGAGGGAAGAGAGACACCAATGATCTTCTCAGCTGCTTTCACAGTGCGCTGCAGGGTCTTGCGGCAGGAAATGGTGCAGACGCCGTACCACACGGTGATGCAGCTGGTCAGGATGCTCTCAATGGTGCCTCTATAAAAAAAGAGTACATAATGGGGGTCGGGGCTCTTGCTCTTCTCAGTTTCCGCAGAAAGTCGAGTCGCTGTTGAGCTTTCTTGGCCAGAGATGTGGTGTTGATGTTCCAGGAAAGGTCTTGGGAGAAGTGTACACCCAGGAACTTGGCACTGCTCACCCGCTCCACTGCAGCACCGTTGATGGTTAGTGGAGAATGCTGGGCGTGCTCTCTCCTGAGTTGATAGAAGTTAGTTTCAAAGCTTGATACTCTTCCCACAAACTCAGCAAAAATCTGTCTCCCTTCCTTTTCCCCTCATCACTGACATTCTACACTCCTACCTTACCTCTGGCTCTGTACTATTCCCCCCTTGAAACAACAATAAGTACACAGCAGAGAAACAGCTCTGGTAAAAATCACTAAAGACCTTCTGATGGCAGCAGACTCTGGACCTCTCACTGTACTCATCATCTGCAACCTAACCACAGCATTTGATGGAATCTCTCATCATACTCTCCTTAACCATCTAGCCTCTTTTAGTATAAACGACACAGCTCTTCTTGGTTTACTTCATACCTCTTTGGTTGTACTCAGTTTGTTCATTCACCAACTACCAATCTCATACCTCCACTGTCAGCAGTGGTGTGCCCCAGAGCTCGGTCTTGGGTCCCCTTCATTATATGATTTACTTTCTCCCTCTCAGCAATATCTTAAAAAAACTGTAGTTTGCCTGCTTACCTGTTACCGGCAAACTACAGTACTGATAATATCATTTGTGCAATATCAGTGTGTGATGCTGTTAATGTTAATTGTACTTTCACTCTCTCCTGCACAAAAGGAATCATAATTCCAAACTCAGTCCTGCATTCCTACCTTGGGTGAGCAGAATAGTCTGAAGCCATTAACAGAAGGTGAGTGTTGGAATACGGGTGGCTCAAAATTACTTACTGTGAGAATCAATATGCTACTATGATGATTCACAAGACTAGAGTCTCTGATCAAACTATGAAGCTCTTTCACAGTGCACTGAACATGCATTTTACTGATTTTTCAATTCAAACTTTTAAGATTAGAACTGGTTCAATGCTATTCCCTGTGCTCAGCAGGAGTTCAAACGGGAGCCAGTAGCAGAGACTGCTCTTCTGGGTAAGTTTGTCATCTTAAAGTATCTGTTTTCCTCTGTAATGTGGAGTGATGACTTAGGTAACAGTCTCTGAGGAGCCCATAAAGTTTTGCATAGTGCACCAACCTCATACTCAGTAGGTTTACATGCACAGTTGAGACGAGCAGCAGTTATAGCTGGATTAGGCTATTTATTGGACTACTTTCCCTTTTTTCTTAACCCTGAAATGAGGGAAACTGAGTTTTCCGTTTCACAGAGAGGTAACAACCCTAACCCTAACCCTAACCCTAGCCACACACGGTGTTTGATTTCCTCATTCAGTATTGTTCTGCCTTCTGTTATTTAAAAAATCATTTAAAAAATCAGTTAGTAGGCCTATATTAGAAGTCCATTAGGCACAGTAGGTGGCATCTTTTTTTCACTAACATGGCATGTCCTTTTGATAACGATCCCGTGGATGAAGGTGCAGCATTACTGCGCATAAAATTGTTTGTGCTACATCCTTCCAAATGTCATTTAGACAGCAATGCCAGACAAATTAATTGGATTACTAAACTCAAAGGTTTGGATCACCCAAATTAAGAAAGTAGCTGTAAAGTAATAGATTCAAAGCAAGGGAAAACTACATGGAAAATTCTAATGTCCTGAGCCACATGTCATTAGTCCTATAGCATGCCTTCGCTGACTTTCCCTCATACCTTAGCATTGTGTAACACCTTGCCAATTCCATTCAAACCAAATTTCAGTCTTCCCTCTCAGACTATCTGATAACTAAAATTGAGTGCTCACCTTGAGCCCTTTATGGCCACTTTCCAAGGTCTGCATCTCTGCAGGCTCTGCACAAAGAAATTACCTACAGTTCAAAGTGTTGGCCCATAAAAATGAGGTTACCAAGGGGGCAAGCTCAAAAGAATTGGAAGAATAAAGTAAACAGCAAAGCCTAGAGAGGGCAAGATTGAACAACCTCATGAGAAAAAGTTTACATGGAAGTGAAAACACATACACTGGGAATTCATAATCAGAGTTGTGTTGTAGTTAGTGGGCGAATTGATTGCAGTGGGCCCAAAATAACTTTGCTCTTTGTAAAAACAGAGAATGAAACATGTCTCAGCACCATCAAGGTGATGTGACATGTCAGTGTTTCCTCACCAGACCCTATAACACTGAAGCTAGATAAGAAAATTGCATTTGCTATTCTGTAGGTTATATTAGCACACAGCTACATTATTTGTGCCCATAAAGCATCCATTAGTAATTGTGATAAAAGTTGTAGTGCACCTGCTGTGGAATTTTGGTGTACTTTTATGGCTGTTAAGAGTGCAAGGAATAACAAGAACAAGTTTTTAAATATTACAGGTATAGATTTTGCAAGATTCTTGCTTTACATACACTTGTTAATCAAGCAATGTAGTCGTCATTGCCTCCTGTACAGGAAATGATGCAAATTTTGTGAAGCCTCAACATTAAGTAAATGGGCTGAAACATAAGAACATGCTAGTGTGGTACCTGAACTTTTCCTTGTTTTGGCTTGTGGTTGTATTGATATTAATTTGTCATTAAGCTCATCCACACATATAGGAATTGGCATGCTCTATATACAGCTATAGGTTTGAACTATTTTGAAAATAAAATCCCATTTGGATGTTTTTTTTTCCCTTTTATTTGAAAGCTGTGGCGTGGTAGCTGGGCAATAATATCTGGTGTTTAAATCATGACTGAAGTTGTTTTTGACCTAGATGTACTGTTGAAATGAGTCTGTGTAAACTTGACTCTAACACAAACTGACTTTGGTATACCATTCAAGTGTGTATCTTGGTCTGTGCGAGGCCAAATGACAGAAGTATAATTTGTATAATTAATTTGGGGTGATTATCGTATTAGTATAATTATAATCATTTAATTATAATTATTTTAATCTCTGTCTGAGTTTGGTCGATGATGATGCAGTAATTCAGTTCCACTGATCTTAACTGAAGTCTACTCGCAGCGCACTGAGACACTCAGACTGTTGGAAGATTACCTGTAAGCAAAAAACTGTTGAGGTCGTCGATATTTCTGAGCAGGTGGTTGGAAGCTTGGTGATGTTTGGACACAATAGACCAGTGGGGTGTACTACGAAGCAAGATCAACAGGGTAGCTAAGTATGTTAAGTCTAAAGCCTGAGTCTTCTGTGTTATGAAGGCAGTTCTCTTTTAACCTTGCTTGATCACCTCGGTAACTTGTGCTGCAAACCTAACCTGCACCAGACCAGGTTATGTTCAAAGCTTCAGCTGAAATCTGACCATAGAGCACCTTTCACCAATCAGCTGTGTTGAAAGTAGCAGTGCTCTAATCAAACGAGCGATACAAAGTTTCAGCTGAGGGAATACGTCATACATCACTTGTTGATCATAATGTCACATTAGTAATGCCACTGAATTTACAATGCATTGCAGTTACTGCAGTGCTTACTGTTTAAGACACTTTACTTTCTTTCACCACGAGAACCAAAATCAGTGAGTCAGAAAAGTCTGTTATACAGTGCTGAGTTAGTAGGCCAATAGCTCATATAAAACCGATCAGAAAATTGAGTTGCCTTATCACATAGCTAATACAAATTATGTCCCTTTAATTTTTCCAAAAGCAGAGCTGTTTCCACATATTATTCATTGCAGGACGGAATGAGACCTAAACACAGTTCTTGAGTATCTTTAAATTTGCTGCATCTGCTTAAAAGTTTAAGAGCTAAATAATGTAACACTGTCATTGAAATAAACCTGAGACATGGAGAGCAAAAATTAATATATTTATCCAAGAATATGTTTAAATGGTCATTTTTAGCAAGCATTTCTCTTGTAATCACTGCATAAAAAGGCTTTGCCTTTGTAATATTTTTTATATTATGAATTTTCAAAAGTAGACAACACAATTGATTCATTTTGTGCAATAGCAGGCTCACATGACGCATAGCATGCCCCCTTTTATGGGAAAGTGCACAAATCCTCAAACTAAAGCTGAGGTTAACAAGGTACGTTGATAACCAGTGTTATAATACTGGTTATCTCTGACTGGGCTTAAGTTTTGTCAAGCTAGCTCACACAGAGAGAGCCTGGTTCTGCTGAACTTGCTTTGTACTAGACCCTCCCAGGTGGGTATTGATGACAGTATTAGACTCCATTGAAGATTTGGGGCGCTTATTGTTGGAATACTGCAGGTAGTTAATGTAGTATTCATAGTTTTCATTATAATCACCTAAAACTGTTTTTCCACTATCTTTTTAGAATGAGGTCTTTATTACTACAGAGGGAGCGGGTCCTCTTCACGGAGTCCATGATTCTTCAGTAGCCCCCAAGATGGACAACCCAACTGCTTTAGAGCCTTGAGTTTAAGAACCACCATAGCCTCTCCTTGAAGAATGTGAGAGGAGAGGGTTTTGCAGTGGGTTGCACTATGCATGTTCATGTCTAGATGGCCCTTAATCCTACACAACAGACTTTTTTTAAAAGGCTTTGCAGTTTCTCCACCAGCTTTAACAACTTTTTATTTATTTATTTTTTAGGATGAGTGACACTGAGGTTCAAAATTGCCTAGATCAAACTATTACAAGATTTAATATTTCATAGCTGCTTAGTTTGGACTGCAGCAAAGTTCAGGTGGTCAGTATAAAGTTATCCAGAAAGCAGAAGCATTTGTAACTGTCTATTTTCGAATCAGTCATTAAGATAAATAAGGCAGCCTGTAAAAACAAGCTTTTTAAAGAATGTCCTGTATTGTTTATGAAAAGGGCCCAATATTGAAATCGCTCTAACCCTTGAGATGCAGATGTATTAAATGAAATAAATTGGGGAAACCACACATACTTGAGGCTTTTTTTCTTAAGTAATGCAACCTCATTACAGTATTATTCCCAGTAAGCTCAAAGCCACATCAGAACATGTAATGTGCTATGCTGCAAGGTAGAATGAGTGCACTGAGAAATACTAGCCCTTTTAATGCAGATGAACACCACGCAGTGTTTGGCCTGTTTCCCTTTGTTTTCTTTCTCTTTTTGTTTCTGTCACATTTTTGCTCACTGTGAGCTCATTTGTCACTGCATTTTGAAGGCCTGTACCTCCATGGATTTAGGACAGCAATGGCTGGAGGCAGAGATAAACCAACAATGTCTCCTGTAAGCAGAACATTTTAATGCTATAAATCAATAAAGAAAAACAATGAATTCCTAACTAAAAGAGTTAGAAAAATGAAGGAATCAGTATGCAGCATATTTTCAAGAGCAGTTCAAAAAATTCATTTACATATTTAATTTATTTTTTATATTTAATTTGTTATGCTTATTGCTGCTTGTCTCTCAAAATGCAAAATGAGTGTCTCAAGGAGTGGTAGCAAAAGCGGAGATTTTAACACAACGAACTGAATAAAGCATCTGAAGAAGCATCATGGAAAGGAGTACGGAGACTTTTTACAGGCGAGT
>JAPZDZ010014194.1:0-14413 GCA_029783805.1 Acanthurus tennentii | reverse complement strand
TATCTATCTATCTATCTATCTATCTATCTATCTATCTATCTATCTATCTATCTATCTATCTATCTATCTATCTGGTGAGGGGTTTTACAGCCTTAAGCCCACTGTACATCGATATTTTGTGTAGAAATATGGATATTAGCAGTTTCTTTTCTTACAAGAGAATCATCACAAATGAATACTTCTATTATGATTTTTAAGTGACAAGGTACTCTTCAGATGCAAAAAGCAACAACTAGGCTAAAAATGAACACCACCACAGTCACATGACCTCAACGTCACCACCACTAAGCTTCCTTGTACTTTGAACTACACAGTGTAACCCGATGAATCAACAGTTTGTAAAGTTTGATGTAAATAGTTTTTCAGAGCGCAAAAACACATTACACGTGAGATTAGATCAGATACTGACACACTTTGTAGTCTCATCTAATTTCTTGTAAGCAACAGTAGTTTTATTAACATATGAACGCAAATTTCCTATAAACAAGTCCTGCAACTCGGCAGCCATCTTGGTAACACCTCCAGACAGTTATACTGGGTTAACAAGACCAGGTCCTCTCTAAATGTCCGGGGAGATATCTATGACTTCCCCCTCAGAGGTCATCCGGATATAAAAACTATGTGTAGATTGATGTGTGAAGTCTTTTATAAATCATGGAAAAAGTTTTGTGTCTTTACTCCATAAATAACTTTTTAAACCTGTTTTTTTCATAAGCTATACCTCTCCTACGTATGTGTGTGATTTTTGCAACACAAACATCTTTACGGTTAAATCGAGACGGAGCCGTTGAGATAAACTGAACACCATCATCATCGTATATGAGAATGCTTTTGCTAACCTAATTGCTACATTGCTAAGTCAACATTGTGGTTACAAAATGAAGATGAAGACTTTTTTTGCAGGCTGTTAGTTGAACCGATATTATCGCAGAGCTTCACTCTGCGCACACGATTAGCTTGTTAGGTTGTCAGTTCAACAGTCATGGAGCAAATGACTGGTTTTAAGTGAGGAGGGACAGGAAATGTACATATAACCGCCAAATTGGCTCCAAAGAGTTCATACAGAATTAATTGAGTGGTGTGTCTCTTCTTATTATACAGTCTCTGGTGAAAGCTACAAAAATCCCAAGACAAGTATTTAGTGGCGTATTTTATGTCGTAAAACAAAATGAGAAAGTCTCTCAGGCTTGTGTGAACCACAGAGCTTGTTTCAGGCACGTCAACAAAAACGCTTTAAGGAAACCTTTGACTTAGAAAACGGAAGTCGCTGTTTGCCACAACCAGGTCACCTGTGGCCAACACAATGAGACAGATGAACACTGCAAATCATGTTGGAAACAACACAGAAGTGGTTCAAAAGGACTGTAATTTGGACGGCTAAGAAAGCTTATTATGTTTCTACAATTAAGTCACCATGAAACGTTACTAACCTCTCTGGTTTATGAGAAATCTTTTGCAGAACCCATTAAAAAACCCACTGTGGCTTATTCATGTTTCTTTAAACCGGTTACAGTCGTCTTTGGCTGAGCTCAGGATAAAACAGCCAGTAAAACAGGGAAATGCAGGAAAACATAAACGCTGACACTCAGTTCTTACCTCGAGCCCACTGCCGGTACAAACTTATACACAATATGAGTATGAAGGTGTAGAGGATGAAGAGCAGGATGGTGCAAACCAGCTTGGGCAGAGGCATGAGAGGAGGAGGAGTGGAGGGAGGAGAAGTCGGTCTGACTGTGAGGAAGAAAATCAGAGTTTTAAATGTTTGTCATCGACAGTTCTGTTTTCATTAAGTTTAAGCTTCATACGTCACCAGGAGCCTCTGCATTTTGCCTGTTTGCTCTGATTGTGTGATTTTGTAATTTTTCTGCACTGGTGCCCTTTAGTTATAATTAAACAAATGCAGATGCCCTCCCCGGCATGCAGCTGTTATGAACTATAGGGATCAAAACTGAGGCTGCAAAAACATGTTTTTTCCACCATTTATATGGTCTTTCAAGCATGGGGCTCTACGCCTCATAACAGATTCTCTATGCTGTTCCTGTGTCAGACTTCCTGTCTAATTAAATATGTGCAGGTTTTCTTCAGTAACAGTCTCATTGTTCATTCTGGTCAGATCAGATCAGAGAGCTGCTTCTGGTTTTGGTGAGATCACTAACACAGTGCTCAATGAGGTGATTTCAGCTTGAAATGCTGAACGCTTATCATACACGCAGGTCTAGTTTATGCAGGAAGCAGCACATCATGTTACCTCTCACTGCCAACCAGCTCTGTGGAGACGTTCCTTTTGTTGGGTGTTCACACCTGTAGAAACCTTCTTCAGCTGGAAGGATCATCTCTCCTGGAGACTCAGCACCAATGAAAATATCATTCCTATAAAACACAGCTCTGAAATCTGAAGTGGAATTCCAATGTTCCTCTTCCTTGTAGGAACAGCGAAGTGTCACATTATCTCCCTCCATCACAGGAAATGCAGGACTCTCCAGGATCACAACACCCTCTGGAATAAAGAATATAATACAACTAGAGTTTACAAAATGTATTTGTTGCAAAATCACTTTGTTTGCATGAAAAAACACATAAAAAACCCCAAAACATGCAAACGAAGCTCCGTCTTGTGTTACCTGGCACTGTGATGTTTATGGTGTTGCTGCGGTTCCCCAGTTGAGACTCACACCAGTAAATTCCTGTGTCGGCAGGGTTGACACCTCTAATGGCGCAGGAGGACCCATTTTGCCTCCCCCAGTCCGTTTCGCACACCTCAGATTTTGCATGGGAGGTGTTTCTTTTTATGGTCCAACTGCTGGAGTTGTCTGGCGCTGCACAGCTCAGAGAGATGTGGTCGTACCAAAAGAACTGAGATCTGTCAGGAGTGACGCTCAGAGCGCCTGCAGAGGAGATCACACAGGAAGTGACGGCTGAAATTTACAAACATCTGTCTGTTGTGTACAGTGTTGTTCATGTGTCTGAAAAGAAACCATTTGTGCTATTAATTGTTGTTTAATTGATAAATTTTCTTCTGGATTGATTAAGAGTTTTTGTAGTAACATTCAAGGGTTTTTTCAGCTTTTAAAGAGAATTAATTCAAACACTTTTCAAGCACTTTCGAGGTAGTGAACAAAAATGTTTTCAGACAAGGAAAAAGATGAGAAAAAGGTTATGTTTATTGCTATTTTCATGGTTGTGGGTGAAGGTTATGTGAGTTGCATGAAGGTAACCACACTGTGACCATTGCAAAACATCAAAAATTTGCTGAAAAAACTTTCTCAACAAAAATGACGGACTTAAATTTAATATGTGAAATGTTGAAAATAGAGTTTGTTGTCTGGTAAACATCGATGTTTCTTAAATGTCACTGAGATCAAAGTTACTGGGCCAGTTGACAAACAAAAAACACAGCATTACTCTGGTCGGTTTTCATGTATCATGTGTAAAAGTTTCATGCAGAGTTTGTTGTTCTAGTATTTATGGTGTTGAACCAAAACATGAATCATCAAGGAATCCAGATGTTTGATTGTTCTGTGTGATTTTGAGAAAAGGAAGTCAATGAAAAGTGAAGTTGGTAGACGTGCAGAGGAGAAAGGAGACAGAGACAAAGGACAATAATATTTAATAAAGTAAAAGTAAAGTTAAATGACTTACAGAGCACCAGGCAGAGCGATGTGATCTCCATGTCTTTCTGTTTCTTTGTCTGCTTCAAACACTTTGTCGACCACTTCCTGACCAAACTCAGGAAATCATGACGTCGTTGTTGAACAAGATGTAAAAAACAACTTGTGCAAAGTTCAAATTTTTCAAAATATAGTCAAAGGAAGTTAAGCAAGTCAGCGTTTATTTGATAACACAAAATCTTTTTTAAGCTGTATGATTTCTTTCGTAACCTCACTTGAAGTCTCCTCACACTTGCACCCCATAGCGTATACACACGTACACACACACTCACACACAGTGTGTGTTAGTTTGAGTTTGAAATGTCAAGTGTTATAGTTGCCATTCTGTGGGTTAATTTTGTTTCATTTCATAGAAATTTCTTGTCATCAAATGTCCAAAACCATTATAATTATATAAAATGTGTGTTTTTGAAGAATTATTCTGTTATTCTTTCTTGTGTTGAACACCTTCACAAAAACAACCACAAGATGTTTTAATATAAGTGGTTGTCAGTGACAATGATCGAAGCCCAACACCTCATCAATAAATAACTGTGACAGACAACCACAACAACCCACTTTTTGATTTCACTTCCTGTGTGAGATACGAAGGTTTCTTGTCCACACACACACACACACACACACACACACACACACATCAGACTGCATCTGGTTTCTGCCTGTTAAGTTGTGCTGTTATTGCATCTCAATAATTGTATTAATACATTTAGTGATAAACGTGGAGGCACAATGTGAATGTGAAGAGTTTGGGATTTTGTTTTTTCTGACAGTCGATTATTAAGGTCACAGTGAAAGCAAAGGTTTTACTGCAGCAGACAGAGAAGACCGGCAGGTGAAAGCTTTGGTTACACACCTACAGTGAACATCAACCACTTTTGATCCAGATTAAAAGAAATACACAGCAAAACATCCAATGAGCAGGTTTCTGATTTGGATTAGAAGATAATTCAAGTTTGTCTGAGAGCAGAAGGGCCTTGTGGCGGCGTTTCTATGGGCAGCAGCCCTTCTTCATGAAGGGGGAGACCTGCGTTCCTGACATGCTCCAAAAAAGACTGTTGCTGTTTTTCCATTGGTCACAGATTTATTGATCACATAAAAACATTGTCCACCATAACTTAAACTCAACATAAAATGGACTTATAGCAATGAAATATTAACAAAAAAGGGGGTGAGAGTGGTCCCAAAACAGTATGGCTCTCCCCTATCTAATTAGCAACTCACTACACCTGTCACTTGCTCCGCTATATCCTTTCCTTGGAGGAGGAGCACTACCTAAAACATGTTCAGAGTTAAACTTAAACTTAATTTCATTCATATGTTTTAGGACATAACCCAATATTAATAATAATAACAATAATTAAACAAATAAGTTAAATGGCTCAAATAGGCCTCTTCAGGTTACTGCTGTCATCTACTGGTCTGATGGAGGAACAGGTCAAGTGCCTCAGAGACACAACAGAATAGGTGCTGGAGTTAAGCAGAGACACATTAATGAAACAAAATGTGATTTAGATATCTTAGGGAAAAAGTTGCTTGATGTCTTTTGTGCAGTCTAATGCAGCTCAATGAAACGGTGCATAAATGATGCATTATGCCGACCTGCTGACTTGAGGACCCTCAAAGTAATTAAAATGATTATGACCTGATATCTGATATTATTTATTTTGTGTATTTATTTAAACTGATTGACTGTGAAAAAAATCAAAAGATCCACCAACTGTACTTGTTTCTCCATGTCAAAGATCAGACCGCTGTGTATTTTCTATGATCTTGTTTAATGTTTTAATTATCAGATGGATGAACCAATGAACCAATGAACCAAGCAGCAGATAAAGACTTAAAGTCATCACAGTTTTAACTTAAATCAATTTTGTGCAGCATCAGATTATGATGAGACTGACATTACAATAGTTGTCTTGTGTCTGAATTAATGCTGAGCGCCGGAGGCTGTAAACAAATTTCATTTTATGGAGGCAAGTTTCCTGGTCTTAAGGTCGCTGCTAGTTAAGGCGTGGCGACGAAAGCGAAAGCAAATATCAGGAGTGTCAGTCTGTCGTGCGGCTCAACAAACAAGTTCAAATCTGTTTGTCTTTTTCATCATTAACGAAGCCTTTTATAAGCTTATTGAGATCCGCAGTGTTTGCTGTTTATTTAACGAGGATGAAGACAAAGATGAAAACGACTTCACCGCTTGTGTTTTTTCCGCTTCTGTTGTTCCTCGTCGCTCATGCGGACGCTCCAGGTGAGACAGGTAACCTAAGACACATTATTTATTTATCTATTTATCTATTTATTTATTTTCATGGCAGTTAAATCCTCAATCGGCTCAGCAATAAATCAAATTCTGCGCTTCTCTGTGGAAATCGGGGTACTGAGTTTGACCGAGTCTCTGCTGATACAAAGATTGAAATGAATTTTTATTTTAATTTTTTTTATCTGTAAATGAACAACCTGAAAAGTTACAGAGAGAAAGTACATGTGTTTCATTTTTATTGCTGAACATGGAGCAGCTTTATCTCGTGTTTAAAAGATAAGATTCTTTTATGATCTGTAGCTGTTTGATTCATATCTGGATTAACTGGGAGTTTCCACTGACGTTAAATTCCTACGTGTGGAAGTGATTTTTAGTTTCTGCAGTTTATTCTCAACACTTATTGTAGCTTTTAATGTCTTTATGACTCAGAAAGCCATCAAACAAACAAAATTATACTATAAATGTTGTGTAAAAAAGTAATATCTTACATTTACACCTAAAAAGTTTTTCAAAAACAGTCACAAGTGGACATGTCGACTCAAAAAGGACAAATAATGTGAATAATGCACATCTGTGATACAGGAGAAAACTGAGAGCATGAAAAATATTTCTCTTTATGAACAGGTTTTCTGTCTAAGAGATATAAACTGTGCAAAGTAGCTGTAAAGTTCTAAGTGATGATTTATGGTGATTGACATAAGTTCAAATGATTGATTGATGGATTTGTTGGGTTCAGTCCCTGTCATTTGTTCCCAAATGGAGCTAAAACACAGTGAATGTTGGATTTGCATTAATCAGATGGAAAGAAACAGGATTGAAATGAAGCTCATCTCACATCTACAGTATGAGATCCATATGAAAATGTTTGAAAATAACTTCCTCATTTCAAATTAAAATGTGATGTCGTTCATGTCAGTGTGAAAAAAAAACTAAAAAAAACCATAAAAACAAAAACAGTGATTAATGAAGAAAATATTTATCCCTTCAAAGAAATGTTGCCCTTGTTTGTATTTTGAATTTATCTTGTGTCTTTTTACAGATCAGGGATTTAAGATAGAATGCCCACAGGGAACAGTTGAAGCAAAAGTTGGACAGAATGTCACCTTGATCTGCACGTCTGAGACTGAACAAGATCTGACGAAAGAAAAAATAAGATGGAAATTCAACTCCACCATTTTCTTTGACTTTATAGACGGAAGAAAAACTCTTTATAAGCAATTCAAAGGCAGAGTTCATACTGTCAATGATTGGAATGTGTCTGAAGGGAAGCTCTCAGTGGAAATCTCATCAATCAATGAAAATGATACTGGAGTTTACACCTGTTCTGTTTTACGTGTGTCAGACTGCACTGTTACACTCACTGGTAAGTGATGCATTGCAATTCACACTTTCATTGCTTGACATATGTTGATGAAAACAGAAAAAAACACTTTAAATTTTAAACAATGTCTAAAACTAAATACAATAATCTTTTATGTGTTTGAGTTTTTTTTGCACTTGTTTGTTCAAAATGTAATTTAATCATAAAAACATGGTGTCTTTGGTAAAGTGGTGCTTAACAAATAAAATCAGAGACCATTTTGACGTAACTCTAGATAAATAAGATATGTTATCTTAACTTTGCACTGCAGCTGTTTATTGTGAGGAAGTTCAAGAGGATGAAAAAATCTGATTATATTTTAACCTCAGTTTAGGGGGAAGCAACAAAAAGGACATAACAAAATTAAATTTGCAAAGAAAAATACAAACTTGTGAAATAACAGAACAATAGAAATTAATGTCTTCTCCAAAATGTTAATGAATTTGCATGAAAGCATTATCCATTTTGACTCTGTTTTTTTTATCTTTCTCTATGTCTGTCTGTATATCTGTCAGTTAAGTCTCTTAACTTATTTTTATTTGTTTATTTCAAGATTTTATTACAGTGTTAAAAACAAACTGAGGTTTGTCTCACTGAAAATAGACCTGTAGTCTTTATATTGTTTGATAAGCCAAGTTTGAAAAAGTCCTGACATTTTTTGTAATAAGACAAATCTTTAGTAAACTCATGTTAGCATTTAGCTTAAAACATTCTGTGCTCAGGGCTTTAAGTGAAATTCTTCTCATTGTTCTTTCCAGATTATTTGATCACTTTTGTTGTTTTTTTAACAGTTAAGAAAGAAGATAAACAGAACTGTAAGTAACACTTTTAATCATTTCAGAAATTTTTTAAACTGAGTTTAAAAGGAGGACACAGGACTTTGAAATAATTCTGACGGTAGTCCACACAATAATGTCTGGGTAAATATGAAGGTGTTTGGCAGTCAATTATGATAATTATTTGTATTTCTGCATTAATCCAAGCAGAGGTCCAAAGTTTTTTTCAAAAAATATCCTAAGATAAGGTAAATCTTCATCATAATAATGTTAATATTTAGCTTAATTAAAACATAAGTAGTTGAAGTTAAATGTTTCCCATTGTTCTTTCCAGACTGTTCAATCACTTTTGTCGTTGTTTTTCAACAGCTGAGCCAGGAAGAGGCAATTCCCCACCACCAAGAACAAGTACATAACACTTTTAATAAAATCAAAAATCCAGATATGATATAAAACCTGGCTACAGTTTTATATCAGCCTCTATACTGTGAATTTTGGCATCGTAGATACAGAAAAAAGTGCATTTAAAAATAAAAGGTGAATCACTTGTAAAACAGGTGAAAGTACTTAAATGTGGATGCAGTTAGTGTAATTTTTTTCTGCTGTTTGAAGCATTTAGTCATGAACAGAAAAACAAACTATGCTGCAAAGTTTTAGCCCAAAAATATCCTAAAACTTTTAATTAAGATAAAGTAAATCTTTAGCATACTAATGATAATATTTAGCTAAAAAAACATAAGTGGTTGAAGTTAAATGTTTCCCATTGTTCTTTCCAGACTAGTCAATCACTTTTGTTGTTTTTCAGCAGCTGTGGCTGGAGGAGGCAACACCACAACACCACCAACAAGTACGTAACACTTTTAATCAAATCAAAAATCCAGACAACATCACAAAACAAATGATGACTTCTTTCCTCTGTTCTTCCAGGTGGTGGCCTTAGCATTGGTGCTATAAGTGGCATTGTTGTAGGCGTCGTCCTTGGTGTGATTACTGTAATTGCTGTTTTGGTATCGTGGAAATGTGGAATCTGCAGTAAGTCACAAATTTCTCCTCTCTTCATTTTTCCCGTTTAAAAGGTCCCACATGATCTCATGTTCAGTGTTACAGGTTTTCAATTTGTTTCAGGACTTTGCTGCCTACCAGCCCTCCAGTCCTCCGACACTTAAACAAGCTGACACCATAGTTTAGTCTTTATTATTCAGGTTATTCAGGATTTTAAATTCTCATCTAACTTCTCATCCTGCAGAAAAACATTTCACATTTTTACTGAGCTGAACTACATTTACATCACCAAAATGTGTTTGTGTTGTTCATCTGATTCATGTTCACCTGTTTCATTTCAGAGTCTCATCTTTCATTCAAATTTATGTTAGTTTCTCTCATCTCCTTCTCTGCTTGGCTGAAATATGTTTTTTTTTTTTTCTAGGATGACAAAGTATTGACCCGCTGTACTCTTCCTTTGATTGGCTCACTCTGATATTTTCATTCTAACTAACCAATCTTACTCCTCATGCTTGAACCTCAGCGATCCCACCAACAAAGGCATTGAGTACCAGCCAATCAGAGGCAGAGAAGGGCGAGTCATTTGCCTCTGCTCTTTGCTATCCTAGAAAAAATGAAGTGGAAACAACAAATAACCAAATTTTAACTTTCTCTTCTGATTTTCTCCTTGTTTTTTTTTTTAACCTCCATTTAATGCACTGAAGAAGACTGAAGTCATGACTGTCACTGAGCTTTATGCTAATGAGTCATTTTTAACTAATAACTTGTTTTGTGTCAAATAGGACCACGAAGAAGAGGAGAGCGAGATGAAGGAGAGGAACATGAAATAGAAGAATTGAATCAATGAATTAGAGGATAATCAGGACATTGCATCACACCAAGTCTGAACTGAACCATCACCAAATGCTGGAGAATAACTCTTGGTTCTATGAAAAGCTACTAGACAAAAAAAAATCTTTATTTTTATATAGATATATTTATATACATATATTTTTATGACCATTTCAAGTGAAATTATGATCTACTAAGGTCCACACTGACAAGAAAAGGAAGACCAGAGTCCAGATTTTCTTGCAAAGTAAAACCAGATGATTTGTTCTCAAGCCAGAACTCGTTGAACCTGCACTGACACACAACAGGTGAAAATATCACAACAACAAAAACAGAATGCTAACAATCTTATTTCAAGAGGAATGAGATGCCACGTTAACACACACAACACAAAGAAACACACATGCAGGTTGTGCACAGTAAGTTCTGTTGGAGCTCGTTAATTCATTGTTGAATTCATTTGGTCAGGCTGATCAATACCATTTTTAAAGCCACTCTGATATTAATGCAACTTTATAAAAGTAACATTAACTTCAAAATTCAGATTATTGGATCTCAGATGTAGAGACTATGTTAACCCTAACACTATATAATGTAAATAGTATAGTATAGTTGGATACATGATACATTGTATCGTATATATAGTGTACTAGTGAAAGAGGACTGAACTAATCATATTTGCCATTTTTGTTTGCTGATGATACTCTGTTAACCATTACAGTTTGTTTGATTTTTACATATGGATTATTCATCTGTTTCTGGGTCTCTACATGTCAGGGTTTTCAAACCAAGTTTGTACATGTCATATGTATAATATCAATGTTTCTACAACACTTGTGAAAAATTATCAAAGCGATAAAGGTCACATAACACACATGTGAGCGAACCTGTGAAGGTGTGATGGTGCAGTGACATAAAAAAACTATGAAACTTCTGCTGAAACTGACAAAACTTGGTACATTTAGCAGGGAAACACCTTCCAGGCCTGTTTTTGGTGACAAAACCAGATATTTTTTAGCTGAAATAAGAATAACTGATGATTGATGTAATTAACTTATGATAAAGGACAAAAAAAATCTTTGTCAACAGTCATTTTAGGCAGGAATTTTTACAAAATCTTAGTCTTTAAAATATTATGGTTGTTCTTTTGTTTTACTACAAATTTTTACTAAAGTATTTTTTAAACAGTATGTTATCCCATGCTTGTACTTGTGTTTTTGCTTCATGCATATTGATATTTCAGTTATGTTCAGTTTTCATTTGGTTTTATTTACAAGATCAAGATCACACATCAGCAGTTAGTTTTTCAAGCTGTGAAACTTCAGAATAAAGGTGCTGAGATTTCATGCTGAAACTGTGATTGTTACGTGTTAATAAAATTATTTCTTTATTTTCCAGCTTACTGAAGTTGTTCATTGAACTCAACATTTGCTCCTTCACTGAAAAAGGGAAATGTAAGAAATGTTCAGAAATTATGTTTAAGTCTGCATTCTGCTCCTGAAGAGCCAATTTGCCTGATTGCTGTTCAGGTTAATAGATCAGCAAGTATTTAATCATCTTATATGTTGAAGGTACATAAAAATTGACATCAGAGGTCTTCCTCCAGATGACGCACTGTGTAGATATGGCTTGTTCAGTGAAACTACTTCTGATTAAACTTCAGCTTTTATCTCTTAAAACAATTCTAATTGAAATCAACAACCTCAGCTTTGTTTTGCTCAGATGTTTACAGGAAACTGGCTCTTTGTTTAAGGATAGAAAATGTGAGAGTGGAGTTACTGGTTCAGTAAAAAAGACCAGTCACACAAGTTTCTGTTGCCATGTTCCTGTGAGATGAATCAGCGCTCAGCCAGACATCCTGATAGAAAAAGCTGATGAGTTTCAAAAGTTCACACTAAAATAACAAAAGAGTGATGTTAAATCACAGACGCTCACAAAGAGACAACTGACAACCTGATGTGTCAGAGATTCAGCTTTAACTTTTAGTCTCCAAAATCACCAAATCACTGGTTACTTCTTCTCTCATTATTCAACTCAACTGCCCCCTGTTGGTGATGTGAGGTTACTGTTACAGCCATGAGAGTGAAAATACAAAGGCACAACTTCTTACTTCAAATAACTGACACGTCAAACACAAACAGCTGCTTCACTTTATTTAAATGGTTTAAATAAATTCTTCAGCTTCTGTTTCCACCTCCCTCCACTTCTGAACTGCAACAGCCAATCAGCTTTCAAAAGTTACTTCCTCCTGCAGTTACTAAGCAGAAGTATGTGATTCTGTAGAGATTTTTGATTTTCACCACATTTTGTACATTTTCTTGGTAACAGTCCTGTTTCTTTTACTACTTTGTTTGAATATAATGAAGAAGAAAGGTGGACTCATCGTTTTGCTGCTTATTCAAGCTGTGATGACCTCAAGAGGTTTGTTGATTAAAGAGTTCTTAACCAGACAGATACTGTGTTAATTAATTTAAAACTGTGATGGGTATTCAGGAAATTTGTTGTTTTTCTTTCACTTTCTTTAGTTTCTGCTCTCAAAAAATGCTGAAATATAGGTAAGTTTTGTTCATCAGAAATTCAGAAAGCATCAGAAAATATTAATAACTTATATCCTTAGATATCTAGTGAATCTAAAACACTACACATTAGTTTTAATTTATCAATAAACTACTGATCAATAAGCTTTCAAAACAATGTTTACATTATTTTTCAGACACATTAAATTTGAAGCTAATTGTCTTTTAACCATTCAATCTTCTACAGTCATAATAAATATTTTTGATCACTGTTCAATAATTTAACGTAAGAACAAATAATAATATAAATTATATGAAACATGAGTGTCTTGTATTGATATTTAAAGAACTGAAACTACTCATCCGACAGATGAGGAAGCTTGTGAGATCAGAGCTTTAGCTTTGGTAAAAGTCATCATGTGAGAGTTAAGACTCAAAAGACTTTTACTAAAAATGTTCTTGACTTTGTTGTTGTGGATAAAAAAATGTCTTCATCTTGTATAAAGAGTGTTTTCTCCAACAGACCTCATGGCAGTTTGCTCCACCAGGCCAGCAGGGGGCAGCAATCGGTGAGGCTGTGACTCTACAGTGCCACCTAGAGCCCCGACTGGATGCTACAAATATGACAGTGGAGTGGAGTCAGGGATGCTTTAACCACACTGTTCACCTGTATCGAGATGGAAATGACAGTCATGCCGAGCAGAAGGAGCATTTTAAAGAAAGAATGTCTCTTTTCCATGAGGCGCTGGGTGAAGGAAACCTGTCTCTGAAGCTCTCCTCAGTGCAGCTCTCCGACTCTGGAAGTTACAGATGTTCCTTTAACACTGACAAACTGCACAACAGCTGTTCTGTTGACCTCACTGTCGGTACGTACACCAAAGATTAGGATTCAGATTTTAAAGAGTTAGAAAAAAACTTTTAATTTCACATGTAGAGGACCCTTGTTTTAACTTTTGCATGTGTAATTTTTGTTTTTGCCAAAAGTACCAATACTTCACAGAATAACCCATGATCAATATACTTAATTATGAAATATGTTTCTATAATACTTAATATAACAACCAAAGTTTTAAGGTGGTATTGTAACATTTTTTACTCTTTTGAACAGACCTGGAGAGCAGAGACGACACAAACAAGACAGTCAAGGATTTCAGTAAGTGAATCCTTTATGTATGAATAAATATGTAAATATATGTGATGACAGGACTGAAATCTGCAGCTGTACAAACAGAGTTGTGAAGCTTCACACAGACACAGTTACTGCTGAACAATCTGCACCAAGACAACATGCATATATGTCTCTTCAGTCCAAATCAGATGAGGCAACTTCAACAAATTCATCAGTAACATCTTGTGTGAGTCCAAAACACACAAACAGAATCACACATTCAGTAAAAAAAAGAGCAATATTGAGACTCATCGAACAGAAAAATGTGCAGAAGGCAGAACTCAATGCCAAAATTAGACATTTTTGTTAATGAAGTATCACCTCTAGTGCTTAGTAAGGGAATGTTGGGGTTTTATAAAATAAAATCCTTTAGTTTCAGCTTTAAGTTTCCTCATCATGATTCCGTGTCAGTCGCCTGTGTGAAAACTGGCTGAAGCAAAATGAGATGTTGGACAGCGCCACCTGCAGTTGTATTCATGCAGAGTAATTATTGTGCCAAGAGCATGACACACACAGTGTCAAAGGTATCAATGGTATTAATTAATGCGAAGAGGATAGCATGCTGCTGGGTGGATGTTTGGACATCAGCAGTAAAGTACAGATCTAAACATCTTTGCTCCTCTTGTTTCAGGTCACAATGTTGTTACCAGACAAATTGTTAAGGGCGTCATCACAGTGATTGTCATCATTGTGATTGTTGTCATAGTGTTTGTCATCATCGCTGTCTTTTCCCACAAAGGTAATTTGGATTGTAACAGTAGGTCATGAATTCCTGCTCTCCTCAATTTCCTCTTGCATTTGACCGTTATAATGTCTGTTATGTCCCCTGAAAGACAAA
>JAPZDZ010014163.1:0-14416 GCA_029783805.1 Acanthurus tennentii | reverse complement strand
AAATCTCATTATTAACTTAACTGTTATTTACTTTAGATAGCCAATCCTAAATTCTTAAGCCCAAAATAGTTGGAGCCTCATGTAACCCAACACTTACATATAGTTTAACATATAGATTTATCTTAGCCTTTGGCCTGGCTTCCTCTCCCCTTTCTATCTATCTCTTTCCCCTCCCCCTCTTACCCCCCCCAACCCAAGTGGTGCCGTCAGATCCTGCCATCTCTGAGTCTGCATCTGTCCGAGGTTTCTGCCTGTTAAAAGGAACTGTCGCCACTGTCGCTTGCTCATGTGGGAATTACAAAGTTTTGGCAGGCTGCTATTGTTCTTTAGGTTTTGCTGGTTCATGCGGGTTTGTCTTTGTTTGAGATATGTGCGAGGTCCCAACACAACAATGAGGACAACATCTCCTGTTTTTAGGTTTTTCCTGGTTACTAACCACTTCTGTCTTTGTTGTAGAAGCAGCAAATACTCCTTAGTCCAATGCTTCCAGAAGATTGTACTTAGGGATGGTCCAATCTGATCTGCTGGATGGGTATCGAGTCCAATCCAGGCCAAAATTACTGGATCGAGTATCGGATTTTTTTATTAGAACACGTCCGATCCGATCAATAAACCCATCTATCTCATATATCCTCAACTTCACTTTGCGCGACATGCTGTAACACAGACGAGCTGTCACCATGGTTGCCATGTGCCTGTGTTTTCGTCACATGAGCAGAAGCCTGCAGAGCTGTAGTCATGTCTGCCATGTGGAATTACTTTACGTTAACGGAGGAGAAAAGTAAAATAGCTGAGTGCAAGGTTTGCAAAATGAGTGTCTCAAGGGGTGGGAGCAAAACCGGACATTTTTAAACAACAAACTTAATAAAGCATCTGAAGACTCATCATTGGAAAGGAGTATGGAGACTTTTTACAGGCGAGTGCGAAGAAAAGCGAACCAATTGTGTGTCTTAAGAAGCCATGTGTAACTTACTGAGTTCTACATACATTATCTTAGTGAAGATGCCTTTTAAACCTGTCACCTCCTTGAAGAGTCAAAAGTTAATCACTGAAACCTTGACTTTGACACAGTTCAATTATTTCAGTTTCTCCCTTTGCAACATCCTCAAGAGTGAGCAAAGATCCTTTAATAGCTGATTTGAACCTTTGCATTTGGCTTGCAATCATCTCAGTTTTCTTTTCATTACTCCAACTTTTGCTTGTGATATGAGAAACTTGCAATGGGGGCTTAGCTTCATCCAACAGAGCCACACTGAATAATTACAAATGAGCCTGTAAAGTGGGTTTTCATGCACATTTGTGGAATTCACATTCGCGTCTCTTTTTATTTCAACATCACCCTTCTATATTTCTCTTATGCTTTGTCTTTAGCGTCCTCAGCAGTCTTCCTCAAAGCAAAGTTGGCAAAGCTGGGGGAGGATGTTGCCCCTAACAGGTGCATTTTGTATTCATGCAAAGATTCATTTATGTTTCCATCTAGCCACCACAGGAATCGCAGAAGGTCACCATCCTCCGGTGGCACTATGACCTGGTGATACATAGCCTAAATATCTGACATTAAGGCAACATGGTCATGTTTGAATCTTAACACTCCCATTGGTGAGTTTGTTAAATCTGGACCTTGCAGAGGTTCTCTATTCGGTGACTTGCCCTGATATGACACTGCACAGTCAGAAAACACGCAGTTTTCCTTTCTGGGCATGAAATACCCCAGGATGAGGTATGTACCAAATTTTCTCCTTTCAGACACAATCTCCTCTTTTGGTACTCTTTGGTACTTCAGCTGCATTTTAACTGTTGCATTAACAGACTCCATAAACTGAACATCTTCTCTGGATATTTCCTGTTTTTCCTCACTGGCCTTTTTAGGAAAATCATAATTAAAATGCTGCACTAGTAGATTTTCTACACTAGAAATAGAAATGCGATTCACAGAGTAACCCAGTCCACGTTTGGATAGAGTAGTGCAACCATCACTTCTGAGAGAACCATTAATGACCCATCCTAGGACTGTTTGAACTGCATATGGACTGTCATCCACACTGTGAATGACTACCCATGACTCCATTGCCTTGTGAACATTGCAGCCTACCAAAAATCCAATGTCTGCATCTATTTGTGGCAGCTTGATTCCATGAAGGTGTGGCCACCTTTCCAAATCTTCCTGCACTGGAATGTTCTCTTTAGACACTGGAATGTCTGTATGGGTGTAAATCCCAGATAAATCAATGTAAGGAAAAACTGGAATCCAGCTTAGATGATTGGTGAGGGGAAGTAGTCTGATGTGGTGACTTTAATGCACACAGCACAGTATGGGGGGACCAGGATGACTCAAATGGTCAAGTTATAGAAGAGATACTGAATGAGGAGGAGTTGTTGTATGTTTAAGTAATGGTTAAGGCACCAGGGTGAACATAGTAAGGGGCACTGAAACGACAATTGATCTCACTTTGGTCTCACAGTCTTTGGCAGGAATAAGTTATTGTAAAGTATTGAGGGGGAGCACTGTGGGTAGTGATCACTACCCGATATCTCCTGTCTGTACAGGAATAGAAAGTGATATTGACCAGAATGAGAGGGAAGGGAGATGGAAGTTTGAGGGAGCGAAGTATTAAGTGAAGGCAAAATAAAAATTGCTAAATGTAAATCAACCAATTAATGTTATAAACTGTGAAATATGTGAAAGTATAGTTGCAAAGGAAGCTATCCCAAGAAAGAGTGTGAATAAAGAGGAAATATTAGTTCTGTGGAGGACAAAAGAATGCACTAGAGCAATAAAAGTTCAAGATTAATCTTTAAAAAGTCCTGAAAAAAAATCTATATCTCTAGAATTGAATAAATTATAAGAGACAGCAGGCAATGGTGAGGAGAAAAATAAGGAGGGCAAAAAGAGATTATTGGAGGAGATATTGTGACTCACTGGGTATGAGTACACCATTAGATAGAGTTTGGGGTATGATTAAAAGAATATCTGGTAACAGGAAAGAGTAATTCATTTATTATTTAGAAAGAAAAGGGGAATTAAAATGTTATCAGAGTGAGTTTAGAAAAGGAAGGAGCACTACAGATCCCGCTCTGTTTAAAGCATGAAATAAGGAAAACTCATGTAAATAAAGACAGTGCAGTGGCTGTAATTTTTGATGTGCAGAGGGCTTATGATATGATGTGAAACAATGGGTTATTAAAATTGTATCACATGGGGTTAAGGGGGAAATATAGATATAGATGGATTAAACATGTTTTAACTGATTGGATAATATCAGTGATGATGTATGCATAAGTTGGGACCTTACTATGTGAGTAGAACGAAGAAAGGCCTTACAGGTCGCACCTCAGTGTGAAATCTGGCCTGAATCTGAGTCCTAGATGAGACCCTCAGGAACTTAGATAAAGAGCAGTAAACTTAACTTCATAGAGTCCCCAAGATTTCACACCTAGGTGTGAACTCAGTCAATAAAGCCCATCTTTGCCCCCACATCTCTCTCTTCTTCTCTTTCTCTTTTCTCAGTAGCCCCACAGAGCAGAGGACAGTCTTTTTTTCTCTCTTTTTCTCTTCCTCAAGCCCCTAGAGCAAGAGACTTCTTTCAAGACAACTTCTCTGGCAGTCCTGCTCAATGCAGATTAGTACACTGCACTCCTTCTCTCCAAAAGCAGCAATGCAAGAGCCTGCCAGAAGGATCAACCAGAAGTGAGCAAGTTAAGTCAGCGCCAGCGGCCAGGACACAAGGTCTGCCAGCTGTGACTTAAAAGCAACAGGAGGCACAAACCAAAGTCAGCCACAAGCTGCTAATATAAGGGACAAAGGAGCAACCGGTGGTCTTTTGAGACCCAGGGTTAAGAGGGCCAGACCAGCCTGCAACCCGTCAGGAAGCCTCACAAACCTGCAGTTTACTGGACTCAACATCATCACAAGCCTGCAGCTTCATTGACTTGACAAAGCAACACACGGAAAAGGACATCTTTTCCCTCAAAAAACTTGGTAACGTAACAGGGCATAAGATACCAAGCATAAGATAGCCTAGCTAAGCACAGAACTATTTAACTGTTGTCATTGTTTCAATGATTTTATTTATTGACCTTTATGTTTAGGCTTGGTTATTGTTAAGTAACATATATGTGTCCACAACTGGACACTAGCATGCTAACATTCTGTTAAATTTTACCTTTTTCTACTAATAAAAACAGTAATGAAATGTTTGCATTCAATACACTACTGTAAAAGTAAAGTCTAACTTCTCACCTTTCTAGCAATATAACTGGATAACTGGACAGCACATTTGGTTTTGTGGTGTTATGTTGTTTTTGTGTCTGCCAAGTTCATGGCAATAATGTAGACACACCCGGTGTAACATAGTTAAAAGAGTTTCATTTTAAATCCCACTAAATGGGACGGTACGCCATCTGCTGGGTAAATACGTACCTGCATCCAAAGGTTGTAACTGGGAATTCTGGGAAATTCTCGCAGAAGCGGAGGATTTGTGGAGGAGGTAACTGTCTTTCAACGTCTGTGGGCAAAATATCGTTAACTTTCTTTAAAGTGCTATATAAGTTAAGCTGGGTTTGGCTGCTTGTTTTTTGTTAGTTTTGGGTTGATTTTGCTGTCTTTTGTTAGTCGCTTCTTTGTTTTTTGTGTGTTCTATCGTCAGTAAAAACCGAACGCTTGGCTAACGGTTAGTAATATGATCTTTCCTTCCAGAGCATGCGCTGTTGCCCACAGAGGAGAGACCGCTTGTTAACTGTGCTTTTCGTTACGGATGCAGGTACAGTATGATACGACGCAGATGAGCAGAGTTCAGTGTTAATAAGTTGTGGTTCAATTGTTATTGTAAAAATATAAAAATACGTAACAGTTAGTCTGAAAGGTCTGGAGTTCATCTTCTGTATAGTTATTGTACTGATTGTATTTTTGTAGCAAAAGGGAATTATGGGAAATTCTCACAGAAGCGGAGGATTTGTGGAGGAGAGCATGCGCTGTTGCCCACAGAGGAGAGACCGCTTGTTAACTGTGCTTTTCGTTACGGATGCAGATGCTGATGCAGCTACCTTTGAATAAAGTTGCTGTTACAATCAACTTGGTCGACTCGAAGACACAACGCAGTGGTCACACCTGCACATAACTTCCTTCCTTCAAAATGTAGCCCCAGGCGGTTTAATCCACCCTTACCTTGTTGCAATAGTAGTTTGAGTTGTTAAAAGTACACAGTGTTTTTAAAATTAGTGTATTTTGAGTTCAATATCAAGTATGAGTTTATCATACTGATAGGTTGCAGAGTTGGTTTTGTGTTTACATTGTGTGGGAGAGAGCACAATCTACTTTATTTTCTTCAAATGTGATTGGCTGTTTATTAAGTCATTTCATTTTGCTGTGTTGTGATTGGTAGAGGGGCAGGACAAGAAGAGAGAGGAGAGAGTGCACAAAGACATGCAAAGATGTAGCGGAGGAAGAGAGTTAGGGGTGAAAAAGACGAGTTGAAATGAGAACAGAGTTATGAGAGTTTTTATAAGTTTTGGAGTTGTCTTAACAGTTGAGGATATAGAAAATAGAGTCTAAGACTGAGGGAAATTACTCTATGTGAAGCGCCAGAGGAGAAAAGGTATTTCTCCTACTAGCTGCAAGAGTTTATCTTCAGGAGGACCTGCAGGAGTCCACCTGCTGCTGCATCGTTTTCCCAAGGGAGAAAGGACATTTCTTTCATGTTGGCAAGGGTTCGCTGGTGGAGGGCCTGATGTTACCAGTGGATGGGAGAGATAGGGATTGGAAGATGGATTGAGCTGGGTGGGGATTGAGGGTTGACTCTGGGGAGGTGGGACAGCAGGTGGAGGGCTCTGGGGTAGGGGTGTCACACCTGGGGATGGTGGATGTTGGAGGGGGTGGTCAACATCCGGCCTGATACTGATGCTGATGGGGCTGGCAGAGGTGCTGGGGAGGTCCCACGCTGGGGCCGGACAGCATGACCAGTCAATGGCTGCCGGGTCCAGAGGGTACAGGCCTAACCTCGTGAACCCACCAACCACAACTCCCCGATCCTTTGCCCACTGGTAGGAGTTTCTGAGGACCCTTGAAAACTCCTTCTTGGAAACCAAAAAGGAGTGGCTTACTGCTGACAGATCTCCTGTAACACCAGAGAAATCTGCCTTCAAGGGTCCAACTCACATCCAGAGGCTGAAGATGTGAGAAGTGTGTGGTGGCAGGCACAAGAGAATGACCCTTTCCCTCTGTGCTGCCCACACCAGCTCTGGATCCAGGTGGGAGTGATGGCTGTCCATAACAAGCAGCAGCAGGCACTCTTGAGCAGCAAACTTCAGGAGGTGCCCAACAAACCACTTCTTAAACAGCTCACAGTTCATGTACCCTGCTGGTGACTTCCCTTCCACTGACATGGTCACTCAGACTGGACCCCAAACCGCAGTGCTGCCTGCCACAGAGTGGCCTCTATGGTTCACTTTCTCGTCTTCCTCTCCCTCTTATTCATCTGCCAGATGTTTGGCATCTGAAAATGCATATAATTTCACTGTCTAAAGATTTCAAAATTTGCTTTAAAGGTGTACATTTCATGTTACATTAACATTCTTGAATCAGCCACATGCAAAGACAAAATATATTTACCACATGCATAGATAAAGTATATTTACCTTAACTCAAAGCATTTCTATATCCACCTTTTCCTGAACCGTCTTGTACACCTGTAAAAGAAATAAACCCTACCCCCCACCACCACACACAAGCTACCTTTTGTTTGTTCCCTTTGTTAAATCTTCCTTCTTCTTCCTTCCTTCTTTCAACATTTCCACCTCCCTCTGACTCGACTACAAAGTGTATCACACAACATCTTGTATTTTTATAAGCTAGACAAAGCAGTGTTAAGCTAGCTACAATATGCACTCATGAGAGTACAGGGTTTTAGCAGTTAAGTTTAAAAAATCTGAGAAACTTCTAATAGGATGATCGTCGCCCGAGCGCAATTTAAGTGTTCTTACTGCTTTCTCTTATCACAGTCACCTTTATGTTGTAATTAGACATTTCAATGTTTATGGAAACACATGAAATTTGACATGTAGACTATTAAACATGTATAAAATACATCAATTTTTACATTAAACCAGCGATCGCCCAACAGTTATGGCAGGAAAATACCGGAAAGTCTGTCACGGCCTAAGTGTACGATTATGGATAATAGTAGTGTAATATGAGGGTTTGTCGATGATAACTGGACAACTCTTTATAAAATGAGACAACAGGATGGAGACGGATAATTTCTTGAGCAGTGCTTTACTTCTCCATGCACAGCAACTACACAACAACTTCACTTCCTTCAAAAACATAGTCACATTAATAACAATAATAATAGATCTATGTAAAATGATCTGTACGGATGTGGCCCGCAGGCCTTGAGTTAGACACATATGGTCTAGACCTTTACAGTATTCAAAAGAAAGTAAAAGTAAAACAAGAAAGTCGTACGAGCAAGAAAGAAAAAGCATCACATTATGGATGAGATTCAGTCATACTGGTCTTAATAACACGTTACACATTATACAGATACATGCTACAGGTAACTGCAGGTAACTGAGCATTGTGGGTTGCAGGAGCTTGGTTAAATTCAAGCACTTGCCATGAAACAAACTACAATTATGAACTGACCATGTTAACATGTACACGGTGTGTGTGTGTTTGAGTGTGTGTGTGTGTATCTGTGTGTCTGTGATCTTTGTCTCCTTTGTACTAAGTGCACTTTTCTTGTTCTACATGGTACCTGCTATTTAATAAATGAAATTAAATAAGGATTCTTAAAAAACAGAAACAGTGGAGCATATACTCTTTCAGTCCCTGAGATATCAGTAAAACAAACACTCAAGGTAGCACTTCAGATGAATCAAATGACACTGAATGTGGGCGACTGATTGGAGTTATTAGATATCGGATACAGAGCCAAAAATCACGGGGATTATTAGCAGCATTACATGTAGGTAGGTAGTCTGCTCCGTCCTACCCTCCAATCCAGGTGGCGGCAGTAATGCACGTGACAGTGGTTTGCCAGCCGCCTCTAAACAACAGAAGACGAAAAGGACGATGACGACAACGTCGACGACGAAGAAGAAGAAGAAGAAAAAAGAAAATAATGCGGGAAATAGAGCATAGTGTCAAAGGTGAAGAGAGGAAAACGAATAGTAGTCGTATCTGTCCTTCGATTACATAGTCATTGCAATTGCAGTTGTAAGTATTAAACTTAATTGCGCATTTTTATGCAGTGCGACTGACTAAAGCCAGCAGCGCGTCATGTAATGTTTTTCAATTAGTTCTGGAACCATTGTATCCATTGCGCCTTTAAAGAGTATTTAGTAACACTCATGAGACCTCTTTTGTAAACTTCTATCATTCTGCCCTTTTACAAAATATGGTCGTACATATCAGTGTAAAATCCAGTTGCATACCAACAAGAAGTATTGTCAGTAAACCACAGTATTGAAATGGCACTTAGACTGCTACTGTCTGAAACTGTAATTATCTTATTTTGATGATTTTAGCAGTTGATAATAACTCTGATACCTGATTTTATCTCTGTGACAGCTGAAGAGTCTTTCAATAGTATATCTTATTATTGGGTAATGAGGACTGTAGAAGGGGATTCATTTGCCTCCCTCCAAGCTGATGTTTGGCAGTTGCTTTTTGGTGAAAGAAGTAGTCATGCATCTGAGACTCCTCGGCAGTCTAGATACAATGGGCAGCTTGAGCGCATGCAGAGAGTTCAGATTTAGTATATGAACATAGCATTTCACATTTAGGATCTTACTGACCTCAGCCCAAGGGGCCATGCTGGAGGTGTTTTTTAGTGATTAAAACTAAATCTTTCTGAGTGATCTGCCATTTTTAGCCACATTATTTAGCAATTACACCACATTGGCACCTATGTGGCTCTCAGTCATTACTTTTGTATGAAGCATAGGACACACTAGTTGCCATTCATAAAGTGATAAAGTGTGCAGTTACAGTAATATAAGATTCTGTGGTAGTGTATGTCTATGCATCACATGTTACAGCTGCCCTACCTACTATCTTAAGTGAGTCCATGACTGCAGTTTTTGGTCTCCTGGAATGTGGAGTTCCCTGTGTCACTTAAATAGATAAATACTGTTTATTTATTTATTAAATACAGTGCCACAATAATGCATTACTCGCCATGAAAAAGGAAGATTTCGTAACATGTAGTACCATATACCAATCAAGAAGGACAAATAACCTCTTCAACTTTCCTTCTTCATTATTACCAAAAGGTTTTCACCTTTAAACATATGAGCAGCTTGAGTTGCTGCATTTGAGAGTCAAATACACTAATGTAGGGGTCACCAACCTTTTTGAAACTGAGAGCTACTTTATGGGTACTGAGTCATAGGAAGGGCTTCCAGTTCGATACACTCTTCTGAAATAACAAATTTGCTCAGTTTTGCCTTTATTTATGCATTATTAATAATGATTAATGATAGTCATCTATGTGAAGACACTGATCATGTTAATGAATTCTCACAATAATTATCAACAATGACAGCAAGGTGGGAAACAGATATCAATATTCAGCACTTTATTTCTATTAATCTCAGTAATTGTTAAATTTTCAGATGATCACTTACATCACTACATTTCATTGGAAAAATGTCCCATTTTCACTAGCCACTGACAAACACTTTTAACAAATCACAAACTATGTTGCACCATGTTTCAAAAAGTTATCAATTATGTAATGTTAAAGAAAAATCAACTTACATATTTTAAAATAAATTTTGTCATATTTTGAACTAATGACCAAATCTGCTGCATTTTTAACAAAATTAAAACTGTCATGAACACACTTTTAAATTGATCAGAAAATGTGTAGCAATAAACGAGGCTTCGGTTCCTTTTTGTGACTTTTTCACTGGCCTTGTGATAAAGGATTGATGCTTACCTAAAGCTGCCTTTAGCTCACAGGCTTTTTCTGCTTTTTCTAGTGCGCTTACTGGTGGGTAGTTTGCATGGTAGCTTTTGTGACACAAAGTGAAGTGTTTCTCCACATTGTGCCACTTTGCCATAGCCACAGTCGCCCCGCAAATGAGACGCATGCAGGTTTCTTTGACAGTCGTAAAATACAACTCATCTTCCTATTCGTTGTGAAAGTGATAAGTTTGCTTTCTTTTTTCTGTCATGTTTTGGGGGTAAGAAACTGCATTCAGCACCCATCTTCGCTGCGCCCGCGAGCTTACTCTCCACTAGCACTGAAGTTTTTGTCACGCTCACAATACTGACCGCTGAACTAGAGTAGGAGTTCACCTAAACTTATCTAAACTTAATGTATAATAAACATATTTTTAAGATATTTTCATTTTTAAATATACATGAATGAAAATGTGATTGATAAAGAACAGCAAAATAATAAAATTAAAGTTTAGACGCAGCTCACAAGTTGTGCTATTTTTAAAACAGGCCTATGGGCGACTCATATGGTCCTTGGGGGCGACCTGGTGCCCGCAGGCACCGTGTTGGTGACCCCTGCACTAATGCCTCATGCATTCCTAACATTGACAACAATACAGTTAATTTATCAAAAGGTATATTTCACAACAAACCTAATTCATGATTTTAAAGTGGTAATTTGTAGCAAATTGTAGTAAAGCAATGACTGAAGAAATTGGTAGCAACTTTCTCTACCTGATACTTATCCATATGTAGTTATTCAGACACAATTTTCTTGAGTATTCAAGCAATTAGAAAAATGAAAGCAACTGTGTCTGTGTCTGCAGGGTCCAACCATGCTAACCTGTGAGATCTGTGGTGAGCAGATATTGCTGGAGGAAGACATGAAGACACATCTCCTTCTTAGCCATCTGGAAAATGACCTGCACTGCCCTCTATGTTTCCTGTCTGGAGTGTCCTATGATGAACTCTGCTTCCACATCCATGATGCACATCCAGATGAACAGCAGGATCCAACTCACTTCACATCCACTTCAAGCTGCTCTGCTGGAACAGAAACTAATTTGACTGAGAGTGAGAAGCCCCAGTCAGCCCCAATGCTATTCATGTCTCATTTCTGCACAGCTGGTGAAGCTATACCCTCCGGTGCCTCTTGTGTCACTGCAGACTCAGTGCAGTCTAGTACACCAGAAAGCAAAGGTTCATCACCTGGACAGAGTGCGCCACTTCCTAAAACTACAGGAGCTGGTAAGGCACAGACTGTGAGTGCGTTAATTGTGCGTTAAAAAAATTAGTGCTGTTGAAAGGAGTTTAAGCTAAAGCGTTATTAAGGCATTAACTGCAACAGCCCTAGTTCTAGCCCATTCCACCTCATTGGAATTCTAGCATATGTGTCATAATAATATTAATATAATAATAATAATAATAATAATAATAATAATAATAATAATAATAATCAACCAGGTTGATCTCAGAAGGTTTTCAACACTCCATTTTAGCATTAACAAACATATTATACTTCTCTTTAAACCTTTATTTGTGGTGAGTATTTTAACACTGTTTTACAGCTTCATATTTTTCACTCTGTCATTAATAAGAACAAGCTAAACAAGACTGTCAACATGTCAGGTAGGATTGTGTGAGAAAAACAGCACAGCATGAGGGAGCTTTGTGAATACCATGTTGCAGGGAAGGGGCGGGCGATCCCCACTAATGTGTTGCATCCCCTTCAAGGTGAATATGAGTTTTTGCCATCAGGACGGAGGTATAGGGTGCTGTCTTAGAGATCCTTTATATCTCTGAGCAAAAGCCTGTTGAATAAAGGATGCCTCTTAAATTTTTTTTTGTTAGGGTTCATGTCCAAATGTTGTGATTTCATGTGGAACACTTTGATAAGTGTTAACTGTTGTTGTCCTCACCGTATATTTTGTTTTTAATGTTTTCTGAGGTGTTGTGGACACAAAATAAAGACTCAAAGAAGATAAAGAGTCAAATGAACAACAATCAGAATCATTTATGTTAGCCTAGTATGTACACACATACAAGGAACTGACTCCCAATTTTACAGTGCTCTCAGTGTACTTAATGAAATAAACTTAAAGTTGTGATTGAGGACAACAAAAAACAACAATTCTAAAACAGTCTAATTGTGACAAGTAACAAAAGAGACTAGTGTAGAATCAGCAGATACTTCAAGTCAGTTTAGAATCTATGAAAGAGGAGCAGATACCATCCTAATTGGTGACTCTAAGTAACACAAATGTTGTGGCAATTCTCTCATTCAAGCTTTAGGTAGCTTACGCAATGCCTTAGTAATGTACACAATTGTACAGTCGAATAAATAATACTGTGTCTTCTGTGTTTTCTATGGTACTGTGTCTCTGTAACATGTTTTAACACATATCTAATAAGGATAACCCTAATATGACCCTAATATGAAATGATGCAATAATTCTATTTCCATGAAGTGTCCAATCTGTTTTGTAGGGGAGAAGATACTTGAGTGCCCTATATGCTCTGTCATCTGTCTTGACAGTTCCTCTCTGCAGGAGCATGTGGAACTGCATTTAGACCACTGGGAAACTTTGAACTCTACAGGTGGGCATGTATTCACACATTCCTGCTACATATTTTGGGCACTTCCCTCAATTGCACTTAAAAAAGTTATATATTTTTATTATATTATGTATCCAACTTATCTTGTGTACTCTCCACTTAAATCATACTAAGACTTTGGCTTATGTGTGCAGACAGCCTTTGTTCAGACCTAAAACTGGCCAGACAGCTTCAGCAGGAAGTCAAGGAGGAGCAGAGAAGGAGGCACGGGAAGGCCAAAAAAGAGAGAGAGGAGTTCACCAAACTACAGGTCTGGATTCTAAATTGCAGAAAAAATACTGCACCAACCAAAAATGTGTAAATAGTTTGACATTTTGGTTGGATTTTAAAATAACTTTTTGAAACTAAGGTATACATTTCTAATTGAAAGTTTGTGTTGTCACTGAGCCACAAATTCAAGATTTATGATGTAGTAGCACATCTTTGGGTATCTGAGCATATTCAGTCTTGTACTTCACAAGACTCTAGTCAGTCAACCTGACCTTTGTGGTATGTTGTTTGTGTAGAGCCAGTTTGGCCTAGATGGCAGAGGTGGCTACTTCAGACAGATGGAGAGGACCATGGAGAAAGCTGTTGCCAGGGGCCGCATGGCCCCTTTGGAGTTTCACTCTCAGAGGGTTAAGATAATGGAGTCTCTGGCCTCAGGGGTTGATGATGGAATTACCAGAACTCATGGTACGTTTGTGCATGTCCTGCAGCGGCCACTCTTGCAAAAATGTTTCTACAGGTTTAGTCAAGTAAATCATACAGTAGTCACCCCTGTTAAGCTATAACTGACTCTGACATTTTATGATAACACCACAGCTGTAGTAGTTCATTAACTTCAGAAGCTGTGTGTGTGAACTCAAATGTCCAGTTAGTTGGTCCAGCCATTCAACAGACTTTACTTTGCCAGTATACTAGTACATAGTCTGTGTAATGTCTGACTGAGCCAGTAAGTAAATAGAGCATATCAGCGTTTGCAAAATTTACAGGAAGCAAGCGGACGACTTGATAAACTTAGTGAATGATGGGAGGAGGTTAAAGAGATGGCTGGCTGGGTGTGAATTGTCTCTGATGATGTGGAGGGATCAGCGTAGACCATATGTGTCAAACTCAAGGCCCACGGGCCACATCCGGCCCGGCGTACAATTATATCCGGCCCGCAAGATCATTTTATATAGATCTGTTATTATTGTTATTAATGGCCTGGCAATATGAAGCGCTAATAACACACAAACTACAGATTCCATAATGCAGCGCAACAGCAACAAGAAAAGTGCACTTAGTAGAAAGGAGACAAAGAACACAGATACACAGATACACACACACACACACACACACACACACCGTGTACATCAGGGGTGCTCACACTTTTTCAGCTTGCGAGCTACTTACAAAATGACCAAGTCAAAATGATCTACTTGCTATAAAAATGCCTTGCACAGCTGCATGAACCCATATTTCACAATACAACTGTGTATATTTTCTGTCATTACCTTACTCTGATGACTTGCACTGCGGCTCCCTCACTCATTTTTATACCCTTTCTGAAGTTTAGTAGAAGGGTCATTCTTCAACTATGGTCAAATTTGGTCTAAAAAATTTTAGAAAATCAAACACATATTTTAGGTAATATTTTGATATGTTTTGCTTATCCATTATGTGTAGAAACACATTCTGGTAGCTGTTGTGATGAAATAATTTAGATAATATATATATTTTCTCATTTTAGTCGAACATTCAGAGGAAAGCGTCATTTCCATCACACCTCAAACAATGTGTTTTACAAAAAAAATATTTACAGAACTCATGTTTTCAAAACATTTCATGAAATTTCAGACATAAATGATCCCAAATATATAAATATATTTA